>CM019148.1:222688444-222844338 GCA_009733165.1 Naja naja | reverse complement strand
ATCAGTGATTTGTCTCTTGATATTGTTAAATGCTGCTTGTTCCTTCCCCCCAGACCCAAACAGATTTCTTGTCCAGCAACCTATGTAGGGGTTCTGCAATGGTTGCCTTCTGAGGTAGAAACATATGATAAAAGTTAATGAGTCCCAAACATGCTTGCAAATCTGTTTTGCATTTTGGCCTGGGGGCTTCTTTGATTGCCTGAACTTTTGCCTCTGTGGGGTGGATGCCATGTTTATCAATCATGTAACCCAAGAATTCCACTTTATCTATTCTAAGTGTGCATTTTTCTTCTTTGACTTTTAACCCCGCTTTCTTGAATCTGGTTAAGACTGCCCTGAGTCTCTCATGTAACTGAATGTCATTTTCAGAAAATTAAAAATCATCAAAATAGGGCACCACCCTGGCAACCCTTGTAACATTCTTTCCATAAGGCTTTGGAAGATGCCTGGTGCCACGCTTACTCCAAACTGTAACCTTTTGCATTTGAAAGCACCTCTATGGGTTACAATGGTTTGGGCTTCAGCAGTGGCATCATCAACTGTTAATTGTTGATATGCCTGTGCCAGGTCCAACTTGGCAAAAACTGTGCCCCCGCCAAGGGAATGTAATAAATGATGCACTACTGGAACTGGAACTGTTGTAGCGCATGGTTCAATGTCCCCTTGTAGCCTCCACAGATTCTCACTGACCCATCAGCCTTGACTGGTGTGACTATGGGTGTCTCCCACCTGGAGTGATCGGTGGGCTCTAAAACCCCTTGGGCTATTAGTTTATCTAATTGTGCATCAATTTTTCCTTTAAGGAAATGGGACCCTTCTGGGTTTTAAATGGATTGGTTGTACCTTGGGATCTAGGTTAAAGGAGATAGGGGTCCCCAAGTACTTGCCTAATGCGTTGCTGAAGACATCTGGAAACTCAGACTTCAAGGCCTCTTCCCACTCAGTGTTGTTCCGTGATTGATGCCAGTCACCTCTATGCCCAGTGGTTGAACCACTCAAGTCCCAGCAGACTTGGCGGTCCTTGTCCACGATGGTCAGGGGTAGAGCGCTGGTGTGGCCCTTGAACTTTATGTTGAATTCTCTTGTTCCAACTACTGGAATCTTGTTCCTGGTAGTCTTTAAGAGTCAATGCTTGCTTCTTGTGCTTCTTTTGGATGTTGGGAAGAAGTCTGTGAATAGTGTCCCATGACACCATAGATAGGTATGAGCCTGAGTCCACTTCCATTTGGCAAGGCCTTCCTTCAATAAGTACCTTGATATGCACTTTTCTGCTTCTTAGAAGTGATGAATGACCAATGGTGACTGTTTGATGAGTCTCATTCTTCCCATTTGCTTCTGTGCTGCACCCCATCTTCTCACTGAGATTGTTGGGCCTGAATTCTTGTCTTTGCTTGTAGAAAACTTTTTTCTGTTGGGTGGAGTTCTGGATGATTTGCAGACTCTTGCTAGATGTCCTCTTTTATCACAACGAGGCAAATGGTGTCTAAAAACTTGAATTCAGTGCGGGGTGGCTTCCCCACACCTCTGCAGTAGAAATCTTGCCTCTTTCTTCCCAGGTCTTTCTTTTTCCTCCATTCTGAGTCTGAAAATTCCTTCCTCCACCTCACTACAGTCTGACTCAGAATCTATTTGCTCACAATGAGTTGTTGTGGACTTTTCCACATCAGGATGGCTTGTGGCCTTGTTGATTTTCTTCATGGCGCTGCTGAGGACTTGGTAGCTTCTGCTGAAGAGGCCTCTTCTATTGCTTCCTTCAAGTGATCTTAGGTTTAGTAATAACTTGCTCTGAAGCACCTTGTCTTTAAGGCCCAGAACAAATCAATGCAGCATGGCCTCTTCTAAATTGTTAAATTCTCATGCACCCCAATGTCTCTTAAACTTGCCACGAAGTCGTTTACATTTTCGCTTTCCCTTCGACAGTAAAACTAGTGTCTCTTAATGAGGCACAATACTTGTGGAAATGGGCTCTTACAACTTTTCTAAGTCAGGCCATTCCATTACCTTCGTCTGCAGCTCCCGCCATAGCTTCATCTTGACTGCCAGTGTGAGAAAAAGACCTCCCTCTTCCTTCTTGGAATGTCGGCGAGATCGTTTCCTTCCAGATACATTTGGAAACGATCTGCATCGACTCCCAGTCTTCTGCCGTCGGATCGAATGGGGCTGGGGGTGTTCAGCGCAGCCATCTTGCTCTCCTTCTGCCGGTTGCCTTCTTCTTCAGGGAGATCCCACCTTCATAGCCAGTGTTATGTTTGCATGAAGAGACAGCTGAGTGCTTCAACCTCTTTGTTTATTAGTGACTACAGCTCAGAACAGACCCGCTTTGGCTGGGCTGCTTTATACTTATAGCCAGCAGCGGTTGCCAGCCAATCAGAGTGCAGGGTTTTCTGCACTTTTAAACCAATCTATTTGACATTTTACAAGAACAATTCAGACTAAACCAATGACTTTAAACCTGCATACATATTCCCTACACTCCTCAGACAAATTTTACTGTTTCATCATTCTAGAAAGTTGAAAATTCCTGTGTTCTGAGAAGTCACTGATGAATTCTTCTCACAAGGAAAAACACGAAGTTTCATGAAGTTTCACAATGCTGATTCTGTGCAATTTAATATGAATAGAGATATTAATTATCACAACTGTGATGCAGCAGTCTATCAGAGTGTCTTATTTGCCATTATGTTTTACACACACACACACAACAGAGAGAGAGAGAGAGAACAGACAGACAGACAGACAGACAGACAGACAGATGAGACAGAGACAGAGACAGAGACAGAGACAGAGAGAGAGACAGAGAGAGATTACATAATACCTTGCCCAGAAGTTGCTCAGCAGCTCTGTTCCTCCTTAAATGAAAAGGTTCAGATTCTGTTCCTGCTTAAGCAAGTAATGGTGTGATCCCTTGGAGAAAATCTTTTGGAAGCTGTCACTGTGACAATCCATACATTTGGCAGGCAATCAGTCATCTTTCCTTGTGTATTTGAAAGAAAATCCCTATTGGATTCTCCCATGCCATCAAGAAGCATGCTAAGAGAATAAAAAGCTAAATTAAGTTCATGTTGAAACGTTTGGCCTTTGCATACCTTCATTTCCTCTCCTGCATATAATATAGCCCTGGCTGGGTAAAAGTGGTGAGCTCACCTGATCCTTGCAATCCACCTGAAGATGCTGATGCCACACCAAGATAGTTTCACAACAATTTCTTTTTTAGAGTTGCGGAAGAGCCACGGAGGCACAGTGGTTACAATGCAGTACTGCAGGCTACTTCTGCTGATCACCTGCTGCCAGCAGTTCGGCAGTTCAATTCTCATCAGCTCAAGGTTGTGAGTCAACCTTCCATCCTTCTGAGATTGGTAAAATGAGGACCCAGATTGTTGGGGGCTGACTCTGTAAACTGGTTAGAGAGGGCTGAAGTCTAAGTGCTATTGCTATAGCAGTCCAGTACTTCTGAGGACACTGTCACAGTGTTCAACCTGGACTCAGTGAAAAGACAGAGTTTTCACAAAAGGAAAAGAAATTAATCTTCTAGTCTTTCTTAAAGCCTAGAGAGACACAGGATACAGTCCTTGTAACAGGAAGGCTTATTGCAAATTGTAATTCTGATAACATGAGAGGACATCTTCACCCCAATCATAGAGCTCTTAACTTGCTGTGTGAAGGCTAAAAACAAGGCAGAACATGAAATGTGAAAGATTCACACAAAGTTTTCCTGTGCTGCTTTTTCCTATCCATTCAACCTTCTGCAAGTGTTCAGAAAGAGTCCTGAGATAATTTCGTGACATGACAATTGTTTATAACAACTCTCTGTACAACCAACATTTAAACATGCTCATCTATTTATTCCAGAGCCTTGGATCTATCATACATTGCAATGCTCAGGTCTCAAGGACACAGTCCAGATACTGCTTGGAGCAGGGATTTCTAAAACACAGGTAATTCTCAACCGTTCATTTAGTGACCATTCAAAGTTACAACGGCACTGAAAAAAGTGACTTGTGACCGTTTTCCCCACAGCTGTTGCACCATTCCCATGGCCTTGGGACCAAAATTTTGTAATTTAACGATGCTAATGGCGCAAATGAAACTTCAGCAAAAAAATAAGAATTTAAAAAAAATTAACCATGCCTGAAACTTCAAACATCCAGAATTTGATTTTGGATTAAAATTTTTGACCTAATGCATATCTCAGTGATATAATTGCACTTAACAATGAACTTAAGGACCACCATCTGTTGGACAGTATTACTTGGTCTGTTGTATGGGTGCTTGTGTGTTTTTAGGAGGTGGGGAATTTTGGTGGGTGGGTGGGTGTTTGGGGATTATCATGTGTGTGTGCATGTTAGGTCTGGTCTCTGGGTGTTATGAATTTCATTGTATACATACTGTGCATATACTTACAATGACAATAAAGAATTCAATTATTTTATTATTTATTTTATTAATTTGACTTGTATGCCGCCCTCTCCAAAGGACTGGGGCAGCTCACAGCTAAAACCACACAATAAATTATTTAACTAAAACCATATTAAACAACCAAGTCAAATTAATATAAAACCCCACAATCTAAAATAGGGTCAATCCCCCAGGAGGTCAGCGCAGCCGGACTGTCCAAATAGCCAGGTCTTTAAGTCATGGCAGAAGGTGCGAAGATCAGGGGCCAGCGGACCCAGGAAGCTGGTTCCACAAAGTGGAGCTGCCACAGAATAGGCCTTCCCCAGGGTCACCGGCGACACCGGGTCACAGATGGTATCCCAAGGAGCCCCTGTCTGTGCGGCTCATACAGGGCAGTTGGTGACCGATGCCGGCAGGAGTCGTTCTCAATACCCTGGACCCATGCAGGACTTTGAATGTTAATCACGAGAACCTTGAATCTCAATCTCAATTCAATTCAATATCCAGAACCTGGATGGAAAGGAGATTCCTTGCTCTCTGTGTGCCTTGTCAAAGAAAGATGATGGGGTTATTCTTGAATAAGTGAAGTAAAATAAAGAGTATGTGGTAATTGGCTCGGACGCTTTCTTTCAATCTTGAAACATCTAAAACATGCTACATATCTTATAATGATGTTTTGTTCGCTTCACTGCCTTGATCCTTATTTCATTAATTCACCATGGCATCAATTTCTGAAGCTGTTTTAAAAACAACTTGCAACTGATCTAAATTGCCATGTTTTTCCTGATTAGGATATAGTTTTGGCAGCTGATATGTCGCAGTCCTGTTCCAGTGTCTTCTTGCAATAAGGTTGTTCCAAATGTACAAACTGTGCTGTACCAGCTTCCTATCTACACAAATGCAGTCGTTTGTCCTGACTTTGATAAGTACAAAATTTATTCTGAAATTACAACCCACTGAGGGAGTTGGGCATCAAGCCAGATCTGTCTTTCAGCAAAGTCCGCCGTTTGCTGGAGATCCAACTTCACTTAAAACTTTCATTCTATTTCATGAGAACTATATAGTTTTTATGAACGATAAATAATATTTGTTGGCTAAAAATACATATTTAGGTGTCACAGGTAGAAATAGACTTTCTGGATTATCTCAATCCCTTCAGTATGCCTTAAAAAGTGAATGATAAAAGGACTGAATTCTAAATCCTTTACATGTTCCCTAAAGAAAAAAAATATCAATATGGAAAATTAAGCTGAATGCCACCTCTTTACTTCTGAATCCTAAAATCAGCCCGTAAGATGTTATGTGGATGGCAAGAATGATCAAACATTTGCATTTATGAAACAAGCCTCTTCTGCAAGTGAATCTGGTTGAAGTTTGCATTAATGACTTCACTGCTGTAGTGGAATTAAAGATACCTTGGTTTATACATCTTCAGCCCCAGCCATTTGAAACTAGAAATTGCATGATTAACTGATGGTTGCCTGATTCCAGATGCCAAAATCTTCTAAACCAGGGGTGGCAAACTCAAGGCCCGCAGGCCAGATCCAGCCCATGGGGTGCTTAAATCTGGCCCACAGGTCCAGCCTGGAAATAGCAAAGGACTGGCCCACAGTGCTTCTGGCAGGCAAAATGGTGCGACTAGTGGTGGGATAAAAATTTATTACCAGTTCTGTGGGCATGGCTTGGTGGGCATGGCAGGGGAAGGATACTGCAAAATCCCTGTTAAGTTTGCATGGAGAGACAAGGCGGAGAGTGCTTCAGCTCTTTTTGTGTGACTTTCAGCTCAGAACGGACCCGAATGGCTCAGCGCAGCAGCTATTTATAGCCGGCTGCCGCGGCTGCCACCAATCAGAGTGCAGGGTTTTCCCGCACTTTACAACCAATGATTTCAAACACTTTACAACAACAACCAATCATTTCAAACTCTGCATACATAACACCCCTCCCACTAGGTTTGGTCCATACTCAAACCCCATCTATCTAATATACTCTTGTAAATAGGTGGGGCTCTTCACAGTGCGTTGGGACCTCGTGGTTCAGGTGTTTGGGAATCTCACCTTGTGAGGAAAAATGTATCTGCCAACATTCCCTTATTAGGATTTCTTGTACTGGTAGAACCTGTTTGGTTACTACAACCTGGTCTCTCCTCCCAATCTATTTCCAACCCAGTGTTATCCTCTAAGTCTGGTAATGATGTGCAATCCTCCATTTGTAAAAATGGTTGTTGGGACTGTGACAGGGTTTGGGATGGTTCCTGTCATGTTAGCTCATTACACATGGGGTTGATTCTTACTCATTATCTCCATTATCTCCCCTTCCCCTAGAGAAAGGCTGTGGGGATGAAGTCCAGAGAGGAGAGGGCAATGCTCCAGAGGCAGTCCGGACCGTAACTGGTCTATGTGCCTACTCCACAAGGCACCATCCTCAGTTTGAACCCTGTAAGACCTGGGGCCTGTAACCTGGGTTATCTCTGCAGGAATCCACAATGGTTCACCTACAAGGTTTTAGCATAAACAAAATCACCCACGGAGAATTGGTGAGTTTTGCTAGTGGAATCTAATGGTGCGTTGGGTGCATAAGTGGGGTGAAGCGGTCCAGGGTAGACCTGAGTTTCTACCCATCAAAAGCTTCGGCTGGAGTTAAATTAGTGGATGGGTTAGGAGTGATGTGTTGGATACTGAGTAGTTTTCAACTTTCTCAGTGATGTCCCCTGGACCCAATTGTTGGAGTTTCTCTTTAGTAAAAGCGTGCCATCGTTCAGCCTGGCCGTTAGTCAAAGGATGCCCAGGGGCTGTAAGGCTGTGTCTGATACCCTGTTGTGCTAGATATGATTCAAAAGGTTGGCAGTAAATTGAGGACCATTGTCAGAAACAATAATATCAGGTAACCCATGAGTTACAAAAGTTTCTTAAGCTGTTTGATAACAGCGTCTGCTGTGGTGGAGGCCATGGATAACCTCCAACCATCTGGAGTATGCATCTACCACAATAAGGAAAGTGTGCCCTCTGGTAGGGCCAGCAAAATCTATGAATCCTGGACCATGGACCCCTAGGACATTCCCATTCCTGTTTGGGGTGAGAGGAGGTGCAGGCCTGACTTTGACAGTTTGGACAGGATGCAACCCAGTTTTCTACCATTTTGTCTATACCTGGCCACCATACATAACTCCTGGCCAATCCCTTCATTCTGACAATACCGGGTGACCCTCATGTAACATTTCCAAGACCTCTTTCTGAAGTTTTGCAGGAATAACCACTCTGTTACCCCACAGAATACATCCCTTAAGACAGATAATTCAGTTTGTCTAGATTTGAAAGGTTGGGAAACCTGAGGTAGATCTTGAAGTGGCCAACCTTTTTAACCCACCCACAAGGGCCAGCCAAAGTAAGTGTCTTTGGCAGTTTCTCTAGCAATTTCAGCAGCATGGACTGGAAGCTTGGCAACAGTTTCTAGAAAAAGGTGTAAGTTTCAGGAGCAGGGTCCTCAGTGCATAAAGGAAGTGGGCAGTGACTCAAAGTGCCCAATGTCTTTTCAGGTCTATGGATAAGTTTATATGAATAAGCAGCAAGGAATTCAGTCCATCTCAGCATTCTGGGTGACAGGATGACTGGCGTTGGTCTATCTCCTGCCAATTCCCAAAAGTGGTTTGTGATCTGTGACAATGGTGAATCTTCTTCCATAGAGGTATGGTGGAACTTCTTGACTGCAACAATTGCCAAAGCTTCTTTGTCCAGTTGACTGTAGTTCCTCTGCTTTAGTTAAAGTGTGAGTAAAAGCAATGGAGCTTCCCTCACTGGGAAGCCTGTGGCTCAGCACTCCCCACTCCAAAAGAGGATGCATTAGTTAATACTACAGGTAAATTCTCAGAAAACTGTATCAATACACAATCAAGTGATTAGTCTCTTGATATTGTTAAGTTTCTTTCTGCCCCAAACCCATGCAGATTTTATCCAGTAATCTATGGGGTTCCAGTGGTTGCTCTGAGGTAGAAACATATGGTAAAATTAACAAGTCCCAGGTGTTATGTTTGCATGAAGGTCAGGCATAACAAAGCTGATGAAGAGTTTATTAAGTATTACAGCTGAATGGACCCGGCTGGCTAGAACTTTTCCTTCTTATGCAGCCATGGTTGCCAATAATCAGTGCAGGGTTTTCCACACTATTTATGTCCTATTTGACATTTACAGAACAATTCAAACTAAACCAATAACATTCAACCACTTACATAACATGGAATGTTGCAGTCAGTTTTGCATTTTGGTCTGGGACCTGATTGCCTGGACTTTGGCTTCTGTGGGGTGGATGCCCTGTTTATCAATCATATATCCCAGAATTCTACTTTGTCAGTTCTTGGTGCACTTTTCTTTTACTTTTAACCCTGCTTTTGAACCTGGTCAGGACTTCTCTGAGTTTCTCATGTAACTGAGTGTCACAGCCGAGATTAAAGCGTCATCAAAATAAGGCACCACCCAGGTAACCCTTGTAGCATCCTCTCCATAAGGCTTTGAAGCCTGAGCGCCACCTTACTCCAATGTAACCTCTTGCATTTGAATGCACCCGATGGAACAATGGTTTGAGCTTCTGCAGTTAAATCGATCTGTTAACTGCTGGTATGCAGGCCAGGTCCAGTTTGGCGAACTGTGCCCCTCAAGGAATGTAATAAATGATGAACCACTGGAACCGGATATGCACTCTGTTGTGCACATGGTTCAATGTCCCTTGTAATCCCTGCAGATTCTCACAGAACCGTCAGCCTTGACTGGTGTGACTATGGGTGTCTCCCACCTGGAGTGGTCTGTGGGCTCTAGTACCCCTGGGCTATTAGTTTATCTAATTGTTCATCGATTTTTCCTTCAAGGCAAATGGTACCCTCCTGGGTTTTAGCGGATTGGTTGTACCTTGGGATCTAGGTTAAAAGTGAGGGGTCCCCAAGTGCCTAATCCGTCGCTGAAGACCTGGAAACTCAGACTTCAATGATTCTTCCCAATCAGTGTTGCTCACATGATTGATGCCAGTTACTGATGCCCAGCGGGTTGAACCACTCAGTCCCAGCAAACTTGGGCCATCTTTATCTACGATGGTCAGTGGTAGGCGTTTGATGTGGCCTTTGAATTTCATTGAATTCTCTTGTTCCAACTACTGGAATCTTGTTCCCTTGGTAGTCTTTAAGAGTTAGTGCTTGTTTTGAAATGAGACTTTTGAATGTCTGGTATTAGTCTTTGAATAGTGTCCCATGACACCATGGATAGTATGAACCTGAGTCCACTTCCATTTGGCAAGGTCTTCCCTCAATAAGTACCTTGACATGCACTTTCCTATTATTTAATGAAGAGGAATGACCAATAGTTACTGTTTGATGAGTTTCATTTTTTCCATTTGCTTCTGTGCTATATTTTCTGCTGGTGTTGTTTGGTTTGACTTCTCTGTCTTTGTTGTTTGCAACAAACTTCCTTCTGTTTGGTGGAGTTCTGGATGATTTGCAGACTCTTGCAAGGTGCCCTCTTTTTTTCACAACGGAGGCAAATGGCATCCAGGAATTTGCATTCAGTGGGGTGGTTTCCCCACAACCTATGCAATGGAAATCTCGCCTTTTTCTTCCCAGGTCGTTGTTTCGGCTCCATTCTGAGTCTGTTAATTCCTTCTTCTTCTCCACTGTATTCTGACTCAGACTCAAGTTCATCAAAATGAGTTGTGGTGGTCTTTTCACCATCAGAATGGCCCGTAGTCTTGTTCATCTTTCTCATGGCTGCTGCTGAGGTTTTGGTGGCTTCTGCTGAGGTTGCTTCATCTATGGCTTCTTTCAGCGTAATTTTTGGTTTCATAAATAATTTGCTCTGCAAGACCTTGTCTTTAAGGCCCAATACAAAACGATCGTGCATGGCCTCCTCTAAAACACTGAATTCGCACACACACCCAATGTTCCTTAAACTTGCCACGAATCACTGATGCTTTCGTCTTCTCCCTGATCGCGGCGATAAAACTCGTGTCTCCTAATGAGGCACGATACTTGGGCTGTGTAGTGTGCCCTTAAAAGTCTTTCCAGATCAGACCATGCCATTACCTTCATGTCTGCTGGGGACAGCCAATGCCTTCGCCATCTTGAAAACTGCAGGACCGCAATAAGTAAGAAAAACCGCTCTCTTCCGTTGCTCAGAAATGGAGGCCAGATCGTTTCCTTCTAAATACATCTGAAACCGATCTGCATACGACTCCCAGTCTTCATTCTTTGGATCGAACGGGGCTGGGGAGGTGTTCAGCGCAGCCATCTCGCTCTTCTGCGTTCCGCGTTGCCTTCTCCTTGGGAAAATCCCACCTTCGTCGCCAGTGTTAAGTTTGCATGGAGAGACAAGGCGGAGTGCTTCAGCTCTTTTATTGTGACTTTCAGC
The DNA here is from genome assembly GCA_009733165.1 of Naja naja. Taxonomy (NCBI): domain Eukaryota; kingdom Metazoa; phylum Chordata; class Lepidosauria; order Squamata; family Elapidae; genus Naja; species Naja naja. The sequence goes on along the minus strand of CM019148.1, from coordinate 222,833,557 downwards.
TCAGAACGGACCGAATGGCTCAGCCGCGGCAGCTATTTATAGCCGCTGCCGCTGCCAGCCAATCAGAGTGCAGGGTTTTACACAACCAATGATTTCAAACACTTTACAACAACAACCAATCATTTCAAACTCTGCATACATAACAATCCCCATTCCCTCCCCAGCTCCTGGCAGAAGGTTACTGCACAATCCCACTCCCTCTCCACCCCACTAACTGCTTTCCAGCTCCATTCTACTGTGCAGGGCAACCTATCAGCTGGGACTTGGCAGCAGAGAATAGATGGGGGGTGGCCAGTCAGAGGAGGTATTTGCCAGTTCTCTGAACTACTCAAAATTTCCACTAGCGGTTCTCCAGAAGTGTTCAGAACCTGCTGAATTACCACCTCTGTTGGCATGCAGTCCTTCTACCAACAAAGCTGAGCCAGACACCATTTCTTTTGCCTATTAAAGCATATTGAACAAAATGAGCAAACAAGAGAGCATTCTTCATCGCCTTCAGAATAGGCGGAATGTTTTCCCTGTGTCTTGGGATTGAATTGTCCTAGAACAATCAGAATATGTTTAGAAAATTCTGACTTTCAAGCCAAAGCATATCATCCGCATTCTTTTTTTTTTTTAACTGCATAGCAAATTCCCTTGCAAATATCTATTGTCCTGCTTCACTTTTACACCTGGTGAGGTCTTCCAGCTCTCCCTCAAGAATGGCATATGTTCCTTTTTGAAAATTGCCTGCCTTTTCTCTTTCCATCTCTTTCCAGATTCTGCCTTTTTCCAGTCTCGAGAGATGGTATTTGAATTGTCTTTGAGCACTGCCTGTTATGCAACATTAAGGAGGGGGGGGGAGAAATGAGATTACTATGAATAATAATTTCTGTCACAATTTCTGGACCAAACAGAATGGCTGCCAGTAGGTTTGGGAACAAGTAGCTGAAAAACAACAGATCTCATAAAAGTGGGGAGGGGGTTGAATAAAAACTGGGATGGTGGTGGGGGTAGGAACCTTGATGAGCATTAAAAAAATGTATTTTTAAATATTAGGTGCCATAGCAACCTAAAAGCCAATTACATAAATCCCCATAGCAACTCCATAACAACAGATATTCCGGCTAACACAAATCATTTATTTGAATAAGATTTCCTTAAGTCTGTGCGAACTTCACTCTGAATCCCACTAAGATAATACTGCTCATAGGTTGTGAATTAAAGTCTGTGTTTAAATAAGAGAAATATAATTGCTGTATGACCCCTCTGGCAACACTTTTCTTTGGAGGCTGCCAAAATGCCCTCCTTCTCCTCCTTCTTCTTCTCCTTCTAATTCTCCTTCTTCTTTTCCTTCTTTTCCTTCTTCTTCTCCTTCTAATTCTCCTCCTACTCCACCTCTTCCTCCTCTCTTCCACATCAGTAATCCTTCCATGGGTCTCTATGTGGCAAGATGCCACTGTTTCTGATTTGCCAGGACAAGAGCTTATTTGATATGCCTGTGAGGCTAGCAGAAGCCAGAAGCCAATTGGTTGGCATTCTTGACTTCCTTCTGCTCCCTCAACCCCGACTTTGCAATGCCATTTTTGCAAAATCCGCCTTCAGCTTGAGCCCCAATGGTAGGAAATGCAACATCTGCATTTTGTTTGCAGTGAGGCTAATGAGAATGGATGTGTGACGTGTTTCATTGCCTACCATTCTTTTTGTCGCAATATTTAGGAATGCTGTCCACATCTCAAAAATGATTCAGAAGAAGTGTTCTAAAACTCACCCAAGCTGTTGAGATATGTATATGTATTTTTATGGTAGCCTTTCCCAATAGTCATTGTGACAAAGAGTTCTGAGAGCTGGTTTCTTAGGATACAGAAAGAGCACAAAGCTGAGAAAATTACGGAGAGTAGAAAATGGGTAATTTTTCTAGCAATGTATGTTTATCTGGGACTAACTCAGACTAAATTCTGAATCGGACCTCCATCAAACTCAGTGGTGTTCACTTCTAAGATGACATATACAGAATTATGATAAGAATACTATTCCATTTCCAATATAGTTTTCCTCTTTTGAAGTATCATCATACCTAAAGGAAGCTATTTCAACCAGGTGCTTTGCAAACCTAACATCTAAAGTTCAGTAAAGAAATAAAGTTCCAATTGCTGATAGCAAAAAATAGTTTAGGGCCTTATATCTTCAACCCCTTTTCTTATCATTATTATTATTATAGCACCCACTCATAGCTCCCATGTTATCTCAGAGCAGCTGGATAATCTGGATAGTTGCTTGAGATTTCAACCCTATTTACTTACTTACTTACTTACTTACTTACTTACTTACTTACCATTTATTTATTTGATTTTCATGGCCACCCACTCACTCTCAATGACTCTGGGAGGTTTACAAACAATACAAACCCAATATATAAGAATAAAAAACAATAATCCACCACCACCCCAGTGATAATACACAATCAAATGAGCCTTCATTCCATCCCCCTCTGGGTTCCCAAGACCCATTGGCAGAACTAGGTCTTCAGGCCTTATGAACCTATGCCCAAATGTTCAGTCTAGGTCCATATAATCAGGGTGCTCATTTCTGGAAGCTTTAAGACAGCACCACCTTTTTCATGGCAAGAGGTTTCTCAAGTGTCATTTTTGTAAAAAGGCTGTGCCTTTTTTTTCTTGCTGCTTCTTTCCATATCCCAGTTGATAGCTTTTTGAATATCTTTCCAAGTTTTGGGCTTTTTCATCCCATCTCATGAATGAGATCCAGACTGTCAAGATCCCTTTGTTAGGTTTCTGAGAATGCCTTAACTGTGGATCAGGCTCAGCTGCTGGTTGTTGCAAATAACAATAGCCTTTAGACCTGTATACCACTTTACAGTGCTTTAAAGCCCTCTCTAAGCAATTTACAGAGTCAGCATATGCCCCCAACAATCTGGGTCCTCATTTTACCACCTGGGAAGGATGGAAGGCTGAGTCAACCTTGAGCCTGGTGAGATTCGATCTGCCAAACTGCTGGCAGCTGGTGATCAGCAGAAGTAGCCTGCAGTACTACAACTATATTTCTGCACTGTGCACTACTTCAGTTGCCATCTTGAAACCACCTTCTAAACTAGTTGTAATGATGTTTGGAAACTAGAAACAAAGACTAGATGTGATAGTGTTACCTGTGATTGTTCCTAGGTTGAGTTCCTGATTCTATCTCAATAGGATAAGCCATGCTCATTATTTTAATCCTCCCAGGAAACATATTGAACAATCCTGTACCTCTTTATGTTTGCTCAGCAATACAGTCTTTATTGTTTTGATTTGAAATAAAAGTCTATGCTTGAATCTAAAAATCCTAATGTGATTTAAATTGGGGTTTCCATTGAACCACAGATCATAAGGACCTTTAGGGTTCTAACAAATAACCTATGTTGAAGGTAGTTGTTGAAATAACATCTGCCAATCATTTTTGATCCAGATCAATGTGAGCCAGAATTCTTGCATACAGATCATCCATTTGATTTTGGTGTGACGGAAAACCAATCTCCCATGAAAAATGTTATTTTCCTTCAAATAACCAGACATCTGTCCATTCATGGATTTTAGTTCATTATCATCAGGATGTAAAAGCTGTAGATTTTTCCCTCAAAGGTATTTTCTGCATCACCCACATCTCAATCTGCAGAACACTTCAACCTGATGAGATACAAACAGCAAAAACAAAACACTTCACCCAAGAGAATGACAAAATGCCCGTTTCTTCACTTGACGCAATAGGAAGAGAACAGAAGTTAATGTGGATTTTGTCCCCCACTGAACATTGCTGTTGGCCGCATTTTCCAAAGTTTCAATTCTTTTAATTTTTGAATTGTTTAAGTTTTCAGACATGTGTCATGTAGATATACCAAACAGGCTTGTTTGCAGTTTGCAATTTTGAAATGTTTTTCCCTTTGTATCTGGCTGATTTGTCCTATGTTTCGATAATCTAATTGTCTATATCAAAATTCAGTGTAGTTTCTCCCTTTATAATGCCTTGTTGGGGTTAAAAGCTCAGTTGATTTTCCCTTATTGCAGGCTTCATGGGGAATCTATTTTGGAAAGTCCATATTCTAACAATGTTCCTTTTTAGCAACCAATCTCCATCCATGCTTGTTACTGAGAAACATCCATCAACAAATTGAGCACTTTTCCCCTTTCTGACTGCATAACTTAGTAAATTGGAATCCAAATCTGGAGAGTACAGGACATCTTTAACATGCAAAGCAATAGTCTCTTCATCACTCAGTCTGCATTTTTACAGCTTCTCCAATCCTTTATGAGCTTATTTGCTTTCCACTCGCTGCTATGATCTGCCCTTTACAACTTATATCAAGATCAACAAACACATCATTACAGTTATTGGTTTTTTTTCAATGGTGGAATAGTTGCTCTACTGTTCAGATAAAATGTGTTCAGTTCAGCCCCATCTTCTTTGAAGCATCCTCTTCTCTTTCCTGGAATGTGTCATTTCCCATCCTTTGGGATTGCCTTCTTCTCCAACCTTTGTCATTTCTCTTTCCCTTAACAGTGGAAAATCTTCATTTTTAGCTTCATTTGCATTCATAAAGTGCTGGTCAGGGAGCTCTTAGGTATTATTTGCCTTTGCAGGTAAAACAAGATTTGCTTTTAATCTCTGTAGATTTGAAATCAAGGATTTCTCCTTGGCCAAGTAATATGTTTCCTTTAGGGATTACTGCTCATGTATTTTGGAGTTTAGTATAGTGATGGAGACTGTGAGTTCTAGTCCCACCTTAGGCACAAAAGCCAGCTGACTGACCCTCTCTCCTCCCTCCTCAGTTCAACCCACCACCCAGAGTTTGCTGTTGTTGTGGGGAACATAGGAATGGATATTAAAAATGATTGTCACCATAAACTACCATCTATCAAAAAACTCCATCATCATCATTGTCGTCATCATCATCATCATCATCATCAATTTCTCTGATCCAAACTCAGACATTCTTGAGGGATGATTGTTGTTTAGAACAATAAAACATTGGGGGAAGAGATATCAAAAGAAAAACATCTGTAACTTGATGTTGAAATACTACCCCTTTATTTTTAAGCAGCTTGCTTAAATCAAATTTTGGCTCACGTGGTCTGAGATGCTTGTACTGTTCTGCCTTCTTAAAAAACACATTCTTTCCATCCGACACACAGTTTTTATATGGCATGTTTTATTTCATTTATTTCATTCAAACTTCTTTCACATTTCTCAGTTCTCTGATATGATGAACAAGCACTTTGCTACTTACATATCCAGACATTATCTACACAGAGTTTCAGAGTTCTCAAGCTATTTCTTCCACATCTTGAATTTACAGTACTTCCGATAATCAGATATTTTCTGAGAATATCTCAGTACGGTAAATCCATTCAAAATCTTCATGTTCAAAATCTGGACGTTCTGGATTTTCATTCCTTGCAGCTGCTTGCCAAGGTTTAAAAAAAAAATCTACCTTCACTACCTCACAAAAAGAAATCCTGGCTACCCCCTCTTTCACCTCTATATTTTTCTGAGCTTCTCTTGTAATCCTTCACTCCTGATTATCCCATCTCTCACAACTTACAAACCAACCTGGGCCTGTAATTCTGCCAGAGATCTAAATTTTGCAAAAGCCGTTCTTAGAATATGTACTCCTCATCCTAAGCAGAGTATTGAAAAAGTATTGAGAACTAAGTGGGGATGTAAATATTCACAATATGGTTGTCTGGGAAACAAGATGGGTTTAGTCTGGCCATCAGTGATTCCTAGCGGTCATTAAATTTGTTTGAACAAAAAGCTAGATTTATTGAGATGTGCATGAATATAGAAAACCCTTGGTTCTATCTAAACTACATCTTGGACAGATGGAAGTCAGGGAGAGCAAGAGGGAGAGGGAAAGAGAACAAGAGATAAAAAGAGGAAGTTCTACTTGTCTTTCAAACAGAGAGACTCATTAATGTAACAATAATCTAACATTAATAAACTGGATGACAAATAGACCTACAGATGGCTGGGAAGATTATCTATCTTTTATCTACCATGTTTCCCTGAAAATAAGACACTGTCTTTTTTTTTTTTTTGGCTCCCAAAAACACACTAGGTCTTATTTTCGGGGTAGGTCTTATATATTTATGGTGCCAAATAGTGGGCGTGAGTGTGTAGGGGGGGGAGGTGTTTCGCGGGTGCACAGTTGCTCCCTGAAAAGTCTTCCTGGAACTGGAGATTTACACTAGGTCTTATTTTCGGGGTAGGTCTTATATTAGGGCAGGTTTAGAAAATAGTGCTAGGTCTTACTTTCGGGATAGGTCTTATTTTCGGGGAAACACGGTATCTCTTGTCTTTTGCCCTAGTGGTCAAAACAAAGAGACAATGCAATCTCCAATAACAACATCTATGAGAGTCTGAATATGTCTTTATGTAAAACAGAGATACTTGGGTGCAGTAGTTAAAGCAGCAAGCTAAAATCCAGTGCCTACCATGTTCTCATGCCATTTTTGGCACAAATATATGCCAAAGGGACTGCATCTCTGTCTCAACCTTAGGAAGAAGACAGTGACAAACCATTTCTAAAAAATGTTGCCAAGGAAACTACAAGGATTCATTCAGGCAGTTTCCCGGAGTTGATATGAACTCAAAAGGGCTAATTTTTGTTGCTGTTTTGCTCCTCCCCCCTCCCCTCATTACTGTTTTATTCTTTCTCTGTTCTGCTGAATTAAACAAGATGTAGAAAGTTAGCACCCACCCCTCTCCTAGAAGAATCAAATATTTTGAAAAATATTAAAAACGCAGAATATTATGTTTCCCTGGATGAGAAATGGAGAAACATGCTCTTGGAAAGCAGCCCCCACCTTTTTAAATAGCCCTCAGTAGATGTCAGCACTTAAGAGATACAGACATAGCTAGCTCTATTCATAAGCAAATTCCCTGCAGAAGGTCTGAACAAAGTAGCATTAGCCCTCAGCCACAATAGGAATTGTCCAACAAACCCCTTCATTGCATCAGCCAAACTTCAACCAAACTTAGCTCAGACAAACTCCAAGGATTTGTATGTGGCCCAATAGAAGTCTGACAACAGCCAATAGAATACATGTTCAGGAAGAGGAAGCTCAAATTTGAAGCCTAAGAGAAGGTATAAATACCCCCCACTCTGAACTCCATGTGGTCAGCTGTATCAAAACCACAAACATGTGGTCCTGTTCATCAATAAAGGGACCCTCTTTCCAATCAACCTCCAGCCTCCATTTTGTCTCCAATGCCTTTCTCCCAGCTTGGAGCTGAACCAGATGGATATTTCTTCCCACAAAGGATTTTTAAAAAGTGACCACAGCCCTCAAATGTAAAATTCAATTTTTAAAGAAATGGCATTGTAAAGATCTCCATTTCATTTCTCTTCTATGAAACTCCTAGACATAATAAACCAAACCCTTGAGCGACATGGGAAAATAAATAAACAAACAAATAAATAAACAAACAAATACTATTACTTATTTATTTTTGTGGGTTTCGTTTCAGTATGTATAGATTGTCCTAATTCTGGGTGCAGTAACTGAATCCACCAAGTTTCTTTCAGAATTTGCTCACAATCTATTCTATTCTCCATAATTATTCCCTCCCAGAAACCTAATTACAGTCATTAACTTTACCTATAACCCATGGCTACTTGACTGCAGTCTCAGCATGTAGTAGCACCCAGTTGATCTTATCTGAGTGCAGAAACTAAGTAAAACTGGGCCAGGTTAGTACTCTGATGGGAGGGGGCTCTGAATTTACCAGAGCTGTAGGCTAGACTGGGAAATCAAAAAACACCCTGGAAGCACCCTTATCTATGTTGTTGCCAAGAAAGCTGCATGGACATGTTTATAAACTTGGGTGATAGCAGAAAAGCAGGTTTATTTATGATTTAATGGGTTTTTATGGATTGTACCTTTCAGATTCATGTAAATCACTGAGAATTCAGAGGGCTCAGCAATATCTAAATAAAAAAAGTTGATTCGAAGCATGTTTTGAATTAAGCTGTTAACCCATGAAACCATAGACTGAATGGATGAGTTACCTCTGCAGATGAAACACTTATCATTCGTATCAAATGAAAGTAACAATGAGCATAATGCCTATGGAGATTCCCAGTCATCCAGGTCATGGTTATCCCAAAGACACTTTTTTCAAAAGGCAACTGGACTTTGTTTTTTCTCGAAGACGTTTTGCTCTCATCCAAAAAGCTTCTTCAGTTCTGAGTGTTATAAACATGATGATTAATTGATTCCTCTTCTTTTTCAGTTATCCTAATATATATTATACTGTATTTCTGCCACAAGTCTGAATAAATGGCTATATCTGAAAAGAAAATTGTAAACAATGCCAAGGTTTTCATTTTAATAATTACTTAGTTTTCTTAAAAGGAATGCATTTTAAATTAGACCAGAAGTCTAAATTATTTTGAAGCTTCTATAGCAAAAGAACATAATTGTTGTCATATTAATTATGAAAGATTGCATCTCCTTTTGGACTTTTTAACCAATAAACTATACATACAGCTGTCCATAGAGGACTACAGAATTATTGCTCCAATTTCTTTTGGACAATAAACTGAATTGTCAGAAAAAGCCAAAACAAAATATGTCTGGATCACTAACTGGTAGCTGGGCAAAAATTCCCCTACTACTGTTATAAACATCAGATCTATTTGATCTCTACAAGCAGGCGTGTCAAACTGGCGGTCTGTGGGCCAGATGCGTCATGCCCAGGCCATGTCCACCCCAGCTCCACAAAGGCAAAAAATGTCATGATATGTCACAATACATCATGTGATGCGATCAAGTTTGACACCTGTGCTCTACAGGATTTTTTTTTACAAAAACCAAACAACAATCATTGAACAAAACAACCTAGGGACCTTACTCAAGACACAAATGACTAGACTCCAATAATCCTACTTCAGACACGCTCAGCTCTCTGGAGAAAGCTCTCAGGCTGGGAAAGGTAGAAGGAAAGAGGTGGATAGAGAGATAAGAGGACAACCAATTGTTGGTTGTCTTCCTCTCTTTCACAGAGCTCAAAAACCAGGTTAGGGACATATTGTCAAGGAAAAAATCTATGTGATTGCTCAAAAATGATGATTGGTACATTTCCATGGTACATGTTACATAACCAATCAACAGGATATCAGCACAGATCATGACCATTAGTCCAGAATACACATTTTGTACTGATCATAATTCTTGGCCACCTTCCTAACAGTGGTGGGATTCAAATTTTTTTTACTACCAGTTCCGTAGGCGTGGCTTGGTGGGCATGGTAGGGGAAGGATACTGAAAAATCTCCATTCCCATCCCACTCCAGGGGGAAGGTTACTGCAAAATCCCATTCCCTCCCTACCCCACTAACCTGCTTTCCAGCTCCTTTCTCCTGTGTAGGGCAACAAAAGAAGACCCAGCCAATCAGCTGGGACTTGGGAGGCAGAGAATTGATGGGTGTGGGGCCTGTCAGAGGTGGTATTTGCCGGTTCTCCAAACTACTCAAAATTTCTGCTATCAGTTCTTCAGAATACTGAATACCTGCTGAATACCACCTCTGCTTACAGTTCAGTTTAACACTGTTACAAATTTGCTTTGTTAGTATTTAGTATTCTGGTCTTCTTTTAACACTTCTAGTCAGGAAAGATTTGGAACACCAATGAATAAAACATGTCAGGAAGCATCTGAGAAATGTAAAGAAAATACTCTCATTTTCTAGGAAACTTAGTAACACCTGGGGCCTTTGTAACTTGCATCCTAATTTGTACCATTTATCAATAAGTATTTTCCCAGTGAACCTCTTCTAATTCTTATGCTCTTAGATAGAGAAGAGGACCTTAATTCAAAATTTGTTTAGGAAGCAGAGGTGGTATTCAGCAGGTTCTGACCAGTTCGGGAGAACCGATAGTGGAAATTTTGAGTAGTTTGGAGAACCGGCAAATACCACCTCTGATCCTTCCCCTGCCATGCCCACCAAGCACACCCACCAAGCTATACCCACAGAACCAGTAGTAAAAAATTTTGAATCCCACCACTGATTGTAAGATAGTAAAAACAGAGAAGTTGACTCACAAGCTGAAGGGGAGGATACATACAATATCGTGTTGTGACATTTTCTACGGGCACAAGCTGGGCAAGGTAAAGGTCTTATTGTAGAAGTCTTCTATAATTGATTTTTTTTAAATTCATATTTATATCCCGCCCTTCTCCGGAGACTCAGGGTGTCTTACGGTTTTTGGGATACAACCCAATGCGCTCAGCAGTAGCCTTCATTCCATTGTATATGCCTGCTTATTACTAAGCGGCATTTTTACAAAGTCAGCTTATTGCCCCCAACAATCTTGGGTCCTCACTTTACCTACCCCGAGAGGATGGAAGGTTGAGTCAACCTTGAGCCTGGTGGGATTCGAGCCTGCAATAATTACAGGCAGCTGGAGCTAAGTGCTAGACTATTAACAGCCTGCACCACCAAGGCCCTTGATCGCTCTTCTTTCCTGTCATAGTACAGCTACCCTTACTGCTGCCATAACCGATCTGCCTGGGGGTTAGCATTCTTCTCCCTAACCCCAATATATGGGACAGAGATGAACCCCATAATTTGAAGGCATCTAATAAGGAAAATCATCATCATCATCATTAACATTCATAGCGCCAACTCATGCTTCTGTAGATTTTAGAATATGTAATTAAAGAGTAAGTCTTTTCTCCTCTTTGGGGATACATTCCACCACTTGAAGGATAATTAAACTTCAACTTCATTAGAAATAAAAAAGAGAAGGGAGAGATTTAAGGAAATGTTTAATTGTAAAAGACAGAACCTTTAGCGTTGCTAAAGTACAGACAGCACAGCATAAGCTTAAAATTAGAACATTCTGAGCAAAGCACATACATGATGGGATTATTAACTAAAGCTCTGTTGCCCAGAGGATGTACAGTAAATACTACAAAAGTCAACCCAATACTGGATTTGTGTGGCTAGAAAAGATGCAGTGCACAATCAAAACATCAGAGACAGTAAAGCAGACACCAGCACCCGGGTCCAAATCAAAGCATACATTCGCAACCTAGATTTCTAATTTAACATGTTTATCTACATCTCTTGGAGATTATTAACATTCTTGAAGCAAAAGATCCACCCCATTATTAATAGGTCTTTGCATTTTCCTGCAGATGTGCAAACTTTTTAAAGAGTCTCCTATTCCTTCTTTTGATCTCCTTCCTTTGACAGAGTTCCCCTATCACAATGATGGTGTGTTTCAATCATTCCATTGGCATCTGCCTTTCTGTGAATTAAATCTTTCGTTCCCTATCTTGTGTCCTGGAACAATGGAAAATATGTCTTTCTTCCACGTGTTGTTATTCTGAATAATTGAACAACACTGTTGTATTCACCTTATATTTCCTCCTCAAGGCTAGACATTCTCATTTCATTGGATTAAGTTTCTACTCACTTGCTCATCCTCGTTGCCCTTCTCAGAACTTTGCAAGTTTATCTCGTTCTTTCTAAACTTGTAGTGTCCAAAACCAGACATAGAACTCAAGGTGGGATCCTATCAATGCAAAATAAAGTGGATTACTTCCCATGATTCAAAATCTATTTTTCTCTACACGGAGCCTAACATGGTAGCTGTCTTTTTCTTTAACAGTCCCAGATCACATTGAATTTACTGTCAAGTACTTTTCCAAGATGTTTTTATAAGCACGGATGCAAAGTTATTCTCCCTTCTATCCTATATTTGATTTCCTAAATGAAAAGCTTTACACTTTGTCCATTATATTTCATTGTGTTGTGTTAAGTAATTTCCACCAACCTAACAGGTTTGCCTTGAATTTAATGTACCTTAGCTGTGATACCCAAATTTGTGTCTTGTGCAGCTTTTATACGCATTCTTTGCATCATGTAATCAAAATGATTAATAACGACCATGGGGATGCTGCAAAAGTTGTAAGTATGACAACTGGTTGTAAGTCCCTTTTTTTCAAAGCCATTGTAACTTTGAGCAGCCACTAAATGAATGGTTATAAGTTGAAGACTGTATTTAGTTGTTGTTGTTTTGCTTTCTGTAATTACTCTGTGATTTTGTTGACCATAAATTTAAAATATTCTTTTTGTCCTTTACTGTGGTGTTGCATTATTATACATATAAAAATGTGTTGTAGAAAGTTAGCACCCACTCTTCTCCTAGAAAAATGAAATGTCCTAGGAAATATTAAAAAGGCAGAATATTTCCCCTAAAAAGAGTAGAAACTCAGAAGCAGAAGCTCACCTCAGAAGCAGAAGCTCCCCCCCATCTTTGTTAATGGGCAGGCCATTAAGGCCTGGGTCAGAGTATTCTACATAATAAAGGTCTCTGCCCATCTCACCACCTGGCCTGGGAAGATTGCATCAGCCAGAACTCAGGTTAAGCCATGTGGTCCAGACAAAGTCTACAAAGTTAACTAAGACCCTGGCCCCTGGGAGTCTGACAGCCAATGGGATACATTTCTTGCACAGGAACAGGAAACACTAAGATGGGCCCAACAAAGGGTATGTATGTATGTATGTATGTATGTATGTATGTATGTATTTATTTATTTGATTTCTAGGCCACCCATCTCCCTAAGGACTCGGGGCGGCATACAAACATAAAAACAATTACAAAATATACAATTAAAAAGAGATTAAATAAGAAACCCAATTTAGAATTAAAATGCTAAAAACAATCCTTAAAACACCCATCCCTCCCCCTCAGTCCAGGTCAATGAGTTGGAACAACCATGTTTTTAGGCCCTGGTGGAAAGACCGGAGTTCAGGGGCCACCTGAAGCTCCAGGGGCAGTTGGTTCCAAAGGGTTGGTGCTCCCACAGAGAAGGCCCTACCCCTCGGGGTTGCCAGCTGACATTGTCTGGCTGACGGAACCCCCAGGAGGCCCTGTCTGTGACAGCCCACAGGACGATGGGAAACAGTTGCTGGCAGCAGGGTCTCCCATAAATATCCTGGTCCTAAGCCATGAAGGGCTTTATAGGTCAAAACCAGCACCTTGAATCTCACCCGGAGGGCAACCGGCTTAGTATATAACTAAGGGTCTCTCAGAATCTCAGCCCTTCCTTCTTTTCCTTCACCCAACATCTTGAAGCATGTGATCGTCCTTTTCACTTTGGAGCTCCAAGCCATGTGGTCCTGTCCACCATTAAACCATCTTTCCAAACAGCCTTCATGTTTCCAGAGTCTTTTTCCCCACTTGGAACTGAACCCAGAAGGATATTTCTTCCAACAATGTTTTAAAAATTTTGCTGCCTATTTTCATCAAGCTGGAACAAGTTACCCTATTTTCCACAGAAATATCACCCTGAAGAGTGTAAATTCAAATAATGCAACCAGGTCATAAGATTCATTAACCACACTAATTGAGATTGACCTGGAATTTCTAAAACTATTCTTTTGTTACATTCTTTGATGAAATCAATATATGTTACATTTTAGGGCTGCTCAAAAACACAACAAAGATGAAAAACACAACAAAGTTTATCTTAGCTGCTGCTTGGATATGAGTAGAGGGTAAGCTAGCCTTTATTCCTGGAATTGACTATTTTTAAATAAAATGTCCCACCTTCTTTATTTTTTATAAACAACTCAAGGCAGCAAACATATACAACACATTTTTCTCCTCCAATTTTTGCCATAACAATAACTCTGTGAGGAAAGTTGGGTTGAGAGAAAAGGACTGGCCCAAAGTCACCCAACTGGCTTTCATGCCTAAGGTAAGACTAAAACTCACAATATCCCACTTTCTAGTTCAGTGCTTTAACCACTAGGCAAAATTAACTCTCTTTATTAAATGTATTATTTTAATAACGGGATTTTATTCATCATTTCTTAGAAATAAAATCCAGTTTTTAAAAAAGGCATGCAGATTTAAGCATTATTTTTAAAAAAAAATTCTTCCATTTCTGAAGAACGCAATTTAAAACTTTTTGATTCCACATTTGGGTTTTTGTTTCATATAAGATCATTTCAAAACAAAAGCGGTCTGTTGTTTATTACCTGTAGAAAACTTCTTTGTCAAAGATTCTGTGAAAACACATTATTCACTATAAAATAAAAGAGGTTTGGGTATAAAACTACTCAATTCCAAAACCTTATTGATTGCAAAATCCTATTTCATTTGCACAATTTTACACCCATTTTTTTTTCACTGCTCCTTGGGTTTTTAATTTCTCCTAGTCTTCACAAGAGTTTGCCTCTTGCTATTTATGATAGCAATTTTTCTTAGTTGAAGCTTTATCTTCCCAGACCTCCATTCACCAACTTATTCAAAATGCATCTAAGAAAGTTCTGGAATTGAATGTTTGTCACAGCTGTTTTACAGATACAATATGTCTGCTGTCTATCCTAGAGTGAAAACAAATAGTCAGTTTGCTGGCCATACGTTCCATCTGGGATTTTGCCATCTGTCATTGTGTTTGTACAGCTATTTAGATTTCTAATTCATACCAAACAAATTCCACTAATGGAACTAACAGAACATCAAACAGCAGTAACAGAGAGATCATATACATGGCAAAACTTGTTCTACTCTCTGAATCCTTCCATCTGTTCACAGTTTTAAATATTGTTCATTATAATTGCTTTTTAAAAAAAGTTGATGATCAGTACTCCATTTAAAAATATTAAAGAAGACTTGAAAAACTAAGTACGGTGTCATTTTCTGTTAGATTGCAAGATGTCCACTGAAATATTTTAAATATTATAATCCTAGAGAGGGAGGAGGGAGGGAGGAAGATTTAGATCAGAAAAATGTGTTAGCCAGATGAGTCATCTTAAGATAATTAATGGAAGAACAAAACCTATGGTAACAAAAAAGACGCTTCTTAAGTTTATGGAAGAGTTAAAAATGGGACATCTAAGCTTCCTGCATCTTCTACTCTCCTTAAGGTAAGTCATATCTAAGCGGCAATTCATCCTAAACAAGAACTCAAGAAGGACTTCTCTCTATGCGCTGCCAACAGAAATATTAAGAAACCAAACCGAACTATTTTAAAACAAAACCAAACTTGTGACAAAAGCACATTCAAGCCTGCTTGATGAATATTTTCTGTCTTCTGTTATTTCTGGAGACAAATCATGTGCTTACGACATTCTTCTTTTCTTGCAGTTCCTGGAGTCCCCTAAACTCATGCTCTGCACATCCTAAATACGTGCTGCAAATCTGCTGCAGGGCTGCCCACTTGCCCATTCTCTTAAAACGAGACCTTCTTATTTTTGTCTCAGTTTCAACTTGCTGCAGGCCTGAAATCATCACCAGTCGTTCTAAGGGACAGTCAGATTCAGATGCTTGTTCTCTGTTTTAGTCAGTTCCATCCACTTTCCTTCTCAGCTTTGCTTTAATTCATATTGCCATATTGCCATTATTTATTTCTATTGTTTCATTGTTTTATTGTTGTTATATTTACATTTTTATAATTTTGAATTCTACTGTTGTCATCCAGAGTAGTCCCATGGCAAGATGGATGGCAAATAAATTTAATAATAGTAACACTCTCTCTCCCTCCCTCCCTCCCTCCCTCCTTCTCTCTCTGTCTCTGTGTGTGTGTGAGAGAGAGAATAATAATGTTTTCTATGAGGCATGTTAAATATGGACAACCTTCCCCCAAACCAAATCATAAAATGCAATCGTTGTAAATTGCCCTTCTCCTCAAAACAAATACATGTTTTGGAACCAGTCAGCCAGAAACCAATACAGTATTCACCTCCTCTAATAAACTAAACATCTGATTGGAATTCAGTTTACTTATTTATTTATTAATGGGATTTATATGCCGCCCTATCTCCCGAAGGACTCAGGGAGGGTCACAACAGTAAAAAACATACAATACAAAAATTTAAAATTTAAAAAATATTAAATAGAAATCCCAAAAAACATTAATTAAAACCAGCAACAGCGAATATACACTAATAAAACCAATAAACCTCCCACCCCCTCAGTCCAAGTCAGCCTGTTGAAATAGCCATGTCTTCAGGTCGTGAGGGAAGGATCGAAGGTCAGGGGCCATCCGCAGCTCCAAGGGCAGCTGATTCCACAGGGTGGGTGCTCCCACAGAGAAGGCTCTCCCCCTGGGGGTCGCTAGCCGACACTGTCTGGCTGACGGCACCCTGAGGAGGCCCTGTCTGTGGGAGTGCACGGGACGCTGGGCAGTCGTTACTGGCAGTAGATGTTCCCGCAAATACCCGGCCCTAAGCCATGTAGGGCTTTATAGGTGATTACCAGCACCTTGAAACTCACCCGGAGGGCAACCGCAACCAATGCAGTTTACACAGGAGGGGTGTAATATGGGACTATCGGGATACTGCCATCACAACCCATGTGGTCGCATTCTGCACCAGCTGAAGCCTCCGAGTGGTCCTCAAGGGCAGCCCCATGTAGAGAGCATTGCAGTAGTCTACACAGGAGGTAACGAGTGCATGAGTAACTGTACATAAGGCATCTCGGTCCAGATAGGGGCGCAACTGGTGCACCAGGCGAACCTGGGCAAATGCCCCCCTGGTCACGGCTCCCACTTGATCCTCCAAACTGAGCCGTGCATCCAGGAGGATGCCCAAGTTGCATATCCCACTCTCCCCCATAACTAAAGAAGGAATATCCTGGATAACCCAAGATGCTGCCACTTGGTCTTGGCTGGGTTGAGTCGAAGCCTGTTCCTCCCCAGCCAGATCCGTACCATTTCCAGGCATTGGGACATCACGTCGAGGGCATCGCTGGGTTGGTTTGGGGTGGAGATAAAAAGCTGGGTATCATCAGCATACTGATGGTACCTCACCCCAAAACCATGGATGATCTCACCCAGCGGTTTCATATAGATGTTGAACAGGAGGGGAGAAAGGACCAACCCCTAGGGTACCCAAGGGAGGGGCCTCGGGGTCCATCTCCGCCCCCTGCCAACACCGACTGCGAATGACCCAAGAGGTAGGAGGAGAACCCCCATAAAACAGTGCCTCCCACTCCCAACCCCTCGAGGCGTCGCAGTAAGATACCATGGTCGATGGTATCAAAAGCCGCTGAGAGATCTAATACGACCAGGACAGAGAAATAACCTCTGTCCCGAGCCCTCCAGAGATCATCCACCAGCGCGGCCAATGCCGTCTCCGTGCTGTACCCGGGCCTGAAACCCGATTGATACAGGTCTAGATAATCAGTTTCCTCCAGGAACACTGGGAGCTGCTGGGCTACCACGCTCTCAACAACCTTCAGAAGCAGAGGTTGGAGACGGGATGAAAGTTGTTCAAAATAGCCGGGTCCAGGGCAGGCTTCTTGAGGAGGGGCCTCACCACCGCCGCCTTCAAGGCAGAGGGGAAGGATCCCTCACTCAAAGAAGTGTTGACAACTGCCTGAAGCCAGCCTCATGTAACCTCCCGGGCAGCATAAAGCAGCCAGGAGGGACACAGGTCCAATAAATACATGGCGGCACTCAGTTTCCCCATGATCCTGTCCACCTCATCCAGAGTCACAGGATCGAATTCTTCCCAGATCATATCCACAAGACCTGTCGCTTCGCCCCCATCAGACTCTGACCAGTCAGAGTCCAGACCAGCCCAGATCTGAGCGATCTTGTCTGACAGATGCTGACTAAACTCCTTGGCCCGCCCCCACAAAGGGTCCTCTCTCATCTCCTGATTAAGGAGGGAGCGGTGACCCTAAACAGGGCAGCCAGGTGATTATCTCTGGGGCAATGAAAATGGAGAAGCATACTTTGCCGCTCCCATCGCTGCAAGATAAGACCTAGTGAAGGTTCTTAACTGCGATCGGTCAGATTCGGACCGACTGGACCTCCAACTGCTCTCTAGGCCCCTCCTCTGGTGCTTCATCTCCCGCAGCTCCGCGGAAAACCAGGGAGCCAACCGGGATCTGCACCGGGTCAGAGGCCGCAAAGGGACAACACAGTCGAGTTGTTCAGTAAACTTAAATGAGTCAACATTACTTTTAAAATGAAGAGTTCTTAATAATTTGAAGAAAAAATGGGTTCGCACAGACACACACAAACACACTCCTTATTTTCATATCCAGTCACAAGAGTTTACACCTTTTTGATGATCAGGAAATTTGCTTTAAAAAGAAATAAGCAGCAGTCCTAAATATGTAGTGGGATGGGAAATCATGTCATCTTATCACTGATGACTAGTACAAGATAACCATTTTTCCACATTTTAGGAGACTGTGTTTTCCTCAAAAAAGAAAATCTAGCATTGTTAAACCTCCTTAATACATTGTATTTTTTTCCTCTCCTTTTTTTCTACAATCAATAAAACATTGCTGCTAATCGTTTATGGTTATTGTTTGGCAACTTGACTTCACGGTTGTTTTGTCTGTCTTTGACCTGACCTCATCAATGGCCAACGTGGCGTCAACAGCCCTTTAGTGTTACCTGTACTAATAAGACAGTGAGATCCTTGACACTGTCTGAACTTGGTGGTTTTGTTGCAGATGTTTCATTACCAAACTTGGTAACATCATCCGAGCACTGATGATGTTACCTAGTTTGGGAAACATGTGCAAGAAAACCACCAAGCTCAGACAGCGTAAAGGATCCCACAGTTCAACCCTGAGCTACAAATATTCTCTGTATCTGTAATAAGCAAGTTTTCTGACAAATAAATATTTCAGCTAAGGATCATTTCTATGAGCAATCCTGTAGGAATAAAATTTTATCTCTGAACAAATAGACTATACAGTTTTTATATTTAGTAATAGTGTGGGTATGTATGTGGGTATGTTTGTGTATATATATGCAGGCACACACACGCCATACACACAGAGTCATAAAAGGATGGACTACTAATGCTCCTTATAAATCTGTTTTCTTGATATATTTGACCATATAAGACTTGTTCAGAAAGTATCTTCTGCATGCATAAAGATAGATCTATGGAAGAGAAGGCAGTTCAGTCCCCAACTACAGGTATCCAGTGGTCTCATCTAACTCTCCTAAGGGTGGGATTCTACAGGTTCTCACCTATTTGCTAGAACCAGTTGTTAACATTCTAAGCAGTTCGGAGAACCGGTTGTTAAAAGAAATTACTGGCCTAAACCTGTAAGGAAGGCAGGAAGGAAACATTCTGGTGTTGCTTACAGAAACTGCCTCTCCGTTAACCCTTATTACATTCTTGGCAGGACTAGACTTCCTGTCTCAGGAACCTCTCTGGAGTGATTTTTCCCTCCTTTGCTGGTACTTTGCTTGTGTGGAGTGACCATTCAAAGTTACAATGGCACTGAAAAAAGTGACTTATGACCATTTTTCACACTTACGACTGTTGCAGCAGCCCCACAGTCATGAGAGGCCAGGCTAGGAGATGCATGCCTCGATGTGAGTGATATTGAGTTGGCCACGCCCAGCCAATAGCATGACCACCAAGCCATGTCCACCCAGTCACATGACCACCAAGCCACGCCCACCAACTAAGCCACGCTCACAGAACCGGTTGTTAAAAAATTTGAATCCCACCCCTGAACTCTCCAGATGTTAAATAGAGAGGCCTTGAGCTGAATATAAGCAGGTACATTTGTATCAGTGGTGGGATTCATATTTTGTTACCACCGGTTCTGTGGGCGTGGCTTGGTGGGCATGCTTTGCATGTGCACAGAGGCTTTGCTGCTTACCTTCTCCTGCAATCTTGCATTCTCCCTGTGTGGTAAACAGCTGATGCACGGCAATCCACTGTGGCACATGAGGCAGCTGAGCTTCAAAACTAGGAAATAAAGATCAGTATAGAGCCAGGGCTGGCAGGCAGGCCCAGCAGCTGATCATCAGAGCAAACCGGTTAACTCACAGATTATCTCAGAGCTACCAGTTTGGCCAAACCAGGACGAACCGGTAGAATACTACCTCTGATTTGTATAGACTATGTTCAGCATAGGTAATAGGGCATATCAAAACAAAGCCAGAAGTTAAGGTCATATTCCACCTTCCTAGAGGTACCCCACAGGTTTTCTGTTCCTTTGCAAGCAACTGCTGTTTTCATGCCTCCTTTACAAAGTGCTTTTAAAGACATTTTGGTAGGAATTGTTTTCACTTATGTTTGTGAGGTAGCTGTGGAGGGAGCTACTGTATCTCTGTTATTTATTTCACCATCACCCTTCATCCTCCTGGCTTCTCACATTTCTTGATCTGAAAAAATACTCTATAGGTAATCCTCAGCTTAGGACCACAACTGAGCTCAAAATTTCCAATGCTAAGCAAGAAAGATGTTAAGTAACTTTTGTCCCATTTTTTGACCAGTTCTTAAGTGAATCACTCCCATTGTTAAATTAGTAACATGATTATAAAGTTTGGGATACTGCAACCATCGTAAATAATGCAATTGCCATGCATCTCAATTTTAATCATGTGACTCTGGGGATGCCACAATGGTCATAAGTGTGAAAAACAGTCATAAGTCAGTTTTTAGAGTGCTCTTTTAACTTCAAATGGTCACTAAACAAATGGTTGTAAGTTGAGGATTAGCTGTGTACGAGTTTCCTTAATATGTTATTCAGTTGAAAAGTGAGAGAATGGGGAAACTAGAAATATTGGTGAACCGAACAGATAATAGCAGTAGCACTTAGATTTATGTACCACTCCACAGTGCTTTTAAAGCCCTCTCTAAGTGGTTTACAGAATCAGCCTATTGTCCCCAGCAATCTGGCTCCTCATTTTACTCATCTTGGAAGGATGGAAGGCTGAGTCAACCTTGAGCCTGGTGAGAGTCGATCTGCCAAATTGCAGTAGGAGTAGCTTGCAGTACTGCACTCTAACCACTGCGCCACCAAGGCTCAGTGTTACAGAATGGTACAGAACTTGTCAATATATTGTCTGAATAACACGAATCAAAGCAAATATACCAGAGGTGGTATTCAGCAGGTTCTGACCAGTTCTGGAGAACTGGTAGCGGAAATTTTGAGTAGTTCAGAGAACTGGGAAATACCACCTCTGACTGGCCCCACCCACATCTATTCTCTGCCTCCTGACTCCCAGCTGATCGGCTAGGTCTTCTTTTGTTGCCCTGCACAGGAGAACGGAGCTGGAAAGCAGGTTAGTGGGGTGGGGAGGGAATGAGGATTTTCCCCTGCCATGCCCACCAAGCCACACCCACCAAGCCACACCATGCCCACCAAGCCACGCCCACAGAACCAGTAGTAAAAATTTGAACCCCACCACTGTAATATACACGTCCCAGGATAATGTTGCAAGATTGAATCTGGGTCAGTCATGGGGACCAGAGGTTCATTCTTCTGAGCTTTTGGACTCCTGATGGAGCCTATCCTCAGGGAACTTCTCTCTACTGGAGTATGTGCTTTGGATTATTTTGTGAGTCGTATTTATGTAGCCCCTTCCTATTGGTTGAATAACTGATAACTCAGTGCAAAAACTTTGTGTGCTACCTGTAAAAATATATCATTGAATTGAAAAAAATATATCATAGCAGCACTAATGAAAAAGTTAGCACAGCACAACTTACTTACTATAACTTGCAGCCTTAATTAATTATTTGCTGCTTTTCTTCCGGGCACTATAGCAATAAATAAATCATCCTAGCTTATTAAACACGATTTGGGGGAAGTTTTCATTTGGATGAACGACTTGAGAACCACTATTTTTTGTTTTATTTTTATTAGATTTATAGAGTAATTACAGATCAAATGCCTTAAGTCACTTTACAAGTGTCTACTTGATCCTTATTAGTGTTCCTGTTTCACTTCCTCCTGGTCCACATGAACATTCTTTCTGTTGCCTTTCATTAGACTAGCAAAAATGAGAATCATGCCAGAAACAAGCCAAATATGGATCATCCAGGTTGGACATGCAGATTATGGCTAAATCTTAGAAGGATTTTACTGATGAAGATTTTATGACCTCTTTTGCCCATAATGCAGTATGAGCAAACTTATATTAAAGATATGGAACGTGCCTCAGTAATTTCACTACCATATATGGGAAAACGTGCAGAACAAAATTGAGCCTTGTTTCAAGCTAAGCTATGAATGCCTGAGAGGAAAATTTAAATGAGCAGCAAGAAGAGATAGCCACATTCTTTACAGGTTATTGAAAATGTGGATTTATTGCTAAAAGAGGGAATGGGTGGGGTGTTCAGAAACAGCTTTGCAGAAAGTTCTCAATAAAATGCAGTCTATTCCTATTAATTTCTTCTTCCAATGAGAACCTTCTGTTCTCAACGTGTGCAACGTTTCCACATAGATTCCAGTGAAAAGAAAATTGCTCCTGGAAAAGCTTTTGTTGTCCACGTGGTCGTCCTTATTCCTGGGGGCAGCAGTCCGGTCCTTGCAGCCATTTCACAGCACACCTTCAAAATGTGCACAGGTGCAAGGTAGTGACATCTTTATCAAGCTATTTTTGTTTAATCTGGCAAAACAGTGTGATGATGCAGAGGTTCTGAATCAGTGGTGGGATTCAAAAAAGTTTACTACCAGTTCTGTGGGCATGGCTTGGTGGGCATGGCAGGTGAAGGATACTATAAAATTTCCATTCCCTCCCCACTCCAGGGGGAAGGTTACTGCAAAATCCCATTCCCTCCCCACTCCACTAACCTGCTTTCCAGCTTTGTTCTCCTGTGCAGGGCAACAAAAGAAGACCCAACCGATCAGCTGGGATTCGGAAGGCAGAGAATAGATGTGGGCGGGGCAAGTCAGAGATGGTATTTTCCAGTTCTCTGAATTACTCAAAATTTCCGCTACCGGTTCTCCAGAACTGGTCAGAACCTGCTGTATACCACCTCTGGTTCTGATGTGTCACCAAGTACAAACCCTCTGAGCCACACACAACAATGCTGGGTAACATTCAGCATTGCATAGTGGCTAAAGTGTTGGGCTAAAAGATTCAAGTCTTCAGAATTTCACTGGATGATTTTAGGCCAGTTACTGTCGTCCAACCTGTTTTGTATGGAGTTGTTGAGGGCACAAAATGGAAAAGCCCCACATAAATTTCCTTGGGCTCCTGAATGAAAGTTGAGATGTAAATGTCACAAACGAAGCAGCAGAAAATTTTGCCAACTGATAATTTATCATTTATCCACTGCCGGATGTTTGCTCCCATTTATAAGAAATTGAATGTTGGCAGATGCTTGAAAGATTTCAAAGGGTTATTCCATCTTCTCAGTAAGTATATGATTGCATCTCTGTTTTCCAGCCTGGTATTGCATTTAAAGAGATACTATATGAATATCTATCAACTCATCTATCATGACTTGGACCAGAGGTGGTATTCAGCGGGTTCTGACCAGTTCTGGAGAACCAGTAGTGAAATTTTGAGTAGTGTGGAGAACCAGCAAATACCACCTCTGACTGGAGATTTTGCAATATTTTATGCCCACCAAGCCATGCCCACAAAACTGGTAGTAAAAAAAAAAATTGAATCCCACCACTGGCTTGGACCAATACATATCAAATGTCTTTTCACTCAAGGGTCCTGCAAATGTGTATTTAAAAAGACTCCAAAATAATAAAAGATTCTATCACACTGTTGGGTCATATATTCTAAGAATTAGGGCCTGTGATCAATTATTTGGTATTTTTGCACACATGGAGACTGACCCCAGGAAAATAAAATTTTCAGCAGCTGAATGGATTGCTCAAGAGTTTTTCACCAAAAGCCCTGCTTTTGCAAGTTGTGCCTTGATGGACTTTTGCAGAAAGCAATAGAAGGTTGAAGTTCCTTCTGGAAAAGTTGAACAGCAGTAACTGAAAGAGGAATCAGTGAGTGGATCGGCTCCTCAGAACCTTGTCTGGATCAAGGAGAGGGAAAAGATCTTCCACACTTTTGCTTCAGAGAGTGGTTCTCCATAAAATAGCAATTTCTTATGGATTTGGGAGCTCTAAGAGCTGGGGGGAGAAATCATCCTGCCTAAGCTGCAGGAGGAAAGAGGGAGGGAGGGAGGGAGGGAGGGAGGGAGGGAGGGAGGAGGGAGGGAGAAAGTTTTAAGAAAATAATATCTTAAACATGGCTTTGCTGAATCAAGCCCAAAGCCCCCTAATCCAACATCC
The DNA here is from genome assembly GCA_009733165.1 of Naja naja. Classification (NCBI taxonomy): domain Eukaryota; kingdom Metazoa; phylum Chordata; class Lepidosauria; order Squamata; family Elapidae; genus Naja; species Naja naja. The sequence goes on along the minus strand of CM019148.1, from coordinate 222,809,547 downwards.
TAGGTCTAACAATGGTCATCCACAAGGAACAACAGAACAGTGTTTTAACAGAATAACAGAGTTAGAAGCGACCTCAGAGGTCATCTAGTCCAACCCCTTGCTTAAGCAGGAGACCCTGTACCATTTCAGACAAGTGGCGGTCCAATTGCTTCTTCAAAACTTCCTAACCTTCTTCCATCATTTGGCATTTGCACTCTGGCAATATTAGGCAGTAACCAAAAATTTAAAAATTATAACATCTAATTCTAGTCATGTTCTCATGAGCCCCCAACAAGATTATTTTGGTGGCTCTATTTTATTTTTTTATTTTTTATTTTTGGCCAGATCAGGCTTTTTAAGTCTTTGGTAAACAGATTATGATTTCACAGTTAAAGTGTGTATCAAACTGTGGTCGTTGATCTTAATGAGGTCAATGGAAAAGGAACACCCCATTGTCCCGCTGTCTAAAAAGGAGGCAGCCAACTTTCCAGCCAATTCAGGAATTAATACAGGATTTTAAAGTATATTTTTGAGGCTTAAAGAAACTGTGCCAGAGATTCTTTCAAAGTGCGTGAAACAGAGCTATGAATAAGCCATAGAGTGTGTCGAATGCTTTCTTTGTTGAGAATGTGGAGCTTGTGGCTGCAGTCCATTATTTCTATTGAGTCTAAAATCTCATCCCCATCATCATCATCCTCTGAAAAAGTATGTGGGCTATTCTTTTTTTAAAGAGGCACTTTTTTTCTTGCCCTCCATTTATCTTCAGCAATACAACTGCAGTTCTAGGCATACAAAAACTTCCTGTTCTTGCCCGCTATTCTTCTTCAATGCCTTCAGTTCCAATTTGAAATGCTTCAGGATGTGCGTGCATTGACGTAAGGCAAGTTTCCCCAAAATTATTTATAATCAGGATTTTGAAAACTTAAACTGGAATTCAGGTCAGCTAGGAGATCTTTAAAGAAAGTTTGTACAGCATTCTGAAATGTTGTTATTGGAGCATCTCCTAGGAGAAGGTATGAGCAAGTGCCACTTGTATCATAAAGTACATCTTCTTCACACAATAGTACACAATACAAGAATTCTTCTACCAGGATGCAGAATTTCTTATTGCCATTATCCTACCAACACAACACAAGTGTGTATGCTAGCACTTGTAGTTCTCTAGTGAACACTGCATTGAACAACTTTCAAATGATGACAAAGACCTACTTCTAGTTTTTTTTATATATATATAAGACTTTAATTGGATAGATCTTCAAAAAGAAGAGGTCCATTTGTGGACCATATGTCCTTGGCCAGTATATCTCTATTTTGCTAACAAGCCCTGGAGACTTCAATTGGATCCACATTCTCCAGTGAAAGAAAAATAAATATAAATAAGAGTGAAGAGGAAGAGTTATAGCTTATCTCACCCCAACGATCTTGATTAACGTCTGTTTGCCCACCGTTAAAAATACATGGCTTAAAATCCAAGTTTCCCCACAGATAAAAGTAATGGGGGAAGAGTAAACTGATCAAGATTGGTAGTCTCAGCCTTGGCAATCTTAATTTAAGGATTTATTTTCCAACTAATCATTCATGACATTGTCTAGGATCATATAAACATTAATCTGCCAAATAATTGTTTGACAATGAATCCTGTGTGCGAAGATTTAGTTTCCTTCCAAGATGAGGAGCTCTCTCGCTTCATTTTTTTTTAATTACTTAATTGAAAACAGAAAACTTGGTTTTTTTACTTTCTTCATTTAAACTTCTGCTTTATAGTGCTAAATTATTGGTATGAAGTCAGGAACAAAGAGAAAACAAAGATAGCTGAAGGACGGCAGAAAATCTATCTTTGGTGGAATTTATTCCTGACTAACCCCCCGCCCCCCCAAAAGCCCCATAACTGAAGAATGTTGAGTTGTTTCTTGCTTTGAAAATTCTTTCCCATGATTGATGGTCTTTTGGGATGATTAAATTCAGACTGATAAAAACTGGAGTGTATGTTATGAAATAGAACTTTTCAGAGATGAAACAGAGATTTGGTACATTAGATAGAAATGACAGCATCAACAGCCTTAGTGATGGAACCGCATGAAGAAAAAGATCCACTCAGCTTGAACATTTTGATAAATCATGTGTCACACAATTCTTAGATCAGTGTTGACAATAAATAAAGATGTTCAAATTAAGTGACCCTTTTACAGGACCTGTTTAGAAGTAATTTACGATTTGTAAACATTCCACCTAATGTTGAACAATATCAGTCTACAGCTGTTGCAAGGGAATATATAGGGTTGGCTGCTTTAATGCAATTATAATATCAATTGGACGACTTATGGGACAACTTGGCGTGACCAATTCAGCGTGGCCAGCTCACCACCGCCAAGTTGCCTCTGCCAACTTACCACTGCCACATTGCTGCAGAACAACTCCACATGACCAATTCACTGGGGGAAGGGACAACTCGCCACAGTGGCTGGAGGGAGAGCTGGGTAGGCAGGCAAGTGAGCAAGAGAGTGGGCAGAATGGAGAGTGGCAGCAGCAACTGGGGACTTCCCATTTTCACATCCCTCGCCACTGCTGTCACTGCCACGTGCCATTTGGCAATGGCAGGAGTATTCAGGTGGGCAGCAGCAGCAGTGGGGTGTGTAAAAATAGGATGTGCTCAGATGCTACCTTTCCACTGTCAATCCCCAACCTCTTTGGTCCAGAGCTCGGCAGCGGATGTGAAAACAGAAAGCCCCCAGCCACCGCAGACACTCTGCGCTCTCCCCACCCACTCACTTGCCCACCTGCCCAACTCTCCTTCCAGCTCTTGCCTACAGCAAGTTGTTCCCATGAAGAGTTGGCAGGACAAATGTCCTGCAGCAACTTGGTGGTGGTGACCAGGGATGGGATTCAAATTGCTTAACAACCGGTTCTGTGGGCATGGCCTAATTTGTGGGTGTGGCTTGGTGGTCATGTGGCTGGGTGGATGTGGGTTGCTGACTGGGGAGTGACTTGGTCATGTGACTGGCTGGGCATGGCTTATATGTAAATATTGTAAATATTTATGTAAATATTGAATATATATATATATATATATATATATATATATATATATATATATTTGCATTCGGGTCTCTGGCTGTAAGATGAGAATCTTTTCACGAAATGCCTCACAGCAAGGTGATGAAGAGTTGGCAGGACAAATGTCCTGCAGCAACTTGAGGTTGACCAGGTTTCAAATCTCATCCGTCATCTTCAGGCTGGTGTTTCAGCTTGATCTCCTGGGAGAAGAGACTTCTGAAACTTGCCAAGGTACTCAACTTACACGGACAAGACCTGAATGACTTATATATATATATATATATATATATATATATATATATATAGAGAGAGAGAGAGAGAGAGAGAGAGAGAGAGTAACAAAATCAGGCAAAGCAGATTGAGTTGCTTGCAGAATGACAGATTCACTCACAGATCTACCTTTCTGCAATCTGCTGCCTGAGTCTGCACTGAAAAATAGAAGCTTCAATCCTAAGGAAGGTGCAGCTCTGCTCTCAGGCCACTTCTCCCTCACCCCCAACTCCTGGAATACCACCCCTGACTGGGCCTCAGGGAAGCCTCCTGGGTGAAGGCAAAGCAGTACAACAGTGATTTAGATTAGCTAGAAATCAGAAATCCAACAGGAGGGGAGGGGAGGGGCCAGCCACTGGCACGATTTGCCAGTTCTCCGAACTGCACAGAATCGTAACAACCGGTTCTATAGAACTGGTCCAAACTGGTAGAATCCCACCCCTGGTGGTGACTTAGCAGAGGTGACTTGGCAGTGGCGAGTTGGCCATGCCAAGCTGGCCACTCCGAGTTGTCCCATTCTGAACAAAACATATTTCTATTTGCAGGATTTTGTGCTGTGTGATTTTTCTCCAGTTTTTTCTATTCTATCCTGCTCTCTCCAGGTATTGGAGCAATTAAAGTTTATATTTAAATAAATAAAACCTCACATATTGGGGCAGACTACTGCAATTAAAGATAATGCAGTTGCAGAAGCACATTTTGTTGATCATCGTCAATGAAATATGTTTCTACATGCAGCTGGAGATGAATATCCCCTTGCAAAATAACCATTTTGTTATGGCCCTGCTGGACATGTCTTCAGATGAGGAGGAGGAGGTGGTGGTGGTGGTGGAAGAAGAGGAGCATGTAGCCTTGGAACAGGGGATTCCAACAGTGTTGAAACCAAAGGCTCCACTCCAGTTAAAGCAGATCTAGCAAGGACTCCCTGTCTGAATCCACAGCCAGCCTCTCAGATCCTGAAGTTAAGCCATCCAGTCTTAAGCAAAACTTGTGATTAAGCCTCTACAGAGAGACCTGGGCTCCGATGCAGAGAAAGTCCTGCCAAACTGCCACAGAAGGAAAGGTTCTAATGCAGCATTTCTCAAACTCAGCAACTTTCAGAAGTATGGACATCAACTCCTAGAATTCCCCAGCCAGCACTCTGAAGAAAACACTTTTCAAGCCTCAGTTCTGTGAATTTTACCTTGCTGTGTGATGCGTAAAACTCTGGATCTCATTCTCTGGATCTCCTCACTGTGGCTTCATTACTGAATTCCTGGTCTCTACTTGGGCCAAGTCTACTGAATACATTTTACATTTTACATTTACAGTGATTGTCCTAAGATGCTGATAAAGAGGACTTTTTTTCTTTCAAAAGTCTATTAAGCATCTCTATTCCTAGCCAGCTAACTGTTTTGTTGGCTGGCAGCCAGCAGAGCCAGTCCAGAAAGATGCATGAGACTATAGCTCTATACAACAAGATTTTATTACTATTATTATTATCATTGCCCCCAAAAGATGCATCCATCCTACTAGTGATATCAAACTCCAGTTGTCATTTATCTGGCTGTGGTTCCATAGTATCAACTCACTTTAATCTATAGAAAGGACAATTAAATTAACAATAAAAAAGACAACAAGTAAATTCTAATACCAAAGACTATCTTTACCCTGGAAGCCTTCAAACTTTGAAAAAGGATTTTTTAAAATCCAAAATAGAATTTACACAAATATACAAATCACTGCTAAGTTATAGGTATATAAAGGAATCAATTTACTTTGATTCCTCAATATCAAATGAGTTTCACTCTTACATGAGAAAGATACAGGGTAGTTCTCAAATTATGACCACAATTGAGCCCAACATTTCTGTTGCTAAAAGAGACATCTGTTAAGCATTTTGTCCCATTTTATGACCTTTCTTGCCACAGTTGTTAAGTGAATCACTGCAGTTGTTAAGTGAGTAACACAGTTGTTAAGTAAATCCAGCTTCCCCATTGATGTTGCTTGTCAGAAAGTTGCAAAAGGTGATCCCATGACCAAGGGACACAGCAACCATCATAAATATGAGTCAGTTGCCAAGCGTCTGAACTTTGATCACCTGACCCACAGCTGCAGGTGTGAAAAAAATAGTCATGTCACATTTTTCAGTGCCGTTGTAACTTGGAACAGTCGCTAAATGAAGTGTTGTAAGTCAAGGCTATTTGTAGATTTATGGAAAGTGCTACAGATCCAATATCCCTCCCATATCATATCAAACTGTTACCATCAGAGCATTTGGCAAATTAAGTTTAAATGAAAAGTTAAGGAAGAAAAGAGGAGGAAGATTCATATCAGGAGAAACAAACATGGGTCGTGAAACATTGCTTCCTGTTATTTCCTTCATTGTCGATACCAGCATCAATGCTATGCAAAACAAGGATTAGTGCAGAGGTGGTATTCAGCAGGTTCCTGACCAGTTCTGGAGAACCAGTAGTGGAAATTTTGAGTAGTTCTAAGAACCAGCAAATACCACCTCTGACTGGCCCCACCCCATGTATTCTCTGCCTCCCAAGTCCCAGCTGATCAGCTGGGTCTTCTTTTGTTCCCCTGCATATGAGAACAGAGCTGGAAAGCAGGTTAGTGGGGTGGGGAGGGAATGGGATTTTGCAGTATCCTTCCCCCTGGAGTGGGGTGGGAATGGAGATTTTACAATATCCTTCTCCTGCCACGCCCACCAAGCCACCCCCACAGAACCGGTAGTAAAAATATTTGAATCACACCACTGGATCACTGGTTTCATTTGCCTGCTAACCATGTGCAGTTGGGCCATACAAAATAAATATATTAATTTGCTACAGTCTTCCCAAATGGCAGAGTTTAATAGTGCCAAACTTTTTTTTTCTCTTCTTTTCCACCTTTTTCATCTATAGATTAAAAGGGTCCCTGGTGCACAACAAAATAAATGTGAACCTAAGCATGGAAAAACTAACGTAAATTTAATTTTCCATTTCTTGGTAGCAATGAATTATTGCTGATGCACTTGATCACTGACCATTCAGTCTTGGAACTGAGTCAGTGAATCATATTCCTGCCAGCATTTTCTGAAAAATTAGATGTTGTGTCTTTTTTTTTTTTAAGGTAAGGTGGGGTTTTTTTTTCCAGGATTAAATAAAAATGATATCTTCATCTTACCTTAGAGTCTGAAGATGGATTAGTTTGCCCTAAAACTAATCTGTGAAGTTTAATGGGATTCTACCATTTTTCAGAGGCGTTTGGCTGTTATGATCATTTATGCTGACTGTACATGGTGAACTAGCAAGGTTTTTTTTTTTTCCTGGAAAAAAATATATCAAAAGTTATATGACCAGCAGTATAGGGGGCCAAGAAAACCAAAGCTCCCCATCCCCTCAAACATCTGTGCTTATCACCTGGTTGCCAGTGTCATCAGAAGTAAGGCAATGTTAATACAATATTTACAAAGTGTAATATTGGAATATTGCATCCAGTTTTGGTTGCCATGATATAAAAAAGATGTTGAGACTCTAGAAAAGCACAAAGGAGAGCAACAAGGTTTGGAGGCTAAAACATACGAAGAACGGTTGCAGGAATTGGGTATGTCTAGTTTAATGAAAAGAAGGACTAGGGGTGACTTGATAGCAGTCTTCCAATAATTTGTCACAAAGAAAATGGGGGTCAACCTATTCTCCAAAACACCAGAAGGCAGCACAAGAAGCAATGGATAGAAACTAATCAAAGAGAAAACCAATCTAGAACTAAAGAGAAATTTCCTGACAGTTGGAACAATTAATCAGTGGATCAACTTGCCTCCAGAAGTTGTGGGTGCTCCAACACTGGAGGCTTTTAAGAAGAGATTGGACAGCCATTTGTCTGAAATGGTCGAGGGTTTCCTGCTTGAGAAGGGGGTTGAACTAGAAAACCTCAAAGATTCCTTCCAACTCTGCTATTCTGTTATTTGGAAGACAGAACGTGTTTGCAAGGTTCACAAATTCCTCTTTAAGCCACAGAAATATGGCCTTTAAGTAAGGACATTGCATATCCTTGCATATAATAAATATCCTAAAATTATACCAATTTGGTCTCACGTGCTTCAAATGAGCTAATTTTGAGCTACCTCTAGACAAATGGAGACTCCCTTTAAAGATATGAAAAATATCATCCCAGCATTAAACTTTTCCAGAAATATTGGTTGACTCCCTGAAGGCAGGGAAGTAACATGACTAGAAAAGAAAATAATTAATAAAGAGAATTTAAGAATGAAACCACTTTCACTTTTGAGGCAACTATGTTTTGGATCACATCAGCCTAAAAAGTATATCTTATAAGGGTTTTAAGAGAATGAAATCTTTCTTTAAAATATCTGGTGTTATATAAGGAATATCATTTTAGCTTATAAAATAATAATTAGCATATAATGTTACATTGAAATAAACTATATTACCATAATAAATATGTATAGCTTATATTGGCTTATAGCCTATAATAGTTATGAAAAACTGTGCTGAAATTATCCAACCTTGTACAATACCCATGCAAGTGAACAAACAAGAAACATATATTTTGGAGAACATTGAGAATTCTCCCAAATAGTGGATACCTAAACTTAACTTCCATAGTAATAGTGTGACAAATAGTTTAGGAATGTTGTAATCAGAGGACCAGAATATCACATTATTGTAATACAGGACAATAAAAATAAAAAAAAATCATGAGGGGGAAATCCAATACTCAGATTACAGATTAACAGAGTTGGAAGGGACCTTGTAGGTCATCTAGTCCCACCCCACCCAGGCAGGAGATGCTACACAATTTCTGACAAATGGCAGTCCAATCTCTTCTTGAAAGCCTCCAGTGATGAAGCTCCCACAACTTCCGAGGGCAAGCTGTTCCATTGGTTGATTGTTCTCACTGTCAGAAAATTTCTCCTTATTTTCAGGTTGCATCTCTCCTTGTTCAGTTTCCATCCATTATTCCTTGTCTGGCCTATGGGTGCTCTGGAAAATAGCTTGGCCCCTTCCTCTCTGTGGCAGCCCCTCAGGTATTGGAAGACTGCTATCATGTCTCCCCTGGTCCTTCTCTTCACTAGACTAGCCATGCCCTGTTCCTGCAACCATTCTCCATATGTTTTAGTCTCCAGTCCCCTAATCATCCTGGTTGCTCTTCTCTGCCTTTTTTTAGAGTCTCGACATCATTTTTATAGTGTGGATGCAGTACTCCCCAAAACTGGATGCAGTACTCCCCAAAACACCCAAAGAAAAACAGGAAAGGGTCAACAATCACCCTACCTGGGAGCAAAGATATGTTTTCAAGCAACTTTGACAACTGGAATACCATCAGTGTGGGAATTATATTGATTAATTGATGGCCCACGGAGCCCACTGTGTCCAATCTGATAGAAATATATGCATTGCACCAATGGCAAAAGCCAAAGAGAGAATGAACGGCTTATGTAATGAAATTACATGAGGACAGTGACTCAGTGAGGCAGGAGCTTCAAGACTGATTCCCTAAACAAGACTGTGAACTTGGGTTTTTTTATAGTCTACCAAGCACTTAACTCACTTTTAGTTGAGCAAATTTAAGTTCATCTGTTTCAATGAAAGTATATGGGCAAAACACAAATTAATATTTGGATGAACAGTACATTTAATACAAAACCTTTATAATAATATTTCCAAATATTGTTGTCAAGATTGAACCGCTTCTTTCAAATCTTATCGCTATTCAACTTGCCAATGGCTTGGGGGGAGGGAAGGGTGGAATGGAATGCTGAGGTTTTGAGCACAGATCGTGAGAGCCTGTGGAAACCATCAAAGTCACTACTGGAAGTGCCTGAGAAGGAGGTGGATTGTTCCCATAACAGTAGAACATCTCATAATTAGACAATGTGAACACTCAGGGATGGTGAGAAAGGAAAGGTATTGTTTAACTAAGCAAGCATTTGCATGGGAAAACCAGAGCTGGTTTTGATTCTTCAGTACCAAAATGGTGTATCCAATAAAGTTTTAGTTTTGGGAATTCAAAGCTCCCAAGAGTGTTCACTTCTTTTTAGTCCACTAGTTTGACCGTTGACATTCTTATGTTGACGTGGAAGATCATGAACAGGGTTGGGTCTGTTGGCTAGATCAGGAAGTTAAAAAACATATAAAGAAAAGAAATCCCTGAAGAATGCAATGTGAAACTACTTCCATAACGTTGTCAAGAAAATAATATGGTTGTTTCTATGAAGAATCCAAGAATTGGGCTTGGAGTGTTAAGGGACACTTAAATTTTATTAATAATTAATTGTTTTGGATGCTGGCTAAGAAATCCTTCCATTGTAATAAATGCAAGCTTTGCTAATTAAATAAATGGATTGAACAAATGAACCAAATATAAAAACCAGAGCTAATGTCCATTTAATTCGTAAGGATTTAGATGGCCTAAATCCAAATACAAAGGCCTTCTAATTCTGCAAATTTATAAAGAATGTTGTCATCAAAATTGCATAACAGATAGAATGATGCATTTCTCAAAATATCATAGCAGCAGTTATAGGGCACATTTTAAATGTTCACGTTATGGTCTATACATTATCCTAATCTCTTGGGATTGCAGTGAGATATAAATGCAATAAATAAATGAACAATCTTTCTGTAAACTGCAACTAATCTGTAATATAGGTCAATATGAATGATCCTTCTTGGTGAACAATTAAGGGAATACAGTATAACTATTAATTTCCTGGAGAATAACCTACTTCTCAGTTTTCCTCAAATATTCAATATTCCATTGAGATGGTATAGTATCATTTTAGCAGACTGAGAAAAGCATTATAGATATTCACTGTGAGACTAGGCTAAAGCTAAAAGCTGTGACCATAATTGAAAAATGAACTGAGCACATACACAGAGAGGATAAAAATTAGAAGCTTAAAATGAAATAAGATGGCATTGGGAACAGATAAGAGGAAAACAAGTCATTAAAAGCCAAAAGGACATACAAAATAAATGCCATCAGAAGATAAACAGGGAGTGGAAGTCTTAATCTCATCAATAGTAACTGAATTTACAAATCAGCTATTAGTTTTAGAGGCCAAAAAGGATCCCGGAGAACATCCACTCCTCTGAATCATTCAGAGTCTGAAGTAAGCTTTCATTCCTCCAGCTAGTGCTTGAACAAGATTTAGGCTAAGTAAGAGATGAGCAAGAGACAAATACAGCAGTTGCATACATTGATCAATAAAGCTTTATAGTGGCTTGGAATTTGGCAGGTCTCCGTTTTCTCAAAGAACCTTAATTGTCTTACTTAAGTAATGCTTGGTTAAGTGCTTGGTTGAAAGTGAGTGCTTTCATTTCTTTGTTGTTCACCCAGGGCTGCTTTTTTTCTATAAATTCCAACTGGACCTATCTGGATCATCCAGGTTAGAAAGCAAAGGGAACTACAAGATCCTGTGCCTCAATAGGTTTAGGATTGGAGCAAGTGAATATAATTCAAGCTTTGTCACAACACCAGACTCAGCGGAATCTGGTGTGGAACAAGATGTGGTAGAACAGGGCTGTCAAACTCACAGCCCATGGGCCAGTTGTGTCACGCTCTGACCATGCCCACACCCGGGGGAAAAAGTCACAATACGTCTCATGAGGCCGCCATGACGACACGAGTTTGACACCCCTGTTGTAGAATAATGATTCTGTGTTGACCAGAGGAGACCAACAGGAAAGGAAAGATGGATGTTTTTTGTTTTGCCCATATAGGTATTGTTACATGGTCTTTTAAATACCTACAGATCATTTCCCCTTCCTAGAATGTCTTCACGTGCATACTGATTTAATACCTTGATTGCTTTACAGGTATTTTTTGATGTATGTTCAGAATTTTGGTTGCAGTCATAAGGCAAGCCATCAAGACCCAATCTTATGACCATTTTTAGAATCATCATAAACCAAGAGCTTTCAACCAGCTCACGCGCATGGCCGGTTGCAGCAACTTAAGGTTACATGATCATGATTTGCAAAATTCAAAAAATGCCATTGGGGAAAGTTGATACCCACGTGGAACCATGTGATTTGCTTAAGGATTATGTGATTCTCTTTACAACTATGGTGACACAAATTGCAATCACATGACTGCGGGAGCGGGCAATGTTTTGCAATAGTCAGAAATGCTTCACAGGCCATAAAACTTTTCCAAAGATGTTGTAGTATCAGTCAATCATTAAACGAAGGGTCGTAAGTCAAATACTACCTGTATATGTGATCTGCCTATTTAGAGGTAATGCAAACAGGCCTTTATTTGTGTCTATAAGGGTTTTAATATCCCTGGGCAGATGAGAGTGAACTTCACAGAGAGAGTGAACTTCAGCCCCCATCTATTTCCGTAAGGTTTCAGAAAACTACGAAGAATAGCACCGAAACACTTGGAGTAACAAACATTTTAATTATTTATGTAGAGTATAAGAGCAAGTGGGTAGACAGTAAGAAATAAATTAAACTACCAACAATTCTGCTTTCAACATAAAAAGATTTTAGAGATGAGAGTACCTCATTCCTGGGGGGCAGAGATAGAGTTGGGCATTCTTGGTATTTCTGCAACTATTTTTTTTTAAATTACATTTATATGCCGCCCTTCTCCGAAGACTCAGGGCGGCTTACAATTTTTGGAGCACAACCCAATGTGCTCAGCAATAGCCTTCATTCCATTGTATATGCCTGCTTATTACTAAGCGGCATTTTTACAAAGTCAGCTTATTGCCCCCAACAATCTTGGGTCCTCAATTTACCTACCCGAGAGGATGGAAGGCTGAGTCAACCTTGAGCCTGGTGGGATTCGAGCCTACAGTAATTGTAGACAGCTGGATCTTAAGAGCAGGCATTTAACAGCCTGAGCCACCAAAGCTCCATGGTTAAAACAACAATGAAATTTTATCCTGGTCAGAGACAAAATGAATAGATAAAATAAAAGGGTAGTAAAATAATCACAAAACAAAAAACAGTATCAGGGCTAACTTCTTTTCATCCTCCTATATTAACAGGAATGCAGTGCACTCTACCTAAAAAACCAAACATTTGCAATTAAATTGCTCTCAGCAATTTACTAGCAGCACTAGCTACCTGACCTAGTCTACTGACTAATTTGCCTTTTATTCTTTATCTTTATTCTTTATCTGTCATAGCTGGTTCAGAAGCTTAGGAGATATCACCCTTTGGTTTTAAACCAGCACAACATTCACCAGGAGTAGACAATGAAAAATAGTCCCATCAGAAAGATCTCCCCTTATACTTCAGCAGTAACTCCCAAGAGAACCAGCTCCACTATAGTCAAGATTTTACAAATTCAGATTTAAAGTAGGTTAAGTCAGAAGCCATCTCTTCTAATTAGTATGAAATTGTGCCATTCCCTCCATAAAGCCATATTTTGCTTACAAACTTTACCCATTCTTCTGAAAAACGCAAAAAGATTGTTCTATTTTTCACTCCTTGAGTAAAAAGGGATAAAATGCCATTTTCCCAAAATTCACTGAAAACTAAGCAATAAGCAGGCAGGAGTACTTGATGAACCAGAGATGGGTTTCTCTAGATCAAAGCTCCAATTCAATGATCTTTATAATTTTCCAGAAAAATATGTCGTACCTAGTAAAATCATTTCTAGACCATCTCAAAATGATATATTCTGCATATTGATTTCTGGATCTTTTCAATGTTTTCATTAATCAGAGATTAAGCTGATTACAAGCAGTTGACAGTGGTAGATGATGCAATCACACATTATTCCTTGCTTCTCCATAGAGAATATGGATTATTATTTATTATTATTATTATTATTATTATTATTATTATTATTATTATTATTCCATGGATTATCAAGAGAACATCTCCATATGGATATGCTGTGCCACAGTGTTAATATTGTATGTGCCCCACACATTACCTAATTATCATTAGCATGCCTTTCTTTAATGAAAGATTTCGTTTAGCAGTTTTGGCTGAAATCCCAGAACAATTTCCTCTACCAAGCCTTGCTAAGGATGAAATGGCTTACTCACAAGGAAGCAATTTCAAAGGTAAACTTGCTAATTACAATGCAGAGGACTCTATTTTGGGGACTGGAGTGGCCATATCTTTGGGCAGGAGAAACTGGGATTTGGAGTATCTAGACACCACTGTCACTTAAAATTTAAAAATTCCACTTTTAAATAAACCCAAAATTAAGTTGCAGCCCAGAAATAAAGGGGCAGAACTAAAAAAATTAATGTTCAGGAGACAGAGAGATAGGAAAAAATTCCAATTGTATAAGATTTTTCTTTTCTTATTTGATATTGATGGAATCCATGAATTAGAAAATGTACCTTCTATGCAACATTGTCTTTTTTCAAGGAACTATGTAAGTCATAATATGATATTTTAAAATACTGGTAATTTCACTGAAAAACATTTTAGACCAGGGATCTGTAAATTTTGGGATAAGGTGAGTTAAGGGCCAAAGGTAATCCTTGGCCTAGATTTTAAAAAAATATGAATGGGCAGGCTCCTCCCCCAAGATGGCTGCTGCTCAATAGGACATTTTTCTCCCCTGCTAACAAACTGCTGGGTTTTTTTTTTGCCAAAGCTGGTTCTTTGGCTGTGTTGCTCCCTAGATTTTTTTTTTAATTACATTTATATGCCGCCCTTCTCCGAAGACTCAGGGCGGCTTACAATTTTTGGGATACAACCCAGTGCGCTCAGCAATAGCCTTCATTCCATTGTATATACCTGCTTATTACTAAGCGGCATTTTTACAAAGTCAGCTTATTGCCCCCAACAATCTTGGGTCCTCAATTTACCTACCCCGAGAGGATGGAAGGCGGAGTCAACCTTGAGCCTGGTGGGATTCAAGCCTACAATAATTGTAGGCAGCTGGAACTTAAATGCAGGCATTTAACAGCCTGAGCCACCAAGGCCCTAGATTTGAATAGGAACACTTAGGAATGACCCAAGATGACTTTTGGATGGCTGAGGACCCACCCAGGAGGGAGAATCTTGAAGACTGCAGTTCCTCGTGGGAGCAGCCCAAAGTCATTGGTTTTTTCTCTACTTCTTCGGATTAGCAGAATGTTCTCATAAGCAAGTCTGGGTTTTAACTTTACTTTTTGAAGTTTTGCTTTGTTCTTTATCTTTAAATGTTAATTGGCTGGCTGAATGCGAATTTATTTTAACCCCCTGCTGGATTCTATCATTTTTTTCTGCTTTTTTTTCTTTGATCTGTTTGGCTGTTCTCATTAACTTCTGCTTTTCCGTAAGGAAACACAGGACCTGACTTTGGATAGTGAAAGTGCTTTTATCTGATTTATATTTTATTGGACATTTACTGCAGGAAATTTGTATTTTATCAACTTGCAAAAAGTTTTTGGATCGAAATATCTAGAAAATACCTTCCCTCCTCCCTGGTGGGATTGGAATAACTTAACAACCGGTTCGCTGGCTGGGTAGGCATGGCCAGTTGGTCATGTGACTGGTTAGGTGATGTTACTCATTACACAAAGCCCTGCCTCCCAGCCACTCACCTCAAAGGCAGAGGTAGGATTCATCCAGTTGGGGCTAATCCCATCACTGGCTAGCCCTGCCCCTGCCCATTTTTTGGGCTGCTTTTGGGGCATTTTGGGACTGTTTTCAGGCCATTTGGGGGCCATTTTCAGGCTGTTTTTGGCCTGAAAAATGGCCCAAAATGGGCCAAAAAACAGCCTGAGAAACAGGCTGAAAATCAAGTGTGGGCGGGGCCAGCTAGTGGTAGGATTTGCTGTTTCACCAAACTCCACAGAATCTTAACTACCGGTTCGCCTGCGTGAAAGCTGTATTTATTCAAGTTAAATCATCTTGATTATATTTTAGCACAGGAGTAAAGTGGGTTTGCCCTTAACATACACCATATGCATATATTCAACTGTTTCCGGGATTAGGCCTTAAACCCTGCATAAGCAGTGTAGAAAACTTCCTAAAATCAAGAGCTCTGCTGAATTCCAACTTTTATTCAATATGAATTCAGCAGTCAGTTGTACATTCTGATAGTTCCTCACAATTAACTTTGATAGAATCATTGTTATTATAAGCCACAGTAGATGCATGAAAGTCTATTCTCCTCATGAATACCAGTCTGATTTTCTCAAGTTTATCTGAACAAGCCACGCTGAAATTAATATTCTGCCAAATATCCTACACTTCAGTCTTATTACTGTGCTTTGTAGGAATGTTCAGTCCAAAAGTATATCTGAGAGAGTTTAGGTCTACTTAGAATATGCCTTCAAATTATACAGCTAGTCCTCGACTTACAACCATTTGTTTAGTGACTGTTTGAAGTTACAATGGCACTAAAAATGACTTTTTTGGGGAAAAAAATATTACCGTTTTTCATGGTTATGCAATCAAAATTCAGGCACTTGGCAACTAGCATGTATTTATGACCATGGCAGTGTCCCGGGGTCATGGGATCACCTTTTGCAACCTTTCAGTAAGCAAAGTCAATGGGGAAGCCAGGTTCATTCAATAGCCATGTTACTAACTTAATAAGTTGCAGTGATTGTGTGAAAAAAAAAGATTGTTAAGCGGATCAAAGTTCATTTAACAATGGAAATTTTAGGCTCAATCATAGTTGTAAGTCGAAGACTACCTGTATAGCTTTTGTATCATTTTTATTAGCCATCTCTCTCTCTCTCTCCCTCCCTCTCTCTCTCTCTCTCTCTCTCTCGGTGTGGGTGTGCTTAGGATGCCAAAACCATATTCATAAAAATGCAGAACCTTAAATTAAAGGAGGTAAGCATAAGCAAATTACCAGTATGCTTGCTCATTACCTCAAATGATGCATCATATGGATAACACTAATGTTTCCTATGAGAAGTTGAAATGTAAAAGGGAGTCTTGAGATCCCAGAGTGAAAGAATGAATTAGAGTGGCCCAAGGCCAACACTCAGAGATAGAGAGAGAAAGAGACACTTCCTTTTATAATTAGAAATTCCTGTCTTTTGGAAAAATGTGACCTAGTACGTGTAATTTACATGTTTGGGCAAGTTATAGCCCTCTGTAGGAAGCCTCCAACTCTTTTTATCTGATGCACATACGCCCTGGTGTTTCTCTAATGCAGCATGGAATGTGTGGGACTTTTCTAGTGGCAGGCTGCCAAACTCATATATAATGTAAACAAAATGGTCTCATTATGCAACCTTCTCCCACACAGCTCAAAATTGCTTTCAACTCAGAGGAACCAGCACAAGCTGGTTAAAGCTTTGTCAGCTAATAAGGGCCAAGACACTTTATTTCAGAAGCTTGTCTAAAATCTGTGAAGTGGCACAAAGCATGCATGAGAATCCGTGCTGCATCAGTTGAATTGCAAGTTTCGTTGCTAATTTAATACGGAGGCTAGTCCTACCACAAAAATGTAAGCAAATGGTCAGGATTTTTTTTCCCCACAGCAGTCTCATTTAATCTCCAAAGAAAAGGGAAGTGATGAAATTCTCATGCATTGGAATACAAAATCTTTTCTTAGAGGACTTTGTGGAGATCTTTTCTTTTTGAATTGTTGTAAGTGGCCTAAACCCCTCTTAGTTAAATCCCAAGAGAAGATATAGAAGAAATCTTCTTCTGGACTGTTTTCAGATCGGAAAGAGTGAGACTCCAGATCATTTTCTGGATGATGGAGAGATACAGAAGTAAAAAAAACACTGAAGAAGAAGCAGCCTTATGCCAGCAAAGCACTACTGTACACCAGAGCAAATATGGTGTTGAAACCCTCTGAGAATTTAAATGGAATGAATCGGAACCTCTTTTTCAAGTGAAGGAAATTTTTTTCCAAATTAAAGGAAGATACATTTTGATCCAATAGATACCAAGACTGTGCAGATCTCCAAAAGTGATGGCGGTGGCTTTGTTTCCGTTAAAAACTATATGAAACTTTCCTTCAAAAGGACTTCTGGAAGATACCTCCACACAAACCCCTGCCCCACTTTTGAATAGCAGAACAGCCTGTCACTGTGCAAGAGAAAATAAGTTTCTGGATACAGCAATAGCATTTAGCTTATATCCCACCCTGTAGTGTTTTACAGCACTCTCTGGGCAGCTTATACAATGTAAGCATTATTTGCCTATTGTCTCAACAATCTAGGTCCTCATTTTACTACCCTCAGAAGGATGCAAGGCTGAGTCAACCATGAGCCCTGTCAGGATCGAACTCCCAGCTGTAGGCAGAGTTTAACTGCTCTCTGATTTAGGAATCTGCAGTATACCATAAATGCAGTCAGCATTGAAAAAGAGTGTTGGAATACAGTGTTCATGTATTCTGTACAACAAACGCAGTATTCAACCAGTAGATGGCAGTGTTTATAATTTTGTAGTTGCATCTATGGTGTAACTCTATGCCTTTTCTCTGAATCTAATGTTTCCTGTTGCAGTTAAGCAGCAAGACCCATGTGGACTGTGCACTGAATGTTTTGTAGTGCAATGTACAAAATTTCTAACAGAGATTGCTTCCCAAGTCAAAAATACAACAGCAAGCCTCTCCATGGTTTTGTGGAAGGATGAATTAAATCAACCAGAGGACTAAATCATAATTTATACTTCTGAAGTTCTTCCTTTATCCAGTAAAAGGGGGGAAATACAGAAAAGAGTGTACTTCTTTTTTCTTCTTTCTCTGTTTGACAACAGCACAAACATATAGAGTCAGAAGCATAGTTGTCATGAGCAAGTAAACTTTAAGACACTGTAATTATAGTAGAAATGAAATCATAAAGTCTTTCATGAAAGTAAAAAGATGTATCAGGAAATCCAAACTGTAACAACTCTCCTAAGACAACTTAATAGTTTTCTTACCAGTCCTATCCATTTCTGCTTAAGCTCAGAACATGGCCTGAAAATGCTATCCTGACTTAGAACCAATTGGGTCATTCAGTTTTATGTACACCATATTGACTTTCATCGCGGAATTCAAATAATCCACCTACAGTCCTCTAGAAATTCACAACTTGTAAGAGTGATGACAATGCCATTTGTTTTTATCATTGTAAGGAAATAAAATACTTGTTTCTAATAAAGGAGAATACTTGTATCTCGGGTTGAAAAGAGGGGCCCTTGGTGCTTGCTGAGCTTGGCTGTTTTCTTGCAGATGTTTCATTACTACAGTGGTGGGTTTCAGTGGTGGGTTTCAAATTTTTTTACTACCGGTTCTGTAGGCATGGCTTGGTGGGCGTGGCAGGGGAAGGATACTATAAAATCTCCAGTCAGAGGTGGTATCTGTTGGTTCTCCAAACTACTCAAAATTTCTGGTACCGGTTCTCCAGAACTGGTCAGAACCTGCTGAATGCCACCTCTAGTGGGTCTCAAAAGAGTTTACCACGGGTTCCGTGGGTGTGGCTTGGTGGGCGTGCATTGTGCATGCGCACACACTTCGTACATGCACGCCAAATGTGCACTTTGCGCAGGTGCAGAGGCTTACCGAATCACCTCCTGCAATCCTGCACTCTCCCTGTCGCTTCAGCAGCTGAAACGTGGCAATCTGCTGTGCCGTGCAAAGCAGCTGTGCTTCAAAGGCAGGGAATAAAGGTCAGTATGGAAGCCCAGGCAGGTGGGTGGGCCCAACAGCAGATCCAGCAGCTCCTCAGAGAGAACCAGTTTGGTCTCTGCTGATCTTCAGTGCTACCAGTATGCCAGAACTGGGCGAATACCGCCACCGCATTACTAGATAAAAAAACAGATACTAGCACTGATGATATTACCCTGTTCGGGTAACAAAATGGCTGCAAGAAAACGATCAAGCTCAGCGAGCACCAAGGGTCCCTCTTTTCAACCCTGAGCTACAAAGGATCCTTCAAAATCATTTCTGCATAGCCCCAACATCAGGAATTTTTCCTCCTGGTTCACTGAACATTTGACATTGCCCCGAGGTTTAAAATTGTGTGGATCTGTTGCATTTTCAGCTCTACCAAGAACCAATTTAACATTTATTCACCCTCTGTGAGACCTCAGCAGGAAGTTGCAATAGCCATGTAGCTGTGAAATGCTGTGTACACCAGCAGAGACGATTCAAAGTAGATTCCAAAGTTTGTTTTTTTTAATTGGAGTTTGGCAAATTGCTCCAGGTCATATGAAGATGCAAATAGCCACATGGCTATCACATTTCAAAATGAGGGGTGTGAATGTCCCTGCAAGTGTGTGAGACATTGCAACTAGTTACCTACCTGCTCCCTTTGAGTCATCTCCAAGTGTTTAAGTTAAAAACAGAAGTCACCATTGAATATTTAACAGATTGGTGTCATTCTTTCCACCACCCCAATTTTTTTACACCAAAAGGTAAGAAATGTAAGAAATGCTTAGCTGGTGAAACCAAGTATGTTAAATCCAACAGTCTTGATGACTTTTTGGAAGTACCCAAGTAGACTCTTGATGAGGGAGGTAATTTATGTTTCATTTGTTTTCATCGTTTGCTAGGAAAGAAGATGGCCATTTTTGCAAGCTCTAAGCATTTATGAAGGAGGATCCAGATTTTGCATAACATATTTTTAGACTTAAATTTGTATATTTTAAATACAAATGCAATGCCCTTACCACATCAGGAAAGGACTGTGAGTAAGTGATCTATATAAATGCTCAGTCTGCTGCCCAGATTCTAACAGTTGATAGGCAGTTTCTCTTTGTCACAATTCTTTCTTTTTTTAAAGAGGTTTATGACAACAGCTGCAAAATTTCAGTTTGAGAAGAACAAAATTGAGGGGGTAGCCTCTGCACTGATTATTCAGATAATCATGGATCTGCTGGGAGCTGTATTCATTTAATTTTCTCTGTAATTAAATTTAGATTGGGCAACTCTACCAATGAACTGTGTTTTCAAATGCAGCTATGTTCTGGGACAACAGTTTCCATACCTGAACTGGCTGAAATGATCTTATGAATCATGTTCTTCTATAAGATCATAACATTCTATAAAAGTCTAAGGCTACCTAAGTTGGCCAGCTTGGAACTTCAGGATTGTTATGAACATCCTGGATCATTCTCAATGGGTCACTGGTCCAATTCATGTAGCAGCAAATATTTCCATTTGGGCAAGTGACTGTTGATTTGGATGTGGGTTGATTATATTTTTATTGTGGAATGTTGATTTCCTGGTCAGATTTGGATTGTTGGTGCTATTACCTTCCTGTAGAAGTTCCTATTAGACTTGGCTGACTCTGGAGACTTTAAGGAATCCCTGAACTAGGCTGACATGTCAAAATCACCAGCTTAGTATAAAACAGCAAAATGGAAAGGACTGTGGACATTTTGACCTAATCATCTTCTCCACACTGTGCACTGAGCTCAGATAGACTTCTGGTTTTCAGAAGAGCTACAGACTAGTAAAATAAATTGGATGATAAGCTAGAATACCAGTAGTTATAAGTATCTGTAATGAGGCAACCAATCACAGGTAAGTGCACATATTTATGCATAATACATGATGGTGATGACTTACTTGTCTAGCATTATTGCATCTTCAAATGAAGCTTACCTAAATGGTTAAGTAGATGGGGGACCCACTCATGGGAAATTGCTGAGCCTGCTTGGTTTTCATTCCCAACTAGATGACACTTATTCATCAGTGCTGATTTTTCCTTCTCCATGTCAGAGCACTGATAATGTTTCCTAGTGTAGGAATGAAGTATCTGCCAAAGAAAAACCAAGCACAAGAGAAGACCAATATTCTTGTGAAGAGTAGACTGAATAAGAATCAATAAACTAAAAGCAAACTTCAGCAAGTTGGAGGATATAAGTTGATGGTTTCCAGTACAAGAATTAAGCGTAGCACACAAAATTATCTGCTACAATGTCCTACCAGTCAATGATTACTTCAGCTTCAACCACAACAATACAAGAGCACACAACATATACAAACTCAGTGTAAACTGCTTCAAACTTGATTGCAGAAAGTACAACTTCAGCAACAGAGTGGTCAATGCCTGGAATGCACTACCTGACTCTGTTGTTACATCCTCTAACCCCCACTCCTTTAACCTTAAACTATCCACTATTGACCTCACCACATTCCTAAGAGGTCTGTAAGGGGCGTGCATAAGTGCACCATTGTGCCTACCATCCCTGACCTATTGTCCCCATTTATTCATACCTATTTCCTGTAGTCTTACTCATGTTTATACTTATATCTATTACCTTGTAAGCGATTGACAAATCAAATAAATAAATAAAAATTAATAAATTAGGAATTTCTTATTCAGAATTATAGTAGGCACCATCTGAATGATAAGAGTATAATTTGGAGCTACATTTATTCTGCATCTGTTTGTTTATCTAATCTATATAGCCAGCCATCTCACCAAGCATATGTCTCTGGGTGACATACACCGAAGCTAAAAACAACTAATAAACATCTAAAACCACTATCATTACTAATTAGTAAAAAGATATGCAAAATATAAAACAGAGGTAAAACAAAGAAATAATAAATGAAGGGAAGTTAATAGCAAGGCAGCTACCTCACTGGTTCACCCATCGCTGGGTCTTCTGGCATAACCAGGTCTTGAAGCTCAGAAATCATGAAGCCCACCTTCATAAGTGAGGGGGGAGAGATTCCACAATGTGTGTAACAAAGCACAAACAGCTCTTTAGGGACTACCAGATGTAATTCTGTGATGGTGAACCCATGGCACATGTGCCAGAAGTGGCACGCAGAGCCCTCTCTGTGGGTATGTGAGCCATTGCCAGCTGCTCTTCTGGTTTCTGGCCAGCTGGTCTTCCAGAGTGTCCAAAAATGGCCCAAAAATGGCCAAAAATAGGCCCTTTTGGGGTGTTTACAAGCAGTTTTTCAGGCTGTTTTCAGGCCATTTTCAAGCCAAAAATTGCCTGAAAAGCCCCCAAAATGGCCAAAAATGGCCAAAAAACAGGCATGCATGCACCTGCCAACTGGTCTTCGGGTTTCCGGCACTCCAGCATGCACGCATGCACGCACATCCACACATGTTCCTGTTTGGGCACTTGGTGCCGAAAAGGTTCGCCATCACTGCCCTAAATGATGAAACCCTTAAACATGCCCACTCTTCTGGATCTAGTGGGACAAACAGATGAAATCAGAGAATTTTATAACAAAAGAATTGTAATTTTTCTTAACAAGGTCTTAAGAACAATTCCAAGTAGGTTCTAATTTAGATCACTTTGTTTTTTTAAAAAAGTTTTAGACATAGCACTCCCATAGTTGTCTATTTTATCTCCTACAATTTATAGTTGTAACTTTAGAGGATCCACAATAACCAGCGCCTCTTTTCAACTCTGGCTGGTTAGATGCACACATAGCCTATCAGCAGTAGAATACAGGCTCTATTGACTTCATGAATCACCAAATTCAATATCTGTACATAAAATTATATTTGCAACCAGTGAAAATGGCAAAATGATACTAAATGCAGCCAAGCAAGACCATGTAACGTGGGTCACCTATTTTTCCACCATCTCCAGGATTTCAGTTTGAGGTAGAATACCCTAAATGGCAAGAGATCTAGTTATTTAAAGGAACATCTCTTTTTATATTAACTGTTGAATGTGTCATTTGGATTATACCACTGCAACAATAACAACAAAAAAGCCAAAGGCTTCTGGAATAGTAATAAAGTCTTTTATTAATTAATGATACACCTTAGTTGTTGTTTTTAAAATAAATGAAGATCCTTCCTTCCTCCTCTTTCCCCTCTTCCTTTGTATGTCTCTGTGTGTGTGAATGGGTGTGAGAGGGCGGGGAGGAGGAAAGAGAGAAAGAGAGAGAGAGAGAGAAGAGCAAATTGGTTTGGTTTTTTTCATTTTGGGCTTTACTTCATCTTAACTTCTGCCAACTGTTAAGAAGGGATTTCTTACTATTCGTTTTTACACTGGTTTACACATGATTATAAAGGTAAAAGTTCCCCTCACACATATGTGCTAGTCATTTCTGGCTCTAGGGGGCAGTGCTCATCTCCATTACAAAGCCAAAGAGCCAGCACTGTCCAAAGACGTCTCCGTGGTCATGTGGCCAGCATGACTAAATGCCGAAGGCGCACAGAACCCTGTTCCCTTCCTACCAAAGTGGTCCTTCTTTTTCTACTTGCATTTTTACAGGCTTTCGAACTGCTAGGTTGGCAGAAGCTGGGACAAGTAACGGGAACTTACTCCATTACGCAGTGCTAGGGATTCGAACCACTGAACTGCCAACCTTTCTGATCGACAAGCCCAGCATCTTAGCCACTGAGCCACCACATCCCTTTACATATGATTAGAGGGAGGCAATAATGATAGACTTCTGTAGTAAAAAAAAATCATCTAAAGGAGGCTCCTGACCAGGTGACTTCCACATTTGTAGACCGTTCTAAGCATGATAAGATTACATTTTGACACATCTGGGCAACATTTTGGAACAAGACTCACCTACAATGCACTTGTCACTTCCCAAATCGACTACTGCAATGCTCTCTACATGGGACTGTCCTTGCAGACCACCCGGAGGTTGCAGCTGGTGCAGAATGCGGCCACGCGGGTTGTGATGGAAGTGCCCCAATACTCCCATGTTACACCCCTCCTGCGCGACCTGCATTGGTTGCCGGTTGCCTTCTGGGTGAGACTCAAGGTATTAGTGACAACATATAAAGTCCTACATGGCTTGGGTCTGGGGTACTTGCGGGAATGTCTCCTGCCGGCATCGCACTCCGATCATCCTGTTCACTCCCACAGGCAGGGCCTCCTTGGGGTACTGTCAACCAGACACTGTCGGCTGGTGGTGCCCAGGGGTAGGGCCTTCTCTGTGGGAGCACCCACCCTGTGGAATCAGCTCCCCTTGGACCTCTGTTTGGCCCCTGATCTCCGCTCCTTCTGCCATGACCTGAAGATCTGGTTATTTCAGCAGGCTGGCCTGGACTGAACCAAGGGGGTGGGGTCTCTTCTTTTTAAAGTAATTTTAATTGTTTTAATATTGGGCTTATATAAATATTTTAACATAAATATTTTAACATAAATATTTTACAAAACTGGAAAATATTTTTAAATATTTTAATTTTTATACTTTTTTTCCTGGACATTAAAAGCAAAACTTATCTTTGTAATAAATAAGACCTGAAGTAATTAAGGGGAAGAAACATTGATAGGTTGGTCTGCTCACTTCGGAAGCCACAGAAAGTATAAATCATCTTAACTGGGAGACTGGCTGGCTCTGGGGATTCATAATGGAATATGATGCGTTTTTAAATCTATGTTTCCATTTCTGAATGCCAGCCTCTGAAAATTAAGTCTTCCATTGTAGCTTATCAGGGCTGTAATATTTACTCAATTAGCAGCTTACATCAGTCTTCTGAAACTGGTATTTTAAATTACAGCATTGATCAACTTTTGATCATTTCCCTGTTCTCTCTCTCCCATAGGAAGGAAAGTCATTTTTAAGGTGATATCAACTATAACAAGTATGGATAATTTAAAAACAAAGGATGATGCTATCTTCCAAGCAACCTTTACATGTAGATTAACTGCTAGGGCAGTATGAAGCATTCAAAAGTGGTGCTTTCCAAAGCATGATAGGGTTATCAAGCATCTTTCCTTGAATCATTAATTCTGCATCTTTTGGAAGTACAAAGACTGTACCTGGTTATCTGAATATGCATGGGCAGGTCCAGCAGAACTATTGTTTGTGCATGTATACTGTTAGATATTTGCATACTTGCCTGTGATTGGTTGAACCACGGAAGCGGGAAAACAAATGGCCATTACTGGCTGAAGCTGCAGACAGCTCCCTTGTAAAAAGAGCTGCCGCGGCTTGGTTTCTTCAGTTCCTGCAGAGTCAAAATAAAGAGTTTTACCAATCTGAGCATCCTGCATCTTCACTCAGCCCACGATCTAATACATACAACCAGGGATCAAGCATGCGAGCTTTCCAAAGGACATGGCTACTTTAACTCTTCATGTTAACATAGTTACCAAACATCTCTTTCAAATGTTTATCAGAGACCAAGAAACTCTTTGAATAAAATAGGTAGAAAAAAATCACCTCTTAATGAACAAAATATCCTAAGAACTTGATGGTGTAGAATAAACACAGATATGTTCATTGGTTGTAATCTATAGCGTGTGTCAACGCATGCTTTGCAAAGCTATCATTTTTATAAAAAGCTTCCTGGACATGTAACAATTCCATTGGGCTGAGATCTCAAGTCCACTCAAGTGCCTCTGTGAAAAATACTGTTTCTTCCCTCAACTCAGAAGCAACTCTTCCATAGGGACCAAGCCAAGAGAAGTAGAACCTCAAGTCCCTCCACCTCTATATGTGGGCTTGCTTCCAGTTTATAATATCCTGAAAGGGAGCAGGACAGCAAGTGGATTACCTGGCTCTAGGACTGAACAGGGAAGTTCACCAAAAACATAAGAATTTGCTAATACTTTGTGGTAAATCCTACCTTTTGATTCATTTTTTTAAGCAACCAATCAACTTCAATTAGATAAAAATGGGGGGATGGAACTACAATCAAATTATAATTTTAATTATAGAGTGGGTACATGTCTACAATTATTATGGTTGGTTGCACGATCAGTCAGATCTTTAGCCAATATCTAACCATCAGCCTGATGTTTAGTTAACATCTGGATTTGGCTAACTCTTGCTATATCCCTTTTCTGTTCTTCAATTGGTCTTTTTTGTAAGCAGTTTTTCTCATATTCATTGTCTTCATGGTGTACCAGCTTCAGTGCATCTTCTTAACTGTCCTTCAGATATTTTTCAGATGTATTTTATTTTACAATGGCCTGGTATATTTGCAACATTTCACGCCCACCTATTTTCCTTTGTAAGTAGAGTCTGTCAATGTCACTGCGTGGATGAAGGGCATGATTCATTGCCATTATTTTTCTGGTCTTCCTATGCAGGGCTTTTTAGTTTTTCTTGAGTATCACTGACTATTCCAGCTCTCTGTCTGAAATTGCCCAGATGTTAATTCCCATGATGGTATTTTATTTTTCACTGAGTTTGAACTTTAAGATCTTCTTCAAACTCATGCTGTATTTAGATGTACCTTCTTGACTTCAGTGCTTGATGTTCTCAGCTTGAAGGATGCACAGGTATTTCCAATGGTGGGATTCAAAAGTTTTTACTACTGTTTCTGTGGGCGTGGCTTGGTGGGACACCTTGGTGGCAGGGGACAAATACTGTAAAATCTCCAGTCAGAGGTGGCATTTGTCAGTTCTCCGAACTACTCAAAATTTCCGCTACCAGTTCTCCAGAACTGGTCAGAACCTGCTGAAAACCACCTCTGGGTATTTCCATAGGGCATTTTGATTCCTTTAGTTTTCACTATTTTTGTCTTGTTGATAGTAAGAGTTGCACATTTGTCCAGTCCAAACTCCATTACAGTATTTTCAGTGGTGGGATTCAAAAAAATTTACTACCAGCTCTATGAGCGTGGCTTGGTGGGCATGGCAGGGGAAGGTTACTGCAAAATCCCATTCCCACCCCACCCCACTAACCTGATTTCCAACTCCATTCTCCTTTGCAGGGCAACAAAAGAAGACCCAGCCAATCAGCTGGGACTTGGGAGGCAGAGAATAGATGGGGACAGGGATAGTCAGAGGTGGTATTTGCTGGTTCTCCAAACTACTCAAAATTTCTGCTACCGGTTCTCCATAACTGGTCAGAACCTACAGAATATCACCTCTGAGTATTTTGGCTGTATATGGAGACTGTATTGGGCAGCAATTCTATTTCATATGAGGTTTTTCCATACAGCTTCAGATCATCCAGGTAAAGTGTTAAGGATTTTTAGGCTAAATATGGATGGTTCGTTACCTTTCTCTACTGTGAAGTTATCAGGAAAAAGTCTGAGCCCAGTGAATCTAATACAAAGTTCTTTATTGTTGTAAACAAATCACAAAAAGCAATAAAAAAGATTAAAAATGTATACCAATAGTCAATGTCCATTTGTTCCTTCTCTGAGTCTTCTCTTTCTCTTTAGTAATGGTCAACTATGTGACTGGAGTCCCAAAGTCTTTCTCATGGCGTGAGGTAGAGTCTTTCCAGCTGCATGGCCCCAAGCAGCTGGAACATCTGTAATGGTGGAACTGGCTAGATGCCACGAGGCTGCCTCTTTAAATATACCCTAGCCAGGTGAGGTGGGGCTTAACAAAGCCCGGGAAATCCTAAATCACAGCTGTGCTGTGATTGGCCCATCTGATGTTTATTACCTGGAGGAAGGGGGAGCCAGAAGAAAGAGCACAGCATCCTCATGGAAAATTCCTTTTCCACATAAAGGAAGTGGATTAGTCTGGCAGATGTTTTTGATGTTTGATAGCCATGGTCTGACTTGTTCAGAATTGTTACAGAGGAATCCATGTGATGACAGACAATAGTTGTGAGAGTGAGTCTCCCTGAAAGATTTTTCTCTTATTAGTAACATCTCCCATTCTATAATTATTCACCACCAGCTTTGTCTTCCATAGTGCCACTGATCTTTCCACAAAGCTTCCAATATTTCTACTGATTCCTGTGATTTCTAGGCAGTTGATTATCCAATCATGTGGCAGGGTCAAATGCCTTCTTGTAATTAATCCATGCTACATTCAGATTGGTCTTCCTTCTCTTGAAGTTTTCCAAATCACCTTGTTAGTTAGGAGCTAATCTCTTTCCTCTGCTATTTGGACAGTTTCCTTTCTGCCCAGGTGGAAAGATCTTGTTTTCAACTAGACAATGTTGGACTGCATGAGCTACCACACAACTTAGCAATTTGAAAGTTGTTGGGAAGCGGGTACTTGGTCTCAAGTTGCCTGGTGCTGCCCCTTTTGTCGGATTTGCATTATCAGGTAGGTTTCTCCAGATGTTAGTCAATCCTCAATTTCACCTCCTTGCAGTATGTTGTTAAATTGCTTGGCCATAAATGGGTGTAGTCTAGTCAGATGTTTCAACCAAAAACCAGGCAATTCATCAACTGGTGGTGCTGACCAATTCTTGACCTTTCTTTCCTTTTTCTCCACCATTTCTGCTCTTATTAAAAGTTCTTTCACTTTTTATTCTTACCCACCTGCTTTATCAAAGCTTCCTTCTTGTTTTATTTCTTTGGATGTTTCCATAGTTGAACTCAGAACTACACTGTTTCTTCTTTGTAAGGTGTTAACTGATTCATTGCAGTTCACTGTTCTCCATTTTCTGATTGGACTGAAATTGGAGATTCTGCCTATAGTGTGTGATTCAAGCTTCAAATCTGCTGGTCTTCTTGGCTGTAGCTGTTATTTGCTGCTTTATTGTTTCTAGTGCTTCCCTGATTTTCCTTGTTTGTAGGAGATATTTCTTGGTCAAATATTCTCTCTTGTTATTTTTTTTTTATTTATTAATTCAACTTGTATGCCGCCCCCTCTCCAAAAGGACTCAGGGCGGCTCACAGATAAAAACAGCACAATAAATTAGATTAACTAAAATAGGATTAAATTGCAACAAGCCAAATTAAGCTAAAAAACCCGTAATAAATAAAACACCCATTCCCCAAGGAGTCAGCACAGCCCAGCCTGTTCAAACAACCAGGTTTTTAGGTCATGACGGAAGGTGTGAAGGTCAGGGGCCAGGCGGAGCCCCAGAGGTAGTTGGTTCCAGAGAGTGGGAGCCGCTACAGAGTAGGCCCTTCCCCGGGATACCGCCAACCGACACTGAGTCACAGATGGCACCCCGAGAAGTCCCTGCCTGTGCGTTCGTACAGGGTGGTTGGTATTCGATGCCGGCAGTAGACGCTCCTGTAAATAACCTGGACCCATGTCTCGTAAGACTTTGAATGTTAATACTAGGACCTTGAATCCCATCCGGAGGGCAACCGGTAGCCAATGCAGCTCACGCAGGAGGGGTTAACCCTAACCCAGATTACATTGGCCAGACCACTTGCACCCCCAGGGTCAGGCCCCTGCACACTAGAGTTCAGCCCTTCCTGGATCTGAGCGATCTTATCCTGCAGGTATTGTCCAAATTCCTCAGCTCTGCCCTGCAAGAGATCCACCACTGCCCCCAGATGTAATAGGGAGTGGGTGACCCCAAACAGGGCGGCTGGGCAGTTACCTGCGGATGCTATGAGAAGTAAGCCCTCCTCACCACTCTCACAGCTACCAGGTAAGTCCTAATATGGGCTCTTAGCTGGGCTCAGTCAGAGCCGGAATGGGTCGACCTCCATCTGTTCTCTAAAGCCCTTCTCTGACGCTTCATCTCCCGGAGCTCCCCGGTGTACCAGGGAGCCACCCGGGATCTGCGCCGGGTAAGTGGCCACATGGGAACAACTCTGTTGAGGGCCCCTGCCACCGCCTGTTGCCAGGCTGCTGTCAGGGCCTCGGCAGAGCTGTGGGCCAAGGATGTAGGAAAAAAACCCAGTTCCGCCTGGAACCTTTCAGGGTCCATTAGGTGCCTGGGGTGGAACCATCTGGATGGCTCCTCATCCCAGCAGTGTGGGGTAGCTTGATGGAAAGCCAGCCATAGGAGATAATGATCTGACCATGGAACAGGATGGACAGAAAAATCACCATCCCCCAGACCATTATGCCACTGCTCCAAGATAAAAAACCAGGTCGAGCGTGTTGCCCCCCTCGTGAGTCGGGCCATCAATCACCTGAGTCAGGCCCATGGCTGCCATGGAGGCCATGAATTCCTGGGCCAAACCCAATGACGCCCCAAGGGAAGGCAAGTTGAAGTCACCCAGAACAATAAGCTCAGGGAACTCCAACGCCACCCCCGAGACGGCATGGAGAAGACCAGGCAGGGCAGATGCTACATAGCTGGGGGAAAGGTATGTAAGCAGCAAGCCCACCCGACTCCCCGGCCCACTCCTCAGGAGGAGGGCCTCACACCCACTTATCTCTGGAACAGGGACCTCCCTTGGAATCAAGGCTTCCTGAATAACAACAGCCACCCCCCACCCCTCCCCTGGGCTCATGACCGGTGCAACACCTGAAAACCTGGGGGGCATAATTCAACCAGAGGGACTCCACCCTCTGGGCCCACCCAGGTCTCGGTGATGCAGGCCAGGTCCGCGGCCTCCTCCTCAATTACCTCACGGAGGAGGGTTGCCTTGTTAGCCATGGACCTGGCATTAAAGTACACCAGTCGGAGACCAGGGGTCCTTGATCCTGGGCCCCCAGGAAGTTGGGAGGAGGCAGCGGGGTCAGAGCACGTCACCGTATAAAGACACTGGGGGTGCGCTCCCCTAACATGATGTGGCCCCATGCCTCGTCGTCCCCTGCCGAGCCCAACCACACTGGAAATCATCACTCCCACTCTCACCTCCGGGGCCCTGCCGCCCCCCCCACACACCCCCGTCATGATCCTGCCCTGGGCTGTGCTGAGTCCCATACTCACAACCCATCCCCTCCCTCCTTAACCCTTTAAAACAACGAGTCAGAAAATTTAAAAGTTTCCCTTTGCTTAATTTAGAATTCCCCCCCTTGGTCGCGCGATGCCACCTCTTGAGATCTAAAAGTCCGTCATAAAGCTAAGCTCTTGATACCCCCACGGGCCATACTAAGGACAAGGGAACAGTCCTATAGGCCCGTAATTCCATGGGTGAATAAGCCCGTATCATGATATAACAATTGAAATTCACAGAGGGCAGGAATAAATAAGTTCGGCCACAGATGGTTGACAGATGTTAAAATCAATATGTTAAAAATCCAGATGTTAAAAGTCAGTGTCAACAGCCTTGCATCCTGGGACCAGCACCAACAGTTATTGTGTCGTGTCCCCCAAAGGTTCTCTCACCATCCATCGGGGGGGGGCAGATGAAACCATGGTCCAACCACCACTCTCCCACCGTGGTGGTTATCACCGGGCTGGAACAACGGGGCAGCCCGCTGTCCTCTCACGATACCAGGCAAAACCTCCGTCAAGGACGCAAGACGGCGACAGCAGCAAAAAAGGAGGGGGGGCGAATGAAGATGGGACAGCAGCGATGTCATACTAAGAGACCTGTTCTTAAAGTGCACAGTTCTTAAAGTGCATTACTCTTAAAGTGCATTATTCTTAAAGTGCATAGTTCTTAAAGTGCACCAGATAATGTCATTAAAGTTCAAAAAAGTCAGAGATACCAGTGGGGAAGATGGTAAAAGAAAGTCACTGGTTGAAAGACAGCAGGGAGGGGCAGAAACCGGAAAGCCCAACAGCAAGGTCAAACTGAACCAGCTGCCTGCCACCACCTCCCCTGGGGGGGGGGGGCAGGGACTTCTAGGGTGGCTCAAAAGCCACCCCCCAAAGTCCCCAGCTCATCCCAGCAGCAATCCTCCAAGGCAGCAAAAATCTCCGGCCAGCAGCCAGGAACATTGACCTTCCACAGTGAGCTCCTCCTCCGATCTCCAAAATTTCTCCAGCCCCCATCTGGTCACCTCCAGTCCAGCAGGCCGAGTTGCTGCCATCCAAGCTCGCAGCCCCGATCTTCCTCCCCTCCATTTCCGGTACGTTGGTCGACCTCCTCAACTTCCCGACTCTGTCGCCAACCCCGCAGCCATCCCCTGCCAGCGATCTTCGTGAGGCTCTCACCCTCACAGGACCAGCAGCGGTGTAGCTCTCACCTACGCTGCCTGCAGCTGCCCCTTCTGGCATCTCCGGCACCACCACAGTCGCTGCCGCCATCTTCTGTGCAAATGGAAATCCGATCCGGAGGCCGAAAAAACAAAGCCGGCAAACTCTGCATCCCCCAAATGGCGTGCAGCCAGCCTCGACCAACCGGCAGACAAGTTCACTAGGAACAGGTTCAGGGGATCGAGACAAGGCTATGTGAGCCCTACTCCCCAGTGGACCGGCAAAACTCCATACCCCCTGCGGAGCTCACTCAGCCACGAACCGCCATACTCGGGCATGTGCAAACCGAATCTTCAGCTTGTTTTCTTCATCTAGCTTGCTTGCATCTGATCGTAGCATGCTGATCTTATTTTCCAGTCTGATCTTCCATTTTGTTGGTGCAGCTTATATTTGATATTTATTTAGTTATTTATATCCCACCTAATTATTTTTACAAATAACTCAAGACAGCAAACATATCCAACACAACTTCCTCCTTTTATTTCACAAACAACAACAACAATATGAGGTGAGGTGAGGTGAGGTGAGGTGAGCTGGGAGAGAGTGACTGGCCCAAGATTCCTAGCTGGTTTTCATGGCTAAAAGAGAACTAGAATTCATGATATTATAGTATTGTCATATTTATTATATTATTTATTTATTCAAATTTATTACATTATTATTAAAAAGCCAGTTCCTTCTACCATCCTAATACATCAGTCATTCTAACTGAACAATCCGCACTTGAATAGAAGCCTAATACAATTAGGTAATTTTTCTGCATATAAAGTTAAGCATCTTAATCTGCAAGTTGGATAACAGTGAAATTGAGCTAATAATTATCACCCCTGCTGCCAAATTTGGTTTAAATTCCTTTTAGAATCTCTTTGCCAAAAGAAGTGACTATATAACACAGAGGTACTAATGCTCTGTCACTTAATTTTTCTTAAAGAAACAACTCAATACTTCTGAATCCAGGGGTTCTTGGTATTCATTACTTCTAGCTATGGTTGATGAACAAAATATCCTGAGAACCTAGTGAAACTACTATACATGGTCCAGCAATTTCTAACACAATAAGCTAGAACAGACAGTGGACATTTTTCCTAAGCACACAGTCATAAATTTTGGAATAGATTGAAATGTGAAGCTCTGTTGTTCACAAACATGGCTAAAACTACAGGCAGCTCTAAATGAAACTGAAATTTCAGGAAAGAACAGGCTAGTAAGAGAAGATCTGATCGATGCTTGCAAAAACAGATTGATAATCACCAACATAATTTTTGGATTGCAGAGTTCAATAAGCAATCAAGATGAGAAACGTTCACACAGAAGAAGAAAGAATAAAAGAAGATTTGCAAAAATCAGTTCAGAAGAAGGAAAGAGGTTGACATCTATCACAAGTAGACATGGCATGTAGTATTTGGAAGCTGTGGGCTAAATGTCAGCTGTAGCCATACTGACAGGGAGATGTTTCCTACATCGGGATAACTTGCCTAAATTTACGCTCAGATCAAATCAGATTTAATTCACAGTCCAAGACAAAACAGAAGCTGTATACTGTCAACTTGACCTGGGCAAAGCAGAGTCTTCTTTTGTACTGCCTCAGGAATCAAGTATCTTGGGCCAGCCCTGGAGTTGTCCAACATATAACTTATTCAATTTATATATTTCACCTCTTTCATATACTTTGAATGTCCTTACGGATGAACTGAGAGTGCATCTTTTTTCTTCTTTCTTTCATGAAGACAGTAAGCACTGTATATTCTGCAATAAACCTGCATTTGAAGAAAATATGGAGGGGCAGGTGTAAAACTGTCATCCGACCACTGAAGACCAAGTCTGTCAGGAAATGCTCCTATATTCTGGAGCTTCAGAATAAATCCTGAAATAAATTCCAGGGCCTCAGTATTGTTTTTTTTTAAATCCTGGATAGCTGCCAATGAGCTTCATGGGATGAAGAAGACCTCTCTCTTCAACCTGCTACCAATTTTTTCTCTCTTTTTTTTTAAATTTAGTTTATATATATATTATTACAAGTTTGAAAAAGAATGCAAAACAGATAAAATGAAAAATAGTAAAAAAAGAGCAACAACAAATGGAACAATCATAAATCTAATCATATCAAGTATTGATATCAAACAACATAGAAAAATTATAATTTAAAAGACAATGAGATTCTATCATCTGTGACAAACGGAAATATACCACATTACTTGGATCAGTAGAAAGCATTGCCATTTCAAAAATGGATAAATTAGACATCTCCTGAATTCAATTTTAATTAATGGGAATAGCATCACCTTTCCAGTTTCTCATTATATAATTCTTCTTCTCAACGTTTATAAAAAAGAACATTCACATTCTACATTTCTGGATCAGAATTTAGCATAATATTAATTTTGTGGGCATTGAGAGATGTATGTTCCACAAAAGATGCTAAGAATTCAAAAGACCAAATTGTGAGAGTCAATTACCCTTCACATTTTTTTACATAACCAACAAAAGGAAAATCTGATTCTATTCATTCAGATATAGTCTTTGGGGCAGCCAGTAAACTCAACATTGATAAATCAGTTGCATTC
This sequence comes from Naja naja, assembly GCA_009733165.1. Lineage (NCBI taxonomy): Eukaryota > Metazoa > Chordata > Lepidosauria > Squamata > Elapidae > Naja > Naja naja. The sequence goes on along the minus strand of CM019148.1, from coordinate 222,775,180 downwards.
TTAACTCAGATGAGACCAATTTAAATCTTTGAAACTTCTGACAATGATGTTCCATTATTGGATATTGCAATGTTCTAGACCTTGAGCCCAAAATTTCCTCTGCCAAGCAAGGCAGCTGTTAATTGAGCTTTGCCCCATTTTGCAACCTCATTGCTTCTTCTAAGTTTTGGAACACAGAGACTTTTCCAAAATATTTAATTAACTGATATGTTGGAAATATGTTTCTTTCTTTAGACAGCTGGACAAGACTGTGTAGATGCCTTTGTTTGATATCTGCAAGAATGGTGCAATTGGCATTAGAATGGAAATATTTTATTTGCAATTGACTTGAATCACAAAGTATAAACCAACTTATGAGAAGAAGGGGGAAAAACCATCAGAAATCTGAACTGCTAAGCTACACATTTAAAAATGTAGCTGGGACAGGAAAGGCAGCAAGAGATTTAGGCTTTCAGACTGAGACTAGTAGAACTATGATTTGTTTTGTCAATCATGGTTTGTTACTGCAATTGGTGCAGGGGAATAAACACCTAAAGCCTAAGGAAAACACAAACCACCTTTGAATCTAAATGTATTTTATTGATTTAATCAGTCCACAGGCTGAAAATAAACATAAAAGAGGACAAATGTAGAATTAAAAAAAAACAAAAACCAAGGGACCTGAAAGCCAAATGTGGAAGATTATATTTTAATATTTAAAGAGGCATCTTTTTCCAAAGTGCAGTCATTGAATTGGTACAACAGCCCAATTAAATAATGCCACTTTAGCAACATGTGCAAATCAATGGGATAGTTACCTTGGAAACTTGAGTATGATTTCCAGGTGATTTAGAGGCTGCCCACCAACAATGATCTTGCCTATCTTTGGGACTCTTTGAGAATCCTGCACAGCGATCTGCTTGTCGACAAAATCCATCAAGCAAAGCTCTGAGGCTTTCTATTGGAAAACACCATCCAAGAATAGCAGTTATATTTTCAGCTGTGATTGCTTTTGATTTATGTTCCTTGAAAACTTTGCACTCCGGCAGTTGAAATGGATATGCATTTAACAGCAGGAGCAAAGCATGGGTGCATTTTGAGGTTTGATGCGGAAGTGTCATCACGTAAACAGCCAGGTTTTGGGGGGGGCGGGGTTGTCTTGAAGTCTTTCCATTATTATTCCAGCAGACTAGGAGAAATGAATTAAGGTCAAGGAATAAAGCAGCCATTGTATACCAGCATTGCCATCCGCTCCCTTGGTGCATTGTTTCAATTACAGGTCATTAACTGGAATAAGGATGCCTGGTTTGCTAAACAAATGCAGATGGGGTAGTCAGACTCAAGAGAGAGTGAAAACAAAATATCCCAGGGAGACCTGTCATTTTGTCTCAATGTTTTGCCTGCCCATCTGCTACTCCTGGCAAGGATGGCTACACCTGAGACACTTGAAAACAGGCAAAACAGATCTTGCAACATAGCCAAAATGGTCATCGTTACTATGAAATGCCTCATCACAGATTCTCCCAATTGCCAAACTTAATGGCTGGTTATTCATTTTCTGCAAATTCTCTCACAATAATTCCTGATTAGTTTCCTTATTTTACTTCATTTTACATTTCATTTCAGTTTAATTGTACTCACCTTTAATATTTTTACAAATAAGTCAAGGTGTCAGATGTACTTAATATTCCTTCCTCCTCCTATTTTCCTCACAATAACAACCTTATGAAATAAGTTGGGTTGAGGAAAGTTACTGGCGCACCCAGCTGGCTTTCATGTCTAAAGCGGGACTAGAACTCTCCGTCTCCTGGTTTCTAGCCTGGTGACTTAACCACTAGATTAATCTGACTCTCAATATGCTTCTCTTTAAAAAAAATCTTAATATCTTTACAATCACTGGTCATTGTGAGACTAGTACATTTATGAATATATGATATTTTCTTTCAATGATTCACTCAGCATTTCAGAAAAGTGAATTTTGAAGCATGACCTGGACAATTCTGAAAGTCAACTATACAAAGTTTCATTCTCTCAACAGAATTCTACTCATTACTAACCAATTTACATATATTTCATTTTAAACACATTTTGTAGTTAAGATATGACACATTTTACAAACTCATCCACTGTGAGTGACAAGGTATGGGTGGTTAGGGCATTGTATGAACTTAATGAAATGTGCTAATTCCATAAGCTTTGGCTCAACATGATTTATCTGTGTTGTTTTCATTTATTGCAGGCTGGATCAGGTGTAATATTGTCTTCAGGAACCATATCCTTTCTAAATTTCCCATACTTATCTCTGGATTAATAGTGCCTTTTAAAACTAATTTTGACTGGCTGCCTAGCAACAATGGTCACTGTGGATAGTAAATGACTTGAAATGCTGGAGCACAGCTGATTTATAAGACTACATCCAAAAGTGAGCAGGGCCCACACTGACTTGACAAAGGGATTCAGTGGGGAATGCAGAGGGTACCTTAAACAGCCACAATGATGCTTGTAATAGCCACACAATTGTTAGGATATCTCCTGTTCATTCTCCCCACTTTCAGCCACTCTGAGCTATGTACAGTCCTTTAGAAGGCCTTGTTAATTGCCTAACTTCAATTAAACAATCCTGTTCAAACTGATTCCTTGTTTACATGATGGAATTGCAGTGCCCCAAATTCCCAAGCAATTCTTCTTGCTGGGCATCTGGGATTGCTAAATCAATACTTCAGAGATGAACTACTTTTTAAAAGATTCATTTAATTGGTTCTGGGTTTTCGTGCTTGAGGAATTTAACCTTTAAAAATTCCAGCCCAGACTGATGTGTTCCACATCATTTGAATGAATGTGAGAATCAAATCTTAATTACTGTAAATAGCATTCCTTTTCTCAAACACTGCTAGCCAGCTGCCATGTTGACAAAGTCATAGAGATGGCCATTAAATAGAAGAAAATTCCATCTAAAAATATTTATTCAAGTAGGGAGTGAGAGTTAAAAGGTAACAGAGATGAGATGAAAACCCAGTGCAGTTGTAGTAACCTCTTTAGTAAGAATATGATGGACTGGGAATAGACTACCTCATTCAAACCATGGTGAATGAAACTTCCTCCAAATGTTACTGTTCTGTCATTAGCTTTGGAGAGTTGATGGTGATGAGAATATAGAAACAGAAAAATAGAAGACTGACAAGAGAAAAATATCTAGTAGTCCATTGAGTCTGCCTTTTGAGGGAGGGTCTTTTTGTTCACTTTTGTTTTTAATTTTTCTTTTTATTATTTTTTAATTATTAAAAATTATACACGAAACAGTTTTCTAGGAATTTTCTGGGAAATAGAATTCTTCTGAGCTGAAGGCCACCTAACTTAAAATTGCCAAGGGTGAGAGACATTGATATAAAAGACACAGTTTGTGTATTAAATTTGATATGGGGAAAAAAATCCCCACTTTGTATATTATTCAGGGAAGGCAAACTCCCAGAGAAATAATTGTTTCAGTTTGTTTTATTTTTAGTTTTTTTTAAAAAAATCTTATTTCCATTTATGAGCATAACATCATCTGTAGAATTTATTTTTCACCAGATATGCATAGGACAGGGATCCCCAAACTTGGCAACTTTAAGACTTGTGGACTTCAACTCCCAGAATTCCAGCATAACTGGAGACCTCTGGCATAGGATAATACCTTAACAGCTCTTCTTCCCATTTTTTTTACCTCTCCTTAAATTGCTCTTGGAAAAGGAGTTCAATTTTACTATGAGGAGAGAGGTCATTTATGTAATTTGTCTAAATATTGCTTCATACAATACATACTGTTTTCTATAAGCTACTGAGCCATTCAAAAAGACCAGAGATGAAACTCATAACCAGTTAAACATTGTATGCCATGACAAACTGTGGCTTCTAGAGTTTTAGCCTTGAATTTCATTAACACTGAAACCTTAACAATCTATTAGTGTAATAGCTATGGTATACCAATTTGTCACTTGGTGTACTGGAGCAAAACTCACAATTCGGGATCCGTTAGTTGTGCCAGTTGCTCGAGAGTTCAAAGTAGATTGGCTGAACTTGTCAAAAAAAATTTAATTCCCAAGCAGGGCTGTTTATTTGGGTTTGGGTGCTGTGGGGCATCCCATCTCTTTGAAAAAGAGGGTGGCTAAGCAGATTCACACCGCTGATATTGAGTGACAGTATCAGTAAATAAGGTTATCGAAGGTTCATTTTCTCACTTGCAAGACATGAAAAAGTTTTTTTGGGGGGGGCGGAGACTTACAGAACTTTATTCTGATGATGAATCCTCAGTTGAATAATCAGTCATGACATGACATTGCCATTTAGCCTGTGACCAAACACAGTTGCCTTCATTTTCCATTAAATCAAGAAGGGTTGCTTTGAAGTGAGTGAGCTCTATCCAGCTATATCTATCTACTGCTGTAAAATAGGATTTCACTCCTGCCATCTCTATAAATTATAGGAAGAAGTGGGAGAAGGAACCAGGTGCAAGAGCAGAATCCCATTGATGCAACAAGGATGGGGAGAAGCAGAATATTTTTAGAGATGGACCCAATAATGAAGATCTGACATTCCAAAATATTCTGCTGCTTATAACGCTGTGATTTCCAGTTTCTGCCATGATCAGAATAACAATTTCTAACATTAGTAGATAAAGCCATTTTAAAACACTAATTCATCAACATACACAACTCTCTATAACCAAATATAGTAGTACTTTTTGCTTAAGTGCATATCTATCAATATGTCCCTGAGAAGAAGGAGGTAGAGCTGTTACATTGGGGAACTTTTGCCGTTGCTTTTAATAATGCCCAATATTATAGTTCACTCGGAAGGTAGGTTCTAAAGGAAGTCATGTCAACAAATAATATATAATTTACATTCATGAATTTTAGAGTAGAGGTTGGATCAAGGCCTAGTAAGACTAGACTTACTGAAATCAATGGCACTTAAATTAGTCACTATCTTCACATTGATTTCTGTGGGTCATTTTAAGGAGGTCCAAATCTGGATCCAATCCAGTGTTATAATCCCTACACTTAAGCTAGTTTTTCACATACATATTGTTTACTCTCTCTCATAAAGCTTGTATATACACTATGTACAATGGGAGTACTGCTCACTAACTCAATGGAATAATCAATGTACCTGGCGCCCATTTTTCTCCCTGTGATCCAAGAGTCCAATAAAATAAATAATAGATTTAACACAAGCCCGTTTTTGAACTACTACAGCTGTAGAAGACAGAGCAATGTTCCCTTTGCTGTTCCACATGTCTTCACATTGTGTGTGTGTATATATATATATATATATATATATATATATATATATATATATGTAGGTCTTGGTGTATTCGGGTCTTGTCCCGTGTAAGATTGAGAATACCTTGGCAACGTTTTGACGAAATCTCATCCGTCATCTTCAGGCTAGTGTCTTCAGCTTCGTTCTCCTGGGAGAAGTGTGTGTTAAGTATCATGTTTATTCATGTTAAACTCTAGATGGCTTTAATTATTCTCTTGTTGAAGTATCTCCAATACTGAACACTTCAACAAGAGAATAATTAGGGAAGCCATCGAAATAGAGAAACACCACCATAACATGAATAAATGGGATGATACTTCCCGCCTACCAGACATCTGGAAACTAGCCCTAATCAACAAACGAGTCCCAGCCACGAAAACCAACACCGGACCCAAAATAACACATGATGCCACCACCAATCCCCTTCACCAGACTCAAACCCAAGCCCACGCCACAGATGAAAGGCAACCACCATCCAGAAACCAGACCATGGCTGCAACACCAGCTGCTACACCCCCCTCCAACCCGCAAACTAAGCAAACTGACACACGCTATAAACACATAGCCAGACCTCAAACTCGGAGCCAAACCAAGGCCCAGAATGTCACATCACAGCCTTCCACCCAGGATACTACATCACAGAACTCAGGAGATCACAACACAAAACATCAGGAGGTTGCAACACAGACAACGACCCAGGAGATTACAGCACACACCCAGGACGTCACAACAATAGAACTCAGAAGGTCATCACACAGCCCATTACCCAGGTCGTTACAACACAAAAGGCTGAGAGACACACAGCCAGCACCTCAGCCACACAGGGTCTCAGGAAAAAGCCATCCAATCTACATACATCAACTCCACAAACCAATCAAGAAGTAACAACACAGCCAACTCTAGAGTTTAAAAAGGAAAAACAGCCACTATCACACACTTCTCCCAGGAGAACGAAGCTGAAGACACCAGCCTGAAGATGACGGATGAGATTTCGTCGAAACGTTGCCAAGGTATTCTCAATCTTACATGGGACAAGACCCGAATACACCAAGACCTACATACCTTTACCCGTGAAAATCTACGAAAATATATATATATATATATATATATATATATATATATATATATATATATATATATATGAATGATTAGGAAGAACTCTGACATCATCAAGCATGACTATCATTTTAAAATCTTAAAACCATGAAGCAGGAAAGAAAGGGGCAACTGCAACAATCCAAAGTGAGGGTGCACACAGCCATCCCAATGCCTAGACAAAAAATAATAATTTTCAAATAGGACTTAGGGGCTTCCAGGACCTGGCATCAGCCATAAGGAAGAGGATTTTGCAATTGCAATTTTAAAATTAGCAACCTAAATACCACAGAAAACAAACATTGTCATATTGGTCTATATCAGAGGTCCCCAAACTTGGCAACTTTAAGACTTGTAGACTTCAACTGGTCTATATGGGGGGGAATTCCCATTTTCAGAGCTTGCTTTATTGAACCCATCCAGAATTCTTCAATCAGAAAGTATTTGAGAAAAAGACGGAAGAAGAGAGAACATTATTCCTTTTGTATTCCTTGTTCTCCCTTTCTGTAGAGGCATGGGGGTGTTATCCGAAGTATCTAAATTAGGCAGATATTGTCATGCATGTTGACAGCTTTGCAAACGTAAGTGCTCTCAGACATATACTTTCCTATCATTTTTGCAATAAATATAATAAAGGTCACTTTTTAATAGGGATGCTATTTAGAATAACCATCCAGAGCTCTTCCACTTTCAAAGACCAATATCCACTGATTGTCAAAAGCATGGCTCCTTAGAATAGCAATAGCAATAAGACTTATATACCATTTCACAGTACTTTACAGCCCTCTCTAAGCAGGTTACAAAGTCAGCACATTGCCCTCAACAATCCGGATCCTCATTTTACTGGCCTTGGAAAGATGAAAGGCTAACTCAACCTTGAGCTGGTCAGGATCGAACTCCTGGCTGTAGACAGAGTCAACCTGCAATACTACATTGTAACCACTGCACCACCACAGCTCTATGGCATGGGCGGGGGGAAGTGTTTCTGAAAACTAGATGCCTCCCTACCTCTTTTACATAGTTTTTAAAAAGTGTAAGGGTATCAAAAAGTGAAGGTGGCTATCCCAATTATATTTCCTCACCTTTATACTTGCACATGATTTCAGCACAGATACCAAAGGAGCAGGGCTATGAGCCATGAACTCCCTCTTGCCTTTTTCGCCTACTCTACATTCCCAAAGCAGTTGGAATAGACATGAGACAGAGCAAATCCCTAAATCATGGAGACTCTTTTGATCATGCTTGATGGACTTGTAAAAAAGAAAATCCTAGAAAAATACAGCAATCTGAAGAATTTTAAAGATTACTATTCAAACCAGATTGTTTCTTGCTGGGACTAATGGATAGACAATTAGCTAAGATTTCTGGAAGATGGTTTTTGTGTGTGTAAATGAAGCAAGATTATTATATGTGCAAAGATGGCAAGACTCTGAAATACAGTGGAGAAATGGTTGGGGAAGGTGACAGATTTTGCAGAAATGGCAAAATTGACTGTTTGTTTGATTAGGGAAGATACCTTGTTAACAACAAGAAATCCTTTATGGACTTTTTGCTGAAACCAGAAGAAAAAAATGGATTGGTGATTTATGGGTTTGATTATTAGAAAGGATAGATCATGAAGAGACCCACAAGACAACCTGAGAGAGAGAGAGAGAGAGAGAGAGAGAGAGAGAGAGAGAGAGAGAGAGAGGATAAAATATAAATGCATTTATAATTGCTGTAAATAGGTAGGAAATCTCTGCTTTATATCCTTTTTCCCCCTTTCTTTTCTCTTTCGTTTTATTTTTTACTTATCCATTACTTCCTTTTCTTTTACAAACTTTGTATTGTTTTTATTCTGTAAAAAAAATCCTTTAATAAAAATTAAATTAAAATAATTTTAAAAGATAAGTCCAAATCCCTTAATTATACACTCTTCCTGTATGAAACCTGTTATGTATGTAGGTTTAAAGTCATTGGTTTAGTTTGAACTGTTCTTGTAAAGTGTTAGAAATGATTGGTTTAAAAGTGCGGGAAAAACCCTGCACTCTGATTGGCTGTCAACTGCGGCTGCTGGCTATAAGTAGCAGCCGCAACCCCTCCAAATCAGGTCCGTTCTGACCTGAAAGTCACAATAAACTTAAGAGCTGAAGCACTCCGTGTCTGCCTCTTCATGCAAACTTAACACTGGCGACGAGGATGGGATTTTCCCTGAACAGAAGGCAACGCGGAACAGAAGAAGAGCGAGATGGCTGCGCTGAACACCCCCCAAGCCCCGTTCGATCCGACGGCAGAAGACTGGGAGTCATATGCAGATCGTTTCCAAATGTATCTGGAAGGAAACGATCTAGCCGACATTTCCGAGAAGCGGAAGAGTGAGGTCTTTCTTACGTACTGCGGTCTGGCAGTTTTCAAGATGGCGAAGGCATTGGCGGGAGCTGCAGACGTGAAGGTAATGGACTGGCCTGACTTAGAAAAACTGTTAAGAGCCCATTACGCGCCACAAGTATCGTGCCTCATTAAGAGACACGAGTTTTACCATCGTGATCAGGGGGAAAACGAAAATGTAAACAACTTCATGGCAAGTTTAAGAGACATTGGGGGTGCATGCGAATTTAACAGTTTAGAAGAGGCCATGCGCGATCGATTTGTTCTGGGCCTTAAAGACAAGGTGTTACAGAGCAAGTTATTAATGAAACCGAAGATCACGCTAAAAGAAGCCATAGAAGAAGCCTCTTCAGCAGAAGCTACCAAGTCTTCAGCAGCAGCCATGAGGAAGATGAACAGGGCCACAAACCATTCTGATGGGGAAAAGTCTACCACAAACCATTGTGATGACCTAGATTCTGAGTCAGATTGCAGTGAGGTGGAAGGGGGAATTTACAGACTCAGAATGGAGCGGAAAAAGAAAGACCTGGATAGGAAAAGGCAAGATTTCTACTGCAGAGGTTGTGGGGAAGCCACCCCGCACTGAATGCAAGTTTTTAGACACCATTTGTCTCCATTGTGAAAAAAGAGGACACCTAGCAAGAGTCTGCAAATCATCCAGAACTCCACCCAACAGAAGGAAATTTCCTGCAAACAAAGACAAAGAATTCAAGCCCAACAATCTCAGTGAGAAAATGGGGTGCAGCACAGAAGCAAAGGGGAAGAATGAAACTCATCAGACAGTAACTATAGGTCATTCATCTTCTATCAATAACAGAAAAGTGCATGTCAAGATACTTATTGAAGGAAGGCCTTGCCAAATGGAAGTGGACTCAGGCTCATATCTATCTATGGTGTCCTGGGACACTATTCACAGACTACTCCCAAACATTCAGAAGAATCACTTCAAGAAGCAAGCACTGACTCTTAAAGACTACCAAGGGAACAAGATTCCAGTAGTTGGAACAAGAAAATTCAACGTGAAATTCAAAGGCCACACCAAACGCCTGCCCCTGACCACCGTGGACAAGGATCACCCAAGTTTGCTGGAACTTGAGTGGTTCAACCTGCTGGGCATCAAGGTGACTGGCATCAATCACGTGAGCAACACTGAATGGGAGGAGGCCTTGAAGTCTGAGTTTCCAGAGGTCTTCAGTGACGGATTAGGCAAGTACTTGGGGACCCCTATCACTTTCAATCTAGATCCCAAGGTGCCACCAATCCGTTTAAAGCCCAGAAGGGTCCCATTTGCCTTAAAGGAAAAAATTGATGCACAATTAGATAAACTAATAGCTCAAGGGGTTTTAGAGCCCACTGACCACTCCAGATGGGAGACACCCATAGTCACACCAGTCAAGGCTGATGGGTCAGTGAGAATCTGCGGAGACTACAAGGGGCATTGAACCATGTGCTACAACAGAGTGCATATCCAGTTCCAGTGATGCATCATTTATTACATTCTCTTGGCGGGGGCACAGTCTTTGCCAAATTGGATCTGGCCCAGGCATATCAACAGTTAACAGTTGATGATGCCACTGCAGAGGCCCAAACCATTGTGACTCATAGAGGTGCTTTCAAATGCAAAAGGTTGCAATTTGGAGTAAGTGTGGCACCAGGCATCTTCCAAAGCCTTATGGAAAGGATGCTCCAAGGACTGCCAGGGGTAGTACCTTACTTTGATGATGTGTTAATCTCTGCTGAAAATGACACTCAGTTACACAAGAGACTCAGAGAAGTCCTTACCAGATTCAAGAAAGCAGGGTTAAGGGTCAAAGAAGAAAAATGCACACTTAGAACTGACAAGGTAGAGTTCTTGGGCTACATGATTGACAAACATGGTATCCACCCCACAGAAGCCAAGGTTCAGGCCATCAAAGAAGCCCCCAGGCCTAAATGCAAAACAGACTTGCAAGCTTTCCTGGGACTAATTAACTTCTATCACATGTTTCTACCTCAGAAGGCAACTATTGCAGAACCACTACACAGATTGCTAGACAAAAAGTCTGCATGGGTCTGGGGCAGGAAAGAACAAGCTGCCTTTAACACTATTAAGAGACAAATCACTTCTGATTCTGTACTGATACAGTTCTCTGAGAATTTGCCTGTTGTACTGACTTGTGATGCATCCCCTTTTGGAGTGGGGGTGGTGGTGTTGAGCCACATGCTTCCCAACGGGAGGGAAGCCCCTATTGCATTTTACTCTCGCACCTTGACTAAAGCAGAGAGAAATTACAGCCAACTGGACAAGGAAGCCTTGGCAATTGTTGCAGCTGTCAAGAAATTCCATGAGTATCTATATGGGAGAACATTTACTATTGTCACAGATCACAAACCTCTTTTAGACATTGTGGCAGGGGACAAACCAACGCCCACGATCCTGTCACCAAGAATGCTGAGATGGACTGAATTTCTTGCTGCTTATTCATACAAACTCATCCACAGGCCTGGAAAAGACATTGGGCATGCAGATGCTTTGAGTCGCTGCCCACTTCCTTCATACACTGAGGATCCTGCTCCTGTGACATACACCTTTTTTCTGGAAACTGTTGCCAAGCTTCCAGTACACGCTGCTGAAATTGCCAGAGAGACTGCCAAAGACACTTTATTGGCTCCTATTATAGGCTGGATTAAGAAAGGTTGGCCACTTCAAGATCTACCTCAACTTGCCCAACCTTTTAAATCCAGGCAAACTGAAATATCTGTATTAAGAGGATGTATTATGTGGGGTAACAGGGTGGTTATTCCTGCAAAACTACAAAAAGAGGTTTTGGAAATGTTACATGAGGGTCATCCGGGAATTGTCAGAATGAAGGGATTGGCCAGGAGTTATGTATGGTGGCCAGGTATTGACAAAATGGTTGAAAACTGGGTTGCATCCTGTCCCAACTGCCAGGAAGTCAGGCCTGGATTCACATTGACTTTGCTGGCCCTACCAGAGGGCACACCCTCCTTATTATAGTAGATGCATATTCCAAATGGCTAGGGGTTATCCCTATGGCATCCACCACAGCTGAAGCTGTCATCAAACAGCTTAAGAAGCTTTTTGTAACTCATGGGTTACCTGATGATTTACGTCCAACAATTTACATCCAACCTTTTTTAATCATATCTAGCACAGCAGGGTATCAGACATGCCCTGACAGCCCCTGGGCACCCTTCGGCTAACAGCCGGACTGAACGCATGGTACGATTTACCAAGGAAAAACTTCAGCAATTGGGTCCTGGGGACATCACTGAGAAAGTTGAAAAACTACTCAGTGTCCAGCATATCACTCCCAACCCATCAACTAACTTATCCCCAGCAGAGTTGTTGATGGGTAGGAAACTCAGGTCTCCCCTTGACCACCTTCATCCCACTTACGCACCCAACGCACCACTAGATTCCACTAGCAAAATTCGCTCATTCACTGTGGGTGATTCTGTTTATGCTAAGAACCTTATGGGTGAACCATTATGGATTCCTGCTGAGATAATCCAAATCACAGGCCCTAGGTCTTACAGGGTACAAACAGAGGATGGTGTCCTCTGGAGCAGGCACATTGATCAGCTTAGATCCAGATTACCTCAGGAACATTGCAATTGCTCCTCTCTGGTTCCCATACCTAATACCTCTTCTAGGGGGGAAGGGGAGGATCATGAGGATAATCAGCAAGCAAGAATCAACCCCATGTGTAACGAGCCAACACGACAGGAACCATCCCAAAACCTGTCACAATGCCAAAATCCATTCTTACAAGTGGAAGACTGTACATCACTACCTGACTTAGGCACTGACATTGGGTTGGAGATGGATTGGGAGGAGAGACCAGGTTGTAGTAACCAAACAGGTTCTACTATTACTAGAAGTCCAAGTATGGAAATGTCAGCAGACACGTTTCCTCTCTCACTGGGTGAGAACGTTAAAACATCTGAACCACGTAGGTCTCAACGTACACATAAGAGCCCCACCTATTTAAAAGAATACATTAGATAGAAGGGGTTTGAGTATGGACTGAACCTAGTGGGGAGGGGTGTTATGTATGTAGGTTTAAGGTCATTGGTTTAGTTTGAACTGTTCTTGTAAAGTGTTAGAAATGATTGGTTTAAAAGTGCGGGAAAAACCCTGCACTCTGATTGGCTGTCAACTGCGGCTGCTGGCTATAAGTAGCAGCCGCAGCCCAGCCAAATCGGGTTCATTCTGAGCTGAAAGTCACAATAAACTTAAGAGCTGAAGCACTCCGTGTCTGCCTCTTCATGCAAACTTAACAAAACCTACAGCAAAAATATCTGAAAGCTGAGCAGAAATAAAAACTCCAAAAAGCAAGCTAATCGTTCAACTATTACAGTGGTGGCTAACCTTTTTGGACTTCTGTGCCAAAAATTGTGCGTGCGCTTGCACGCTCGCACTCATGTGCCAGAAGGCAATGTGTGCACCCCCATGCCCACTACGCACACGTGCATAATCCCCACCCCCACCACCCCTTTATCTGCACTGTGCCTCACAGCTGATTTTCGGCCAGTTTGGGGCCTTTTTCGACCTCCCAAAGGCTTGAGGAAGGCTTCTGTAGGCTTCTGCAGGCTTTGCAGGCCGAAAACTAGCCCCGTTTCATCATTTCCGGTATTTTTGGAAAAACAGGAAGTGATGAAACGGGGCTAGTTTTCGGCCTGCAAAGCCTGCAGAAGCCTTCCTCAAGCCTTTGGGAGGCTGAAAAAGGCCTCAAACGAGCTAAAAATCAGCTGTGAGTCACGTGCGCATGCCCAGTGAGGTAAGTTTGCCTGCAGCTCGCATGCCGGCACAAATGGCTCTTCATGCCACCTGTGGCACCCGTGCCGTAGGTTCACCATCATGGAACCCAGGTCCTGCTAGATGCCTCTGTTCATGACTCAGTCCTCATGAGATTCCTTTGGATTTGGCTCAGAAGTATAAAAGTAGCCACAGTGGTTTGTAACAATCATTTGCAGCTTGTGGCTTAAGGCAACTGTGGCTTAGCCATGCTATATCAACCCAAGCTTGCCTGTCTAGGTGCATAAAAATAATATTCCACTTCATGTTGTTTTACTGTACATGTAGTCCTCGACTTACAATCATTCTTTTAGTGATGGTTTGAAGTTACAATGGCACTGGAAAAAGTGACTTTTGACCGTTTTTCACACTTATGATCATTGCAGCATCTCCATGGTCATGTGATCAAAATTCAAACACTTGGCAAGTGGTTCATATTTATGACTGTTGCAGTGTCCTGGAGTCACGTTAATACCTTTTATGACCTTCTGACAAGCAAAGGCAATGGGATTTACTTTACAACCATGTTACTAACTGCAGTGATTCACTTAACAACTGTGGCAAGAAAATGTGTAAAATGAGGCAAAGCTCATTTAGCAGCTTATCTCGCTTAGCAACAAGAATTTTGAGCTCCACTGTGGTCATAAATTGAGGACAGCCTGTAGTTTGTAGGAAACTGGTGAGTTCAGTGGGAATTGCTTGCTGCTCTCATTCTTCCTCATTTGCCACTCAAAACATCACCTGCTGAGTTTTAATTTTCCAGCAATAGGTTTCTTGTTCTTCAGTTGCCGGATTCAAAATATGTGGCTCTGCTGGTTTGATTTTTCATGATTATGCCTTTTGAAAACGAATTCCTGCTGCTACAGTTGTTGCTGCTGTTACAAGCTCTAGCTCAAATAATTACTCTGGTTGCTGTGGTAAAGTCTATAGAGAAAGATACACCAAGAAAGCAGATGTTTGCTTCTTTCCTGTCTATTACCAGGTATTCTCACCACACCTTTTAGCTACCCTTAAGCCTCCTCTTCCTCCTCCTCCTCCTGGCATTTTGCTTATTACTGAGACAGTTTGGAAGTGCCCATAGGTTGTGTGTCAAGCCATTGCTTCTTCTGGCATCAGAAGCTCCCCAGTTGGACTGCCTACAGTAGGGCTGTCAAACTCAGATACATTTATTCCACAGACAAAGGCAACTATTGTGTGACCCCAACATTTTCATCTCCCTCTGTATCAGGGCTGTCAAATTCCCAGCCCACAGGCCGGATGCATCACGTGCTGGTCACGCCCACGCCCAGTTTAGTAAAGGGGGGGAAAGTCCCAATACATCATGTGACACCGCCATGACAATGTGAGTTGGACACCCTGGTCTACAGTCTTTACCCTACATGCAGGAATATGGGGTATTATTATTATTATTTATTTTATTACACTTGTATGCCGCCCTCTCTCCCTAAGGGCTCAGGGTGGCTAACAATATAAAATCCATACAAATTTACAATAAAAAAGTATTAAACTAATTACAAGCCTAAACAATTAAAAATCAATTAAAATTTTAGACCCCCTAAAAAACAAACCCACCCCCCTTAGTTAGTCCAGACCGGCCTGTTCAAAGAGCCAGGTCTTAAGGTCATGGCGGAAGGAGCGGAGATCGGGGGCCAAACGAAGGCCCAAGGGAAGTTGGTTCCAAAGGGTGGGCATTCCCACAGAGAAGGCCCTACCGCTGGGGACCGCCAACTGACAGTGTCTGGTCGACGAAATCCCAAGGAGGCCCTGTCTGTGGGAGCGTACCGGGTGATCGGAACACAATGCCGGCAGGAGACACTCCCGCAAGTACCCCGGACCCAAGCCATGTAGGACTTTGTAAGTTGTCACCAACACCTTGAATCTCACCCGGAAGGCAACTGGCAACCAATGCAGGTCGCGCAGGAGAGGCGTAATATGGGAGTATTGGGACACCCCCATCACAACCCACGCAGCCACATTTTGCACCAGTTGCAACCTCCGGGTGGTCCACAAAGGAAGTCCCATGTAGAGGGCATTGCAATAGTCGAGTCAAGAGGTGACAAGTGCATGAGTGACTGTCCATAAGGCATCTTGGCTCAGGTAAGGGCGCAACTGGTGAACCAGTTGCACCTGGGCAAAAGCCCCCCTGGACACAGCTCCCACCTGCTCCTCCAAACTGAGCTGTGCATCCAGGAGGACACCCAGGTTGCGCGCCCTCTCCACGGGGGGCAACACCTCTCCCCCCATGTATATTGTATATTGTTGGCATCCACCATACTGTGAATACAGGGAAAAATGGCTGCTATATCACACATTGTGATCATATATGGAGCTTATTTTAAAGAAATACTTTGGAATTAAGGGTAACAACAGAACCCTATTGCATCAGACTGGAGCTCGACATGTTTTCCAACATCAAATTCCTTTTGAGAAGCTTGTACTAAAAAGGGCCACAAGTCTTGAGGGACAGTAAAGGGCATCTCTAGAATCTAGAGAATTCATTTGGGTCACAAGCTAACAGCAATGAATAGTTTTGTTCTTTGTTGTGTCTATTGTTTTTCAGTGATGTTATGGTAACACATTCCATATGTCTGTTACACAAAGGGGACTACTTCTTTGTGCAAAATCAATTCTTTTCTTGGAAATTTCCAAATTATGGACTGAACTTTATTTGATCATTCTCTCCTGTGAAAATAATTTTAGATAGCCTGAGAACCAATTCTTGAAGAGTTCAATTTCTCACCATCTTTGAAGCTGAGAGGAGAATTAAAACATTCCTAAATGCCCAAACAAATCTCAGCCACTTCAAGAAGAGTATTTGCTAACAACTAATGCATTAGTTCTCTCTGTATTACAATTTCAGTACCTAAAACACAGCCATTTTTGAAAGCAACTATTCATTTCACCAGGTTCCACATACTGTAAGAAGGACTTTGGTGCTGATATCTCTCTCTCAGAATTACAGGCAAAGGAACTCAGATTATGGTTGTGATTATTTTAAGAACCATTGCAAAGAATTCCTTCTGCAATTGCAGGATCTTGGAGCCAACATGTCTGACTTTAGCTGCTCTATCATTCATAACCTTGTTATGCAAATACCAACCCAAAAGTTTTCTAATTCAATCTGGATCAACTTCAAAGGCAACAATAAAGACAATTCCAGATTTGTCATTCAGCTGAAGAATGGTTACCTGATGCTAGTCAGTCAAATCTCTAAGCAGAAAAGGTTAAGGGAAGAGCAGAATTTTCTGGTAGCTATGGTTGTGTTTCTTAAAAGTAATGGAACCCCAAACTCTTAAAATCCACAACTGTTAGCATTAATCCTTACTCACTCAACCACAAACCGCCATCCCGAGTATGGAGGTTTGTGGTTGAGTGAGCTCCGCAGGGGTATGGAGTTTTTGCCGGTCTGCTGGGGAGTAGGGCTCACATAGCCTTGTCTCGACCCCCCCAGACTTGTCCCTAGTGAACTTGTCTGCTGGTTGGCCAAGGCTGGCTGCATGCCATTTGGGAGATGCGGAGTTTGCCGGCTTTGTTTTTCGACCTCCGGATCGGGTCTCAACGGTGCGGAAGATGGCGACGGCGATTGTGGTGGTGCCGGAGATGCTGGAGGGGGCGGCTGCGGGCGGTGGGCGGCATAGGTGAGAGCTACGCCACTGCTGGCCCCTGTGAGGGTGAGAGCCTCACGAAGATTGCCAGCAGGGGAAGGCTGCGGGGTTGATGACGGAGTCGGGAAGTCGAGGAGGCGACCAACATACCGGAAATCGAGAGGAGGAAGATTGGGGCTGCGAGTCTGGATGGCAGCAACTCGGCCTGCTGGACTGGAGGTGAACAGATGGGGGCTGGAGGAATTTTGGAGATCAGAGGAGGAGCTCTCTGTGGAAGGTCAATATTCCTGGCTGCTGGCTGGAGATTTTTGCTGCCTCGGAGAGTCGCTGCTTGGATGAGCTGGGGGCTTTGGAGGGTGGCCTTTGAGCCACCCTAGAAGTCCCTGCCCCCCCCCCTCCATTGGAGGTTGTGGCAGGCAGCTGGTTCAGTCTGACCTTGCTGCTGGGCTTTTCCGGTTTCTGCCCCTCCCTGCTGTCTCTCAACCAGTGACTTTCTTTTACCATCTTCCCCACTGGTATCTCTGACTTTTTTGCACTTTAATGACATTATCTGGTGCACTTTAAGAACTATGCACTTTAAGAATGATGCACTTTAAGAGTAATTGCACTTCAAGAACTGTGCACTTTAAGAACAGGTCTCTTAGTATGACATCCGCTGCTGTCCCATCTTCATTCGCCCCCCCCCCTTTTTTTTTTGCTGCTGTCACCATCTTGCATCCTTTGACGGAGGTTCTGCCTGGAATCATGAGAGGATAGCGGACTGCCCCGTTGCTCCAGCCCGGTGATAACCACCACGGTGGGAGAGTGGTGGTTGGTCCATGGTTTCATCTGCTCCCCCGATGGATGGTGAGAGAACCTTCAGGGGACATGATACAATAACTGTTGGTGCTGGTCCCAAGTTGCAAGGCGGTTGACACTGACTTTTAACATCTGGTCTTTTAACATATTGATTTTAACATCTGTCAACCATCTGCGGCCGAACTTATTTATCCCTGCCCTTTGCGAATTTTAATTGTAGAGCGTGGTGTGTGCCTTAACATCCTTCAAGACCCTATACACCTGGACATTATATTTTATACCACTCTGTCGTTTTTTCCCCTTTTTTGTGTTCCCTTTTCTTTCTTTTTGTATTATGATGTAATTTTGTTACGTGTTTTTTATACGGTTCTTTGGTTTAATTATTTTTTAGATAAATTTGGGTGATTGTTGTGAGTGAGTGCAGTGGGCGAGAGAGTGTTTTCGGGGTGAATTCCCACCGTCTGGAGATGGTGGTTGATGATAGTGTGGGATGGACCGCGACCGCGGAAGAGCTTAAGGGACGGCCGATTTCAGTGGTGACTGCGAGAGGCAGATATGGCGGGAGCCGTGGGGTTAGCCATCATCGGGGAATGCGTGTTCGCCAATTGGTGGCTGTACCGCGTTCCGACCCCTTGTGCTCGTCTCGGGGTCCCACTGGCCAGGGAAGACCAGGCTCTGGGCTCAGGCTGTTGCTTTTGAATGCCAGGTCAGTGGTAAGGAGAGCTCCTCTAATCCAGGATTTAATCCTGGAGGAGAGGGCCGACCTGGCGTGCATCACTGAGACCTGGTTGGGGCTGGAGGGGGGCGCCCCCTCATTGAGATGTGCCCCTCCAGGTTTCAAGTGGTGCACCAGCCACGACCCCAGGGCAGGGGCAGTGGAGTGGCTGTAATTGCTCATCAGGAATTATGTCCACGGGAAGGCCCTGTTCTGGAGATAGACGGGTGTGAGTCCCTCCTTTTGAAGTTGGACCTAGAGGTTCAGGTGGGCCTGTTGCTAACGTACCTGCCTCCCAGCTGCGTTGCAACGGTCCTGCCTGGGCTGCTCGAGGTAGTAGCCGGGTTGGCGGTTGAGTTACCCAGGCTGGTGGTGCTCGGGGATTTCAATTTGCCATCCCTTGGCGAACCCTCGGGTGTGGCCCAGGAGTTCATGGTCTCCATGACAACCATGGGCCTGACCCAAGTAGTTCAGGGTCCGACTCATCGGGGGACACACATTCGATCTGGTTTTTATCTCGGAACAATGGTGCCGCGATCTGAAATTGGGGGAAATAGTCATCCAGCCCCTGTTGTGGTCAGATCATTCCCTTGTAAGATTGGACTTCCTGGTGACCACTCCACGCCGCAGGGAGGCGGGACTGACTAGGTGGTTCCGCCCCAAGCGCCTAATGGACCCAATTGGGTTTCAGAGGGAGCTTGGGGTTTTTCCGGCTTTCCTCGCCCACAGCTCGACTGAGGCCCTGGTGGAAGCCTGGAATAGTGCAGCCACGGGGGCCATAGATCGGGTTGCGCCTATGCGGACTCTCTCCTCTCATGGACCCCGGAGATCCCCTTGGTTTACTGAGGAACTCTGGGGGATGAAACGGCGGAAGAGACGCCTAGAGCGCTGCTGGAAGAAAAGTCAGGCTGAATCTGACTGGACACTGTTAGGACGTCATATTGACGCCTATCTAGTGGCGATGAGGGTGGCACAACATTTAAATTGGGCCAGTCTTATCGCGTCTGCAGACTGTCACCCGGCCACCCTGTTTAGGGTGACACACTCCTCTAAGATCTGAGGAGGCGGAGGAACCCTGCAGGGCAGAGCCAAGGAATTTGTTCAGTTTTGGCAGATAAAGTCGCTGGATCCGGTCGGGACTTGGACTCTGGCTGGGCAGAGTCCACTGAGATGGTAGGGCAGGTCTTAGTCCAGTTATCTGGGATGAGTTTGTTCCTGTTGGCCCTGAGGATGTGGACAAGGCCCTGGGAGCAGTGAATGCCACCACCTGTTTATTGGACCCTTGTCCCTCCTGGCTTGTTTCTGCAGGCCGGGAGACGACATGTGGCTGGCTCCAGGAAATTATAAACGCTTCTTTGGGTGAGGGATCTGTTCTGCATGCCTTGAAAGAGGCTGTGGTTAGGCCCCTCCTCAAGAAGCCTTCCCTGGACCCAGCTGTGTTAAATAACTTTTGTCCTGTCTCCAACCTTCCCTTTTTGGGGAAGGTTGTTGAGAAGGTGGTGGTGCTCCAGCTCCTTCGGGCCTTGAATGAAGCGGGTTATCTGGATCCTTTGCAGTCTGGTTTCAGGCCTGGGTACGGCACGGAGACGGCCTTGATCGCGCTTATGGATCGTCTCTGGTGGGCCCGGGATGGGGGGTCTTCCTCCATTCTGGTGCTTCTTGACCTCTCAGCGCTTTCGATACCATCAATCATGGTATCCTTCTGAACTGGCTCAGGGGGTTGGGAGTGGGGGGCACTGTTTTACAGTGGTTCTCCTCCTACCTGTCTGACCGGACTCAGTCAGTGTTGGTGGGGGGCAGAGATCGAGCCCTAGGGCCCTGCCATGGGGTTCCTCAGGGCTCCATCCTCTCCCCTCCTCTTTAATATCTACATGAAACCGCTGGGTGAGATCATCCGTCGACATGGGGTTGGGTATCACCAGTACGCTGATGATACCCAGTTGTACATCTCTGTCCCGGTCAATCAAGTGAGGCCGTTGAGGTGATGTCCTGGTGCCTGGAGGATGTGAGGATCTGGATGGGGACTAATCGGCTCAGACTCAACCCTGGCAAGACCGAGTGGCTATGGGTTTTGCCCCTCGGGTTCAGTTGATTATCCAACTTTAGTACTGGGGAAAGAAATTGCTCCCCTCAGAACGAGTTCAAGAACTTGGGAGTCCTTCTGGATCCACAGCTACAATTTGACCACCATCTTACGGCTGTGACCAGAGGGACCTTTATGCAGGTTCACCTGTTACGCCAGTTGCAACCCTTCCTGGACCGTGGGGCTCTTCACATGGTTGCTCATGCCCTTATCACCTCTCGATTGGACTACTGCAATGCGCTCTACATGGAGCTGCCCTTGAAGAGCACTCGGAGACTTCAGCTGGTGCAGAATGCGGCCGCACGAGTGATTATGGGTGCACCTAGATGTGCCCATATAACATCTATCCTCCGCGAGCTGCACTGGCTACCAGTGGTCTTCCGGGTGCAATTCAAGGTGCTAGTGACAACTTTTAAAGCCCTTCATGGCTTAGGAGCGGGATACCTGCAAGACCGCCTTCTGTGACCTTATGCCTCCCAGTGCCCAGTTAGATCTCACAGGGAGGGCTTGCTCCAGATACCGTCGGCCAGGCAATGTCGGCTGGCAGGTCCATGGGCTAGGGCCTTCTCTGTAGTGGCGCCGTCCCTCTGGAATATGCTCCCCGCAGAGATTAGAACCATCCCAAATCTATTTGCCTTCCGCAAAGCCGTTAAGACCTGGCTTTTCCCCTGTGTATGCTTTGGATCGGTATGAATGAGTTTCTTGTTTTTATATTGTACAGAAATTGTTTTTTATCTTTTTGTACGCCACTTCGAGTTCCCCTTTGGGGGAAGTGAGGCGGGATATAAATCTAATAAATCTAATCTAATCTAGAGTTGAACTAAAAGAAACCCACCAGTTTAAAAAATGAATAATTCATCTAATTCAATAAATGAATATGAATTCTTTCCCATATTGGCTCCTACCAATAGATTACTGGTAATAATTTTGAAACAGTGATCAACTGTTCATTCCATGAAAATTTTAATATGGTATTAACATTGTCTATGATTTGATGCAGTGTTTTTCATTCTAAATGTACTGGATTATTATAATAAAATCTGTATGTTTTTCATTAATTTTTATTATTCTATACTATACTCAGGTAGATTAAAAGGCTTTATTCATAAATTCTGGGGGACTGGAGAAAAAGAAAGCACTTGTTCTGTTTGTATTTTACATACTAGGTTGTGCTGGGTTAACATGTATAGTTTTTGTTATTGGAAGTGTGAGTGTGTGAATGTTCAGTTAATAAAATAACCAGAAGTAGGGCTGTAATCTTACATCGATGTGTGTGTGTGTGTGTGTGTGTGTGTGTGTGTATTTATTTATTCATTCATTCATTCATTTGGTGGCAGCTGATGTTCCCTCAGGGCAATCTTTTGAAGGCTGTCCAATAGAGAGAAGCCATAGGTGTAGGGACAAAAATTATCTCTGCACCTCCATGTTCCTTTTCCTGGTGTCACAACAGCTGCAGTAGGTCTTGCCAGCATATGCAGTTTTGAAATAGGCCAAGAGCTAAGTTTAAATTGGTTTAATTTCCCCTGACAAAAGTAGAATGTGTTTTGGGCTTGAACAATCTGGAACCACGCCGCCTGCAGTCACAAAATTGTCTGTTATAACATCTTGCCCATCAACTTCTTCTTCAGCTTCAATCACAATAATACACGGGCAAACAACTGATACAAACTCAAGGTAAACTGATACAAATTCAATTGCAGAAAATACAACTTCAGCAACAGAGTAGTCAACACCTGGAACACCCTACCTGACTCCGTTGTTATAGCCTCAACCCCTCACGGCTTCAATCTCAAACTATCTATCATGGACCTCACCCCATTCTTAAGAGGTCCTTAAAGGGGGCATGCAAAAGAGCATCAGCGTACCTATCGTCCTTTCTTACTGTCCCATTTATCTGTATTTACTTCCTTTGTTCATGTTTATGTTCATACCTATACTTGTTATCTTGTGCATGTTTGACAAACAAATAAAAAATAAATAAAATAAAAAATGGAAAACCTCTCAGGTTGAGTTCAGTTCCTGACAACTCCATCCTTGCAATTTCTTTGTAGGATTACAGAAGTGGCTTCTTCCTGGTTTAGCGAATGGCTCTGGAATACCTAGGTAGTTTCCCAACTAAGTAGTAACATTGTTGACCCTGCCTTACTTGTGAGTTCATGAGGTCAGTTTGGAGGTGCCAGCTGCTGGGGGCTCTTCTTGATAGATTCCATGAAGGCATAAAGTTCCACAGGCACACAGAGTGACCTATTTTCCTTCTTTTTGGTGTCAAAGGGAGGGAGGGAAGAGAGGGAATCAGAGGGAAGAAGGAACCTTGTGGATGGTAGTAACAACAGTTCTTCTATCAACTTTCTGTCCTCCATCTCCATATAATTATTTTATCCGTAAGTAGCAGAATTCAACATAGCAAGAGAATAATAGTGAAAAAGTCTCTTTGTGAGAACATCTTCAAAAAAACCTTGGGCACAAGGTTTATATAAACTATAGTGTTCTCTATGCTCTTATAAATTGGAATCTTTTCATTCCACTTTTGTTGTAATAAAAACTAAATTTAAAGCAATGGTAGAAATCAGATTCTTACCTATTGTGAAGCATTCAGCTAGCATTCAAGTTACTGAATGACCTGTATTATGATAATTATGAAAACATTAAAGTATCTTCGTTTCTAAAGCTAGGTTACATCAGATTAATAATGAAAAGTCAAGAAAATAGCAATATTAACCTATTTAGAAGCTAAGAAGTTCAAATTCAGAATTAAGGAAATGAAAGCCTGGGTTTAAAGGCCAATTTCAATGAAACTGAACTTACTTGTCTCTTAAACCCTTAACTGAAAAGGCTTCTGTGAATAAGAAGAAGTTTCACACTGTCATCATTTTATCTTTATTCTGTACCTTTTTATTGATTTTATTGTAATTTCTTTGAGTCAGGCAGCATACAAGTTTAATAAATTACTCATGTTATCATCAATAGCAACACTACACATGATTATTATGTATAACAGAAGCAAGTCCCTATTCTTGAAAGAAATTCAGTTTTTTTTTTAATTACATTTATATGCCGCCCTTCTCCGAAGACTCAGGGCGGCTTACAATTTTTGGAGCACAACCCAATGCGCTCAGCAATAGCCTTCATTCCATTGTATATGCCTGCTTATTACTAAGCGGCATTTTTGCAAAGTCAGCTTATTGCCCCCAACAATCTTGGGTCCTCAATTTACCTACCCTGAGAGGATGGAAGGCTGAGTCAACCTTGAGCCTGGTGGGATTCAAGCCTACAGTAATTGTAGACAGCTGGATCTTAAGAGCAGGCATTTAACAGCCTGAGCCACCAAAGCTCTTGGTATTGTTTCCCTTGGTATTGTTGCTCCCATTGTTGTTATTGTTGTATCTGATTAATAAAAGAGGGGAAAAGCCAACTCTTGTGATAAGTCAATTGTTCCCAAGCTGACGGCATTCATAACATCTATTCAGTTGTAGTGTAACATACTTCAAAACAAAGCTGCCTAAAAACTGAACTTTGTTTATGCCTATCTTTGTTGACTAAGAAAGGTATATCAGGACTGGAAACATTTTTATTCAAATAACTAAATTAATAATAGACCCTCCAAGCTAAGATGAGCTCTCCAACATAATGGTATAATTTATGTGGGTTGGACTAGAAGACCTCCAAGGTCCCTTCCAACTCTATTATTCTGTTATAAAATAGTTGAAGCAGCCTTGCTACTTGTTAATGTGGAACAGTTGACAAAGTGATGAAGAATCAAGCAAGACAAGGTATGTTAGTATACTACTCTCAGAAAAGCTAACATGGATATTTTGTCAAACATCCATCCCATCAGAATTTAATGGCAGTTGAAAAAGTACTATATCCAGCAAAAACTGACAAAGGAGGCTCTGGTACTTCAAGAATGCTAACAGCCAAGAGGGAGATATTTTGGACAACTATTTTTCTAGAAATGCTTTTGTCCTTTAATTAAATCCAGAGAAAGGTAAGATGAATGGCAAAAAAAGGTTTAGAAAACCAATTGGGCAAAAGAAAAATTACTCCAGGTGCTAGGTTAGAATTCTACAGAGACTGACCTGGAAAACAGCTGCATTAAACACAGTGGAATAGATCTATGAATAAACATGTGCTGCTAAACTGCCAAAGAATCTATTTGGGCATTTCCCAATGAGCATCATGGGCTTTTCTTCCGAAGAGACAGGCATAGGATTCAGCGGTTCAATTTCCCAACAGGCAATGAAACAAATCCTTCTTGGGCATATGTATTGTAAGGATGGAGTTGTTTGTTTGTTTGTTTGTTTGTTTGTTTGTTTGTTTGTTTCTGCAAAGATTTCCAGGGCATACCATGATACAATGACGTTGCCAGATTCAGATTTAGAGGTACTGTGTTTCCCCGAAAATAAGACACTGTCTTATATTTTTTTTGGCTCCCAAAAACACACTAGGTCTTATTTTCGGGGTAGGTCTTATATATTTATGGTGCCAAATAGTGGGTGTGAGTGTGTAGGGGGGGTGTTTCGCGGGTGCACGGTTGCTCCCTGAAAAGTCTTCCTGGAACTGGAGATTTGCACTAGGTCTTATTTTCAGGGTAGGTCTTATATTAGGGCAGGTTTAGAAAATAGTGCTAGGTCTTACTTTCGGGGTAGGTCTTATTTTGGGGAAACACGGTAGGTAATTAAAGAACAAACAAAGATTGGCTCACTTTTTTTTTTAATTTTAGTGCCTTGTTACATTTTCAAGTGTTGTCATTTATAAATTTCTACTATAGGTATCTCTTCAAGAAGTAGGCATTGGCTGAGCCTTTTGGAGATACTGGAAAGAGCTTGACTAAGTATAACATAGTGTATCCATGCTGTAGGTCCTTGTTTTTAATGATGGTCAAGCACATCATTAAACGGAATATGTTTATATATATAAATATAACTGAAAACACTAGCAGTATTCCAGGTACCATATTTCAATCCTATCTTGCCCTGCCCCATCCCGTCCTGTCCCATTCCATCTCATCCCATGCCATGCCATGCCATGCCATCCCAACCAATGCCATCCCATCCCATTACACCCTTCCCCTTTCCTTCCCTTCTTTAAAAAACATATAATTCCAACCCTAACCCAACCCCAGGTTTCATTAGTATGAGCTGGTAACTATTCCAGACTTCTCATAAATCAAACTGTTTAGACTCAATTACATCAGAAATAGGATGTGTGTTCTGCCCTGCTGAGCATCACTAGAAGGGTAGAGCTTGCAACCACTATCACAATTGTTCAACAAGCAATTAAAGAAGCTCCTATTTTCATGTAGAGCTGACACACAGTTAATTTAGACCCACTGCAAAATTTAATACCCTCTTCTAAGTCCGATATAATGAAGTCAGGGTGGGATGTGATGAATCAATGTGTTGCAAAGGCTTCTTTGGCTTTGTGGTGCAAAATGACTCTGCAGAATTGATGTTGCTTAAGCAAACTACAGAAATTACTTCCTTCCCAACAGGAAAAAAAAAAACCACTTGGTCCCCAGGAGGCAAACATTAAATGGAAACAATAGTCATCTATAGCAGCCTTGACAAAATGTTGCCAGGTTGGTTTCTTTGTTCAACGCAGTGCATTTTTAAAAGTCGTTGATACACGACAGAAGGTGGCAGAAATCACTTTATAGCACACTTTGTGGTAGTTCTGCATAATTTGCTTATTTCAGCTGCACTGTAATATGTTTGCAATGTGAAAGATCAATGAAGTAATAAAGCAACAATCTGAAAGGTACAAGAAAGAGAGCAGAAGGGTACTTGGGGTTAATATGTTCTGACTGAGATTGTCTTTACCTCTACCAGCCATTCCTAGGCAGGAACATGCCACAATTTAATTGCTTTAGAAAATGTGTGTGTGGGGGAATGGAGTCTGAATTCCTACTTTGGCCCCTGGGGGCAACAACGTTCCTACTAGAATATTCATGACTGTCCCATCTAATTTTATGTTAGGTTACACAAAAAATGGGAATGGCAAACAAAACATCAAATTTGGGTGTAATCTGCACCCTAACGAGATCTGTGGTGCTCACTTGGATTTCAGATAGTTGTAGACACTGAAATGTGGGTTTGTTGTATCCCAATATTTTATTCCCTTCTGATCAAGGAGGATGTTGTGATTTGTCCCCATGGCAACCATTTTGTGAGCATGCCTGTTTCATGCCTTCAAAACACCCAGTGTGCCCACACACTAAAAAGAGGAGGGGGGAGGGGGCACCTGTAACAAGGAATTATGGGTTTGTTTTTGTTTTCCGTGTTTCGTTTCATTAAAAAAAAATAGTACTGCAATAATAACAGAATAGTTGCAGGAAAAAATAAATATCAAATTTGGTGTTATACAGCTATTAATAAACCATATATTTGGTCCTCACAATTCATTGTAAGCATGACAGGTATAATATAAAATTAAAATTAAAATAGGAGAAAAAAATTGGATGCCTGGAGATTGATGTCATAAATAAGTCAAAATCAAAGGAATGTTATAAAATATCTCAAAAGCCCTCTTCTTTGTGAAAACCAGGATGGATTTAAATGTTGAAATAGCACATGTTTAACAACTCAGAACTCCAGTTCTGTTTTTGATTTGTGTTACCAATGTCATTTAACAATTGTTTTGACAATTCCTTTGTATATGCTGTGTTTTATTTGTTTGCCCATCAAATGTTGACTGCAATGTCCCAAAGGTACATTTTAAGAGGCAACTGGACTTCCATGTTTTTCTTTGAAGACGTTTTGCTTTTCATCCAAGAAGCAAAACTTCTTCAGCTTTGACTGGATGGTGCGGAGCCAAAGAAGCTTTGTTGACAAGAAGCGAAATGGCTTCAAAGAAAAACAAGAAAGTCCAGTTGCCTCTTGAAAAAGCACCTTTGGGACAACCATGAACTGGATGACTGTGAATCTCCATAGACATTTAGCAATGCCCTTTGCGATGAAGACCCTTCGAATGGTGCAGGAGTATGACAGATTTACAGAAAAATTGCAGACTACAGGAACCATTTGTGCTTCAGTTTGAGATGGAGAAAAACACAGACTCAACCCCAACAGCCTGAGCCTGTCTTCAACAGTGAAGCAACACCGGGTAGAAAGCATTGTGTCAAAAACACAGCTCCACAACACAGTCCTTTCAGCAGTTCCAAAAAGGCTCCACACCCATTTTGCATTATACAGGTGACCCTGAGGACACAGATAAACCTCCAAGTGGCCTCAATGATTATCTAAAAGAATGCAGAAGCTGTCTGCAAGGAATATAAATCCTTCCATTCTCCACCATCCAGTCAGAACTGAAAAAGCTTCTTGGATGAGAAGTGAAACATCTTCAAAGAAAGCAAAGAAACTCCAGTTGCCTCTTGAAAATGCATCTTTGAGACATGACCTGGATGACTGAGAATCTCCATAGACATGTCCACTGCAATCAACATACTTTTGATGGTTTATAATGATTCTAGATGTAGTGATAAATTCCAAGCATGAAAATTATAACAAAGGAAAATGCAACATCTTTGTTAAGCAGCTGTCATGCTAGAAATGAATTTCAGACCAAAGTATCACAAACCCAAACCATAAGAATTAATGACTAATTCCTGAGTTGCATCTCAAGCTGCAGTTCTTTAAGATCCATCCCTTCTTATTTCAAGCATTCAGTGTACTCCAAAAGTTTTGTGGTACTTTAAAACATACAGCACAGAACCAAGAATCTCAGTTTCATCAGTATTAAAACAGCCTTCGACTGATTTGGAAGAACAGGACATTCAAGACTGTTATTTCAACAATTGCGTTAATAATTGATATCAATTTCATCTACTGCCTTCCATTTCTTCTAAATATAAGCTATTGGCTTGCAAGCATCAATTAATATTGTTAGGACCATTAAGAGATATCTACTGTAATTTCAGAGCCAGCTATAGCATCAAGACCAAAAAGTCCTGATAACTATTGCTTAAACTGAACAAAGTGCCAAGAAGCTCTCTGAGATAAATCAAATTTAGCTTTAAGGTCTATTTCAGTGGGTCCAGTTTAGTTTTGCTATGTCCATCTTGTTTGTCAAGCAATTATTCCTCATACTTTGATGGACTAGATAGATTTCGCTGGTTTAGTATTGGCAGTCATCTCTTCTGATTTTGGCAAAATAAAAGAAGACACTTGTGCAGTTATGCACAAAACCAACTTCTGCAATGTAGACCAGAAGCTATGGGCAGAAAACCAGCAATCCCTTCAACACCATGCTTCACCAATATTCCCACTAATCCATTTTGCTTGTGAACACCAGAACACAGGAATCAGCCTAATCTGTTTTTCATTTCCCATTCATTGTAATGTTCATTCATTATAACTGTTATGTATGCAGGTTTGAATGTCATTGGTTTAGTTTGAACTGTTCTTGTAAAATGTCAGAAATGATTGGTTTAAAAAGTGCGGGAAAATCCTGCACTCTGATTGGCTGGCAACTGCGGCTGCTGGCTATAAGTAGCAGCCGCAACCCAGCCAAATTGGGTCTGTTATGAGCTGTAGTCACTAATAAACTCTTCACTGAAGCACTCCGCATCTGACTCTTCATGCAAACTTAACAATAACCTCTTGTAAAGAAAAAAAAAGTTTTCCATACTGAAGAGTATATTTATGTACTGTAGAGTGTCTTTCTTTACATGACTTCACATGATCTTAAATGACTTCACATGAGATGTTAATAACAACATGCAGGTTGGTGCAATAACCGATCAGTAAACTCATTTCTAATTAAGCAGTGAGATCAACAAAACGTATTCTGACTGCAGCAAAGAGTGAGAGTATATTAAGTAGCACAGGGAATGGTTAAGCTAAAGAATCTAAACACAATCAGGAGTGAGGCCTGTTGTTTGTTGCTTCTCAGTCCATAAAACTGAGTCATTTTTTTTCCTTTCCTCAAGTTGGGTCATAGAGCACCAAAAGCTTTTCCACGTATTACAGTATTAGCCAATCTCCTGTCATAAAACCTATTCTTCTTTCAGTCTTTGAATTGTAGTATTTCAATATCCTTATGCTAAGATTAACAAATGTAAATGCAAAATAGGTCATCCCTAACCATTTGTATGTGCACACATCAATGGAGCCATTGTTCTAGTTTCAATGACATTTCCCTAACAAAGCCAGGGTGGAGAATTGGTGGCCTTTCAAATAGAATCTTCTTTATTGGCCAAATGTGATTGGAGACACAAGGAATTTGCCTCCGGTGCGTAAGCGCTCAGTGTACATACAAAAAGCATATAATCATAAGATACCAATAGGAGAAGGTAATAGGAAAGATGAGAAGGATAATAGTAAAAGAGTTCTACTACATGGGTAAAGATCCTTAGACATAAGATAATACTGTAGGAATTAGATGTGCAGCAGAGTGATGGCATGGAGCTGGGGAGAAACTGTCTCTGTGCCTAGTTGTTTTGTCATGCAATGCACTATAGAGGCATCCTGAGGGAAGGAGTTGAAATAGTTTATGTCCAGGATATGAGGGGTCTGTAGATATTTCCTCTTTCTGACTCATGAAATATACAGGTCCTCAATGGAAGGCAGGGTGGGTCCTTGCAGTCCTAACTATCCGTTGAAGTCTGTTCCTGTCCTGTTTTGTTGCTGTATCAAACCACAGCAGTAGCACTGAGGCTTATATACCACTTTACAATGCTTCACAGAGGCTTACAGAGTCAGCATATTGCCCCCCAAAATCTGGGTCCTTATTATACCAACCTCGGAAGGATGGAAGGCTGAGTCAACCTTGAGCCTGTCTGTGATGACCCAGGGTGGGATACAAAATAAACACAGTCACAAAAAACAGGTGAAGCCCCTTTTATTCCTTCACTTTGCTTCAAAGCTCCAAATATCCTTGACTGGAGACAAAAAAACTCCCCCACAAGCAGTTACGGAAAAGAGGAAATGCTGTTTAAACTAAAAATCCTTATAAATCATAAAGACAAACCCCACTGAAATAATTAAGGGAACCAAGATGAGGGCTTGAAGATGTCCATAAATATCAGAACACACACTGGGAAGGACGCCAAACTCAGAGATGAACGACAAGCTAGAGATATTTCCACACTTTGTTTCCAGCACTGACCCATATGCATGTCCATCCTTTTAACCAGTTCTCACACCTGCAGCCCATGAAGAGGATCAAGGCCCTTTCCTCCCCCATAGACCATGCCATTCCCATCTCTCCCTTATCCTCTCCTCCCTGCGTGCCCTAGGATGGAGAGGGGATGGGCCTGGGTCTTCCTCGGACTGCCCAGCAGGCCTCTGCCCTCCTCCATAACCTCCAGAGCCACACTTCCACTCCATTGGCTGTTCCTTCTCTCTCTCAGAGTCAGTCTCCAACAAGAGCATGACACTGTCAGAATCAAACTGCTGGCAATAGTGCATTCTAGTCCAACCCCCTGCTGAAGCAGGACACTAGCCTTTAACACTGCATTCTAACCACTGCGCCACCATAGCTCTTTATAGAAGTGCAAATGACAGACTCAATCATTCCTCTGCAGATCTGTATTGTTGCTCAGCTTGTTCATTTTTGTTGATGAACCTAAAATGTTCAATTCGATTCAACGAATGAAATGCTACCAAACTTCAGTTCCTCGCATTCCTTCAGGCAGGTTACTGATGCTGGCTGGCTGAGCCTGTAGGCAGTTGCTCTTCAGCAACATTGGAACTTTGAGGGACTCCAGATTCCTAATCTTTGACTTAAAGAAAGGTATGTGAAAATGTTGGGGTACCAAGCACATCTACTTCCTTTCTACTACCAAAATACAGGTCTTGCTTCATTTCTTTCTGGGCTCTTTTCTCATAATTGTGTCTCTACCCTCTATTCTTGTTTGAGGACTATTGTCAACTTCAAAACAACTACAGCCTAGGCCATATTTACATTTGCTTTGTTTCTTAGTTGCCACTCTTTGAGGTGAGGGGGAAGTTAGAAGGAACTGGAAAGTGGGACCTGAGTCCACTAGACAAAACAACCACCAGACGCAGTTTGTGAACCAAGGTCATAGCAACGAATATCTGCTGAGACCGAGAGGGAAGATCCTGCTGGATTGATTGGTTAATGTGACCCAAAACACCTGAGGGGGTGGGAAGTTTCTATTCTTTTTATTACTCTGAAGCATGGGAATTACCCAGAGTTAGCTTCAACTTTCTAAGTGCCAATACAATGTACTCAATAAAAGGTCTTTCAAGCCTGAATGGAGCTTCTGAGTCCTGATTCATTTGGGTTCATTGCTTGGAACCATGACAATTATATGTGAATACTTATTGTGTATCACTCATGTCAGCCATACTTCTGAATTCCTCACACTCTTAACTTCCCTTACTTGACTTTCCAATGTTTCTTTCACAACACTATTACAAAGAATCATGTTGCACCTGTCCTCAATTAAGCTGCTTTAAGAGCCAGGTAGGGTGATTGCATTCCAGAAAACAGAGAAAATGTACTCCAGTCCATGATGACAACTCCATATAGAAAGTGGGTGACTGTTTATTAAGCCCTGTGAGCAGCTGAAAAATAAATTATGAGGAAAAAGACATCACTGTGTCAACTGGGCTCCTTGGTTATCCCATGATAGAGAGCTACAGCCACACCTGTTTTAAAGCCATTGTGTCATTGGGAACACTGTGTGCAGCCTATTTCTACAGAAGCTGATCATTATAGGAATGGTGAAATAGATGTTTGAGCTACTTGGCTTTCTTCCCCCCCCCCTCTGTTCCCCTTTTTTCTGCATTATGCCATTTTAGTCTGTAGATCTGATTATACAAATGGCCTACTTTTGTCTCTAAGCGTTTTAGACTGAAGGTCATCAACAAAATTTACAGTAAATAAATAGATTTTGTAAATGATATGTATGATATATGTAGAATATATATTTAAATTTTTTTAAAAAAAGGTTAGCAACCCATTGCAGGGCAGAAAGAGAGTGTTAAAGAATTTTATTTAGAAATATAATATTCTCACATTCAAAGTAGATTTTATCCTCCCAAAAATTCATTATCTTTTATGTTTTATTCATTTCAGGCTGGCTCCAACTTTGATGGCGTTCCAGAAGAGCCCAAAGATGTGACTTTGCCATCTGGCCTGGGATTCAGAAAGGGGTTTGGAGAACATAAAACAGCTATGTGTTCTTGAATGGTGTGCTCTCCAGGAGACTGTATTGCGTGGCTTTTAATTCTTTCATTGTTTTCAATGTTTGTACAGTTTGTATGGATGTTTCATTTTTTTAAAAAAAAAAATCTTTGTTCTACTTGTAAGGCAACCTGTGTCACAAATGTGAAATGGTTGGTTATATAAATTGAATGCACACTCACAAGCGCCTATATTTTTTTGTTTATTTATAAAATGCAGCATATAAGTTCAATAAATTTTTATATTTATAGCCATATAGCCATATATTTATAGCCATATGAC
Organism: Naja naja; assembly: GCA_009733165.1. NCBI lineage: Eukaryota > Metazoa > Chordata > Lepidosauria > Squamata > Elapidae > Naja > Naja naja. Next base: position 222,742,004 of record CM019148.1, on the reverse strand, counting down.
CATATAGCCAGATGTTTAGAATAGATTTTGCCTTTTTGTCCACCTATCAGGTCCTTCCGAATGACCTTGGATAGGCAGGTGTAAGTGGTTTGATCTTATCAAAGGTATTGTTGCAGAATGGAAGCGTTTCCAAGTGAAGCTGCCTATTGCAATTGACAGGTGGTGATTTTGTCAATGCCAGTGGTGTTCAAGTGGTGTTCCAGATGGACTTCCGGGTTGAGCCTTCTCGAGAACGGGCGGCGGTTTGTGATCATCCACGACCGCAGCCTGGCTCTTGTGTCGGAGAGCCCGATCCTGCAAGGTTTGGGGCTGAAGCTGCCTGCCAGAGTGGCTGGCGGAGAAAGGAAATCTGCCAGCCAGAGTGAGGGGAGCCGCATCTCCCCTTTGGGTCTGGTCTTTTCCTCCGAAGACGTCAAGAAGTGGTGGTCAAAATACACCTCAAAGAGAAGGTCTCAACGGGATTAAGATTGTGCAGGAGGAAAGAGAGAAGTCGACAGCAAGAGGAACTGGGAGTATCGGATGGTAAGATCAAGGCACCCCGGATTAAGATAAAGATGAGTTTTTAAAAAAAGAAACAGAAGAAGCGCAGTTCCAAGTGAAGGAAAAATAAGTAAAATATTTCTGACAGCTATAGGGGCTTCAACCAGGAAAGGAAGAAGCCAGCATAAGAACTTAAGTTTGGGGCTAGGAAAACTTTGAATATCAAAATAAAAGGAAAGGGTTAAGACTGTGCAGAAAGTGCCACTTTGTGGAGAAAAATTGGAAGCTAAAGAAGAAAGAAACTATCTTGTTCCTTTGTGGATTGGAGTTGTTACATTTTAAAGAGACGCGAAGACTCATAGAAAGTGAAAGCTTGAATACACAAACACAGGATACAATGACTATTGGTGATATTGATATAGACTCTGGACCTGGGTTAGGATCATAGTAAATTTAAAAAGAAGAAATAAGGAAAATAAAAAATTCTGGTGGCCATCCAAAAATTAATTAAAATGGAGTTTAAAAGTATGAAAGAACTGCTACAGGAAGTGACTGAACTAACTTGGCTTGTTGTAGAAAACATGGGCATTCAAATGCTGAATAAAGAAGAAGAAGGAGCCTTGGAAAGGGAGGAGCCAGCACAAGAGAAAGCCATCTTAAAAAGACAATTAATACAAAAGATTAATTCAAATAAAAGGGAAAGGAAGGTGGCTAAAAAACGGAACTGAAAGTATCTAAAAGGGGAACATTTATGAAATTAGCATGTAGAAAGGTTCAGGGAAAGGGAACAGAAAGGTAAGAGAGAGAGAGGATCAAACTGGATAGAGAAGGAGGAGAAGGATAAAAGGAGGAAGGGAGCCAGCACAGCGAAAGCCATTTTAAGAAGACAATTAACACAAAAGATTAATACAAATATAAAAGGGAAAGGAGGATGGTCAAAAAATGAAACTTAAGGTAATTAAAAGGGGAACATTTATGAAATTAGGCATGTTAGAAAGGTCCAGAAGGATAGAGAGCAGAAAGGTAAAAGAGAGAGAGGGATTTAAACTGGAGAGAAGGGGATAGCGGGATAAAAGAGAGGAGAAGGAACAAGAAACAAGAACAAAAGATAGAGAGACACGGGAATTACATAATAAAGAAGAAACTTGTTTGCATAGAGATAATGGCTAATGTATTAAAAGGGGGTTCTGCATGAAGATGGTAATGTAGAAGAATATTGTAATTATAAAAGTGTAAAACAATAGGGGTTAGACATTTTTACTGGTAAAAGGTCATATTTTTATTTCTTATTTACAAAGAAAGGTAAATGATGATTAGATAAATTGAATTAATTGAAATGATTTTAGAAAATGCCTAAAAATGAGATTTGTCAATAACCAAGATTAGTTATTTTTATTATTATCTTGGAACCATAAATAAATCTTAGGGGGATATGTATTGCAGAACCGATCGATTAGAGATATATTGTAAGGGAGCTTTTCTTTTCTCCTTTTTCTTTTTCTTTTTTCTCTATCTTTCGTTTTAAAGGGAATGATTATGATTATGCTACTATATTAACCACTGAGGTGTCACTTTCAAAGTAGTAAAAGGGGTGCAAGTCTAGGTTTTTTTTTCTTATTCTTTTTAGTGTCAAAATCTGTATGGATTTAGAATTATGGAGAGAATATGTGATGAAAGGGCAAATCTGACGGACAAAAGAACCTGTAAATGATAAAGAGTATTAACAATGTGAAGATAATTAAAGGATAGATATGGATGAACTTTATCTTTAATATGATGGGCAAATATATTGTTATTTGTAAGATTTATAAATGAAGTTTTTAAAATATATATATATTTGCAATTAACTCGAAATGAACTGGGGGTTATACAGATTGAGATTAAGACTTGAGATTAGGATTAATTTCTTTGACCCTTTGTCTGCTAAAATGGAATAGAAGTGAAGTCAAATGTTTAAAATGAATATAGATCTACTGTCATATTTGCATGTAAAAGTGACAACCTGGAACATGCTGTCTACTGAAAGAGCTGTTTTAAAAAATTGTTAAAAATTGAATAAAATTTGTTTAAAAAAAAAAGTGGTGTTCCAGATGTTTTGGGATTGCACCGGGGTGGGCTGCTGGGGGTTCGCAGGGGTTTGGGAGAGCCCCTAGCTAAGATTCTGTTACATTCTGGTGAGTTTTGCAAATCCCACTCCTGGCTGGCCCCACCCACCCTGCCCCGCCCTTCCTAGGAGTCCCCACATGGCCCGTTTTGGATGCAGGTAAGTTTCTGGCTTCCCGAGAACCTCCGGAGCCCAGGGAGGCTGTTTCCACACTCTTAGAGGCTTGAGGAAAGCGTCCGGACCCCGGGAAGGCAAAAATGCCGCCCCACCATGGTGCAGTAGCCGACTAGGCTATACCCACCATGGCCACACCCACCCAGCAACTGGGCAGAGAACCCTTTGCTAAAATTTTTGAAGCCCATCCCTGGATTGCACCCAAGGTGCCTATTATGATTGATACTATTTTTGCTTACTTTTGCCACTTCTATTATTTGCAGGTCTGATTTTGGGTGTTGTTCTTTCCAGAACCGGTGCATTCTTTTCAGAAATCCTCTACTTGTTGGACTGGATTTGTAATAACATTATTTCTTTGTTTTCATTCTTTGTATATTTCCAATGGGTAAGCACCTTTTCTTCCAGTAGTCCTGCAGTTGCTGGCCCTGATTTCTCAGCCAACAGACCTCAGTTCTATAGCCAGATGTCCAATAACTCCAATACCTAACTCAGTCTTATGACAACCTATCCAATATGGGTTTCTATAAATTATGTTTCACCAATATATTACAATTAATTACATAGGTAGACTTTTATATCTGATTTGAAAATTCTAATACCGTGTTTCCCCGAAAATAAGACCTACCCGAAAATAAGACCTACCCCAAAAAATAAGACCTACCCCGAAAATAAGACCTACCCCGAAAATAAGACCTAGTGTGTTTTTGGGAGCCAAAAAAAAATATAAGACAGTGTCTTATGTTAGGGGAAACACGGTATGCGATTTGTTCATGGTTTCGTACATGAATAAATGTACATTGTTCTACATGAATATGGTAAGTGTTTTTTTTTTTTTCATTAAAATATATATATATATATATATATATATATATATATATATATATATATATATATATAAGACCTCACCAAAATAAGACCTAGTGTGTTTTTGGGAGCAAAAAATATAAGACAGTGTCTTATTTTCGGGGAAACACGGTATTTAAATTATTAGACTTTTAAGTACCATCATTAATTTGCTAGTATCCTATTATGTAGTGTTTGCAACCTTCTTCCAACTGTATTTCTTTAAATTGTTTTTAATATCACTCCTTATTTTATATTGATGAAGCCCACTGGAAAAAAATTTGCTTGGAAGGGAGGTAGTGGGTTATAAGCTTTATCAGAGGTCATGGCTGAATTTGGACATTTCTCTGGATGATAGGCGTAATAAAGAAGAGGGCACATTTTGGAAAGGATTGGAGAGATCAAATGGGAAAGATTGGGACTTCAGACTATCTCTAATCGATTGTTCATTATGCCATGCTTATATTCATGTCCAATGTGTCTGTGCTATTTACAGTGTGTGGAAGTTAGCCTCTTTATCTATGATCATCTAGATTAGGCAGGCAGAAATGAGAAAAGGAAAGAATGAATGGCACCTTGAATTTGAATAGCGGGAAGATGGGGGAAGAAAGCTTTTGATCATAGCAACTGGTGCTTTTTTTACCCAGAATGCACTGGGATGGAAGGATCCATGACTGCTTCCTTTATGAACAAGAGTACAGATAGTCCTCAATTTACAACCACAACTGAGCTCAAAATTTCCATTGCTGAGCAAGATAATGGTTAAGTGAATTTTGTCTCATTTTACCACAGTTAAATGTATCACTGAAGTTGTTAGTAACATCGTTGTTAAATGAATCTGGCTTCTCCATTTTGACCTTCCCATTCACCTGACCCCAGGACACTGCAACCATCATAAATATACACCAATTACTGAAGGTCTGAATTTTGATCACATGACCATGGGGGAATGCAGCAACAGTCATAAAGTGTGAAAACCAGTCATAGGTCACTTTTTCAGTGCTGTTGTAATTTCAAACAGTCACTAAATGAATGGTTGTAAGACAAAGACTACCTATATTAACAAAATAAATGTCAGCAACATACCAAGTTAAATACAGAATGATCCTCCCAAGTATTTATCCAGGGGTGGGATTCAACCGGTGTTACTACTGGTTCGGTGACTACGTTTTGCGTGCACATGCGCCTGACACACACTGCACGCACATGTAAAAAAAAACTTAAGCTGTGCCACCTGGACAGCTGAAAAGTGCTGCACACGGGTGCGCAACATTTGAAAAACCTCTTTTTCCCTGCTTTTTCAACCTCAGGTGTGCCGCGCAAAGCAACTGAGCTTGAAAAAGCAGGAAATACAGGACAGGTAAGAGCCCAGGTGGGCGGGTGGGCCAAACAGCAGCAAACACAGAACCGGTTCGGTGTCTGCTGCTCTTCAGAGCTACCGGTTCTATAGAGCCAGGCAGAACCGGTAGCATCTCACCCCTGTGTTTATCATCTAACATTCTAGGGAGAAATGGAATGGAGTAGTAGAGAGTAAGAAGTCAATTTTGAAATACAGAAAGTGTTCACTTTTTGACACAATCATTATAGGGGGGGATTTTACCTGTCATAGGGTGAAAATTCTTCAACTGAGCCCAATAAAACTGAAATTAGATCAGAATTGTAGTTGGCAGAATTCTTTAATTCATTTATCACTTATAGTTTGCATATCCAAAGTCTCAGGCTGGTTTACAATGAAAATAATAAAACAGTAATTTTGAAAATATAAAAAGTTGAGGGTCTTTAATGCCGGAGGTCGGTTCTCATAATTTCAGAGAAGGTCCAAGTTACCAGTTGAGCCCATGTAATAAAGTGATGGCCTGTGCAATACTTCTAGAACAAGTGCAGTGTGGCTTTAGTTCCCCTGCTAGAATTGACAGAATAAAAACAAAGCAAGATCACTTACAGCATATTAAGAGTCAAAGCCAGAGGTTGTCAGCACATGTCTGGTTATTTTCTTTCTTTTTAGAAAGGTGCTGGGGTGATAACCTTAACCTAGGAAGCCAAAGAGAAAACCAGACCCAGAAACACCCCAACTTCACAACTGCTCCCTCCAGAAGTTCTCCTAGAACCCGAAAATGTATCACAGTCTGGAATTAGTATCTCCTACAATGAGAACCTCCTCTTCTTTTTTTCCAGCTTCAATTTATTGTCCCTCACCCAGTTCACTGCTCACTGCAGGCAGGCGTGATCATAATTTACTGATCACGGAGCCTCCTTTGGTCATTCGGGGATAATCCATCAATTAACTTGGCACGCAGAGAAATGATGTCATAGCTCCTACTCTAAAAGGAAGAATTTGGGCTCTTGGGGCATGAAAGGTGCATTATCTAATCCTGTCCCTGTTTATTTTGAAAAATGGGGTTTCTAGCTTCCTTCAAAAGAAAAAAAAAAGACCACAGTAAAGACCTTGGTTCTCCGGAGCCCTTGTACTCTTCTTACGTGGTACTTCTCAAAGTAGTAAATTGCACATTAGCCCTGGGTACTTAATCACATCAGATTGAACAATTTGTACCGAATTAAGAGGAAAGTGTTTTCTGTATGTGGAGCAGGAGAAAGGGCATCCATGATAGATTTCAGTGGAAGGTGCCTGTGAGACATCTCCCGAATTGATAATCATGTACTTTGAAGTGGGGACCAAACACGGTTGCTGCAATCCAATGTCAGGAGTGGAGAAGCTGCTAATCCAACTCCGTCAGCCGTTTCTTTCCTTTTCTTTTTTTTTTAGGCAAAGAACATATTTGATATGTACTACAGAAGCAGAGAACATGGCAATGAAGAAAGGGATTTATTTGTTTTATTTTACTTGTTTATTTGTGTATCAAACATGTACAAGATAGCAAGCATAAGTATGAACATAAACAAGAACAAAGGGAATAAATACAGATAAATGGGGACAGTAAGACAGGGACGGTACGCACACTGGTGCACTTATGCATACCCCCTTTAAGGACCAGTTAAGAATGGGGTGATGTCCACGGTAGACAGTTTGAGGTTGAAGCTGTGAGGGGTTGAGGCTGTAACAACGGAGTCGGGTAGGGTGTTCCAGACATTGACCACTCTGTTGCTGTAGTTGTATTTTCTGCAGTTGAGTTTGGAGCGGTTTACCTTGAGTTTATATTGGTTGTTTGCCCATGTATTATTGTGATTGAAGCTGAAGTTAACAATAGCTTCATTCTGCTGCTTACTTAAACCTAGGAGCCAGAAGTTTAGGTAGAACTTATTTCCGCTTAACACTCCAGGAGAAGATTCAGATCCTATACATATGTGTTCCCCTCTTTCCCCATTGTTAATTTAAGTACAAATGTCACCTACAGTATTGCATGCTCCTGTTCAGATTGTAACCACATATGTTGAAGTACTTGTACCATTGATCTCAAGGCTTTCTGTAGGCTTGAAACCAGAAAAAAGTTACCGCACACACACACACACACACACACAGAGGGAGGGAGGGGGAGAGAGAGGGAGGGAGAGAGAGAGAGTTCAGTACTCCATCAGAAATTAGAGCTGGGCACAAATGGTTTTTTAAAAAATTATCCACCCAACTTAAGGGGTAGATAGGTTGGTTGGATGGATGACTCTTCCAAAAGTCTTCTATGATGTCATAACATCTGGACATAACAGTTTTTCCTTATTGGGGTAGTAAAATACTACTAGTGAAGTCTAGGGGAGGAGTTTCCAACTGCTGTTTTCCCAGTGGATTTAGTAGAAGCACAACAAGCCAAAAAAGATGCAGTTTCCTGGAGAGATAATTGTTTCATGAAGGACAGGACATTTACATGTAATTCTTAGCAACCTCATAATTCAGATGGTGCAAGAATACCCCATTCACTCCAAGGAAGTTCTCCAAAATTTGCATCTCCTTTGAAAACAAATTATTTTCCACCAGAGTTAATGAGAACAGGTGAAAGTAAGCTATAAGAGATGTCTATGGTGATTCTCAGTCATCCAGACCATGGTTGTTCCAAAGATGCTTTTTCAAGAGGCAATTGGACTTTCTGGTTTTTCTTTGAAGACATTTCGCTTCTCATCCAAGAAGCTTCCAAGAAACATCCATGAAGGATCCATGAGCTGAAGAAGCTTCTTAGGTGAGAAGCGAAACATCTTCAAAGAAAAACCAGAAAGTCCAGCTGCCTCTTGAAAAAAGCACCTTCTGGACAAACTGTAAGGACAATCTGCTCTACACAACAAGCAACTCCTTCAGTTGCAAAACCTGTGCCAGATAATATAGAGGAATGTTCATCCAACAGATATAAACCTTGGACACAGAGAGGCTTTTCTGCAGTTTTTCAAATGTAGGTTTGAACAAAGAAGTTTTTCTGTAGTTTTTCAAATGTAGGAGTAAATTGAAATTGAAATGTAGGTGTAAATTGAATTGACTGAAATTTCCTATTATTGTCCCTGCCCCCCCCCAAAAAAAATCATTGAAAAGGGAAACTGAGGTTTTAAAATGGACAGATGTAGATAATCTCCTTTGGTAATTTGGACACCATAGAGCCCTGATAAAGATACGCAGTGACTTTTCAGAAAGGTTTTGTTTTTCATTTTTCTATAACTCACTGCATGTTCTGATGTGGGACTCTATCTAACGTCTACCTCTGGATTTATAAGCTTATGGTCCAAGTTATACTTATAAAACACTGGTTATTTGACACACAAAATGGAATGAAAACACTAGCTCTGGGGTCCAATTCTGTTTTAAACCATCCAACTCTTACAGTTTGGTTTTGCTTTAATATATATTGGCCTCCCCCTTTATTTTTATATTGCAATGGCCATTTGCTTAAAAAAAACTGGATTGTTCACTTTTTTTTAAATCATAAAACTATCTGCACCTGCTACCTCAGCTATAAAAATGTGGTTTCAAATTTGAAGCAATAAAATTCTGCAATTAACTTAAAGCACACTATTCCAGTTATAGCCTAAATTCACACAGTGTCCATAATGCCCATGCTGACTGGTTGCTGTTGTTGTTTTCATTTATTTATAAATACATTCGGCAACAGGGAATTTCCCCAAATGTGTTGACTTTCCCTCATTTATTCACATTATCTTGTAACAGATTAATTTGAGGATCTTTAAATTAAATTGAGGAGCCTCATTGGCGCAATACTGCAAGCTACTTCTGCAGCCAGCTGCCTACAATTTGGCAGTTCAAATCCCACCAGGCTCAAGGTTGACTCAATCTTCCATCCTTCCAAAGTGGGTAAAATGAGGACCCAGATTGTTGGCGGCAATAGGCTGACTCTTGTAAACCGCTTAGAAAGGGCTGTAAAGCATTACAAAGTGGTATATAAGTCTAAGTGCTAAGTGCTATTGCTTTCTTAAGGTGAACCAGGTTTTGATTTCCTTAGTACAGCTACCCAGTGTTTTATTTTAAAAGTATAATAATAAAAGGATTTAAGGACAATTAAATAGAATAGATGGATTTTTAATGGGTAATAATAATAATAATAATAATAATAATAATAATAATAATACAGGTATATATAGACTTACAACAGTTCGTTTAGTGAGTGTTCAAAATTGCAACAGCACTGGAAAATGTGTCTTATGACCATTTTTCACAATTACGACTGTTGTAGCATCCCCATGATCAAAATTCATCCCCATGATCAAAATTCAGACGCTTGGCAACTGATTCATATTTATGGCTGTTGCTGTGTCCCAAAATCATGTGATCCCCTTCTGACAAGCAAAGTTAATGGGGAAGCCAGATTCACTTAACAACTGAGTTACTAATTTAAGGACTGCAGTGATTCACTTAACACCTGTGGTAAGCAAGGTCGTAAAATGGGGCAAAACTCACTTAACCAATGTTTCACTTATCAACAGAAATTTTGGGCTCAGCTGTGGTCTAGTACTACCTGTATAGATGGAAACTTTTATGGGGATATTAAGAACACTTAAGAGGAAATACAATTTTTGTGCCACGGTGAAATCTCAGGTGTAAATCTGTCATGGTTTTATGTGAACTATAAACCATAAGATAGTGATGGCTAACCTTTTCATTGCCGTGTGCCAAAGTGCACGCATGCGCATGCGTGCGTGCCTGCACCCATAATACAACATGCACGCACCCCCCCCCCCTGCACATGCACGTGTCTCCCTGTGCACACCATGCACCTCTGTGCATGTGCAGCAGATACCCAACAATCAGCTGGCTGTCGGGAGGTACACGCACATGCTCAGTGCGTCTCTTCCGGATGACGGCTCATGTGCCAGCAGAAATGGCTCTGCATGCCACTTCCGGCACACGTGCCATAGGTTCACCATCACAGCCATAAGAATTAAGAAGTTCATTCTACCAATGTGGGATATGGCTTCAGTCCCTTCAAGAACCCCCAGACAAAAAGGCATCCAAAATGCATTGGTCAAATTGAATGTAAAGGTATCCCACCTGTTGCCACTGGCATCAAAGAGATCATCAAAGAGAAGATTCTAACTCTGTACACCAGTCCTAGTCTCAATACATCTACCATATACCAAGCTATTGATAATAGAAAGAAAGCTCCAGTTAAGGCTAATAGTAATATATCCTATCACGGCATGCTGGTCTTATGCAACTTGCTTTCCTGTTTCTCATGCCCTGATCCAGAGATCTGCACACCAACAAGAGATTTCTCTCAGCAATCTCCTGCTTCCTTGTCTAGATCTGTATCACCATAATGTTCCGCTTCTTTGAGCAACTTGAAGTGGACAGTGTTGTTGGCTCGTTGCAAGCCTTGACATGTGATAGACTGAATCAGATCCATTAATTTCAATTATGTCCTTATGGGTGTGGATGCCAGCGGCATTGATCCCAGCACCGAGCAGTCTACGGAACAGAACAAACTGATACGTGAGGCTCAGCAGGGAGAACAGCCTGCTATTAATGCAAATCATACTTTGGCATTCTTCGGTAGCCACACATTTGCAAAAGCAAAGATTTTATCAGGCAACTCAGATCCAGATAGAGGAGTGTTTTAGCATTTCAAAAGCCAGTTGGGTCTAGGTGCCGGGCTAGAAACCAGGAGAGTGTGAGTTCTAGTGCCTGAATAAGCAACTGACCCATTCCCTCTCTTAACCCAACTCACCTCACAGGGTTGTTGTTGTGGGGAAATAGAAGAAACATTAGGTATGTTTGCTGTCTTGAGTTATTTACCCAAATAATAAATGCGGGATTTTTAAAAAAATCTAATTAATAAATAATGCCAGCGTGGTAAACGTGGATTCGATTAAGAGAAAATGACATGTTACAGAGTTAACTGAGTAAAGACAAAAAAAAACCCCAAACTTTAATAGCAGAAAAATTGTGTAGGCTCAAGTCCGCTACACTCAATACTTTCAATACACTTCATCTCAAAAGGAAATCAAAACAACTACAGGGAATGGAGAGTAACCCCCCAATACTCTTCAGTGCTGCAAACAGGCAAGGAATATATCAAACTTCATACACAAATATCCCTTCAAAACACTGAGATGAAAGTGGGATTGTATCCTTCTGCCACAATGCAACGCATCCTGCATCACTAAGCTCTGTAAACAGAGCTGTTTACATAGGAACACTCTAGAATTATGAAAGCTTGTCCTCTGAAGTACGGCTAACAGGCAGGATCTACGCCTCCTTCCGTCATCCACTGAATACGAACAGCATCCTCAAAGTTACCAACTGCATATAATAAACAGAATAAGCAAGACAATGGTGAAAAAGCATCCATAATGTGTCCATATAAACAGTGTCCATAATGCCCATGCTGATTGGTTGCTGTTGCTGTTTTCATTTATTTATAAAGTACATTCAGCATCAGGGAATTTCCCCAAATGTGTTGACTTTCCCTCATTTGTTCACATTATCTTGTATCAGATTAATTTGAGGATCTTTAAATTGAATTGAGGAGCCTCGTTGGCGCAGTGGTTAGAGTGCCGTACTGCAAGCTACTTCAACAGCATCCTCAAAGTTACCACCTGCATATCATAAACAGAATAAGCAAGACAATGGTGAAAAAGCATCCACCCACTGGCTGAACTTTGATAATGTTTCTCAAGAGAGGACTAATTGTTTGAGAAAACATGGGTTGGCCTTGAAAAAGCAAAAAGTTGTGGTTTTGGTGTTAATGCCTTATTTAACTATAACAGACAGAGTCAGAAGTCAATGCTTCTTTTCTTATCTTTCGGCACCTCCCCTTCCCCTTTCCTTTTCCATTGCTTTCCTATTTGCTTTGTATTTTGTGTTTTATATTACTTTATAACTCAATAAAAATGTTAACGATAAAAGAGAAAATATGGGCTAGCTAGTTCAAAGGGCTTTTGGAGCTCCAGAGTTTTGTTTTCACACTTCTGTTATTCAGAAAACTCTTGAAGATGTGGTTATTCTGTCAAATCTAAGGGGATAGATTGATCGGGCCACCTTTGCGTTGCTTTGTTTTGGTTCATTTTGGTTTGCACTGTGTTGGTTTGGTTTTGGTACTTCGTTTTTCAGGATAGTTGCATTTTTATTTGCTGGGTTTGCAGGAGCGCCTCCTACCGCCATCGGGTTCCAATCGCCCAGTGCGCTCCCACCAGCAGGGGCTCCTCGGGGTGCCATCGACCAGACAATGTCGGTTGGTGGTCCCCTGGGGGAGGTGTCTTCTCTGTGGGAGCACCCACCCTGTGGAACCAGCTGCCCCTGGGGTTGCGGCTGGCTCCCGACCTTCGTTCCTTCCGCCGCGATCTTAAAACTTGGCTGTTTATACAGACCGGCCTGGATTGAGGTTGGTAGGGGTCTTTCTTAATTAATTAGGTTTTATTGTATTTTAGGGATTTATTTGGATGGCTTTTATATTTTACGCCTTGTATTGCTGATTTGTATTTCAATTCTTTGGGTGAACCACTCCGAGTCCCCCCGGAGATGGGGTGGCATACAAATCCAAACGAACAAACAAATAAATAAATAAATAAAATAAAATAAAATAAAATAAAATAAAATAAATAAATAAATAAATAAATAAATAAATAAATGCCACCCAGGCTCCTTTGGGAACCTTATAACTAAATTAAATCAGGTCACCTAAATGAAGCTATCAGAGTCTTGCCCCAGTGCGTGGTGGCTGTGAGGATCTGGATGGGGATGAATTGTCTCCAACCCAACCTCATCAAGGACAAGTGGCTGTGGATGTTGGGGTCAGGCAGATCTGGGCATATTCCATTTTTAACTATGGATAGGACAGCATTTCCCCATTCAAGAGTAGTATATGCCAGCTGTGGGGGGGGGGTCTTCCTGGATTGCAGCTACTGCTGAATGAGCAGGTGGCAGCTGTGGCCAGTAAGACCTTCGCAGAACTTCACATGATGCACCAGTTGCATCATTTCCTATACTGGGAGGTCCTCCAGACAAATTTTCTTGCCTTAGCCACCTCATGGCTAACATGTGAACCCAACCAATTACTGCATTATGCTCTACATGGGGCTACTCTCAAGAACCACCCAAAAGCTTCAACTAGTCCAGTCCTGGCCAATTCAGTTGGACAGAGTTGGCATGTTCCAGGCTCCTTCCATTAAGCCATGTCATCTGTCAGGACCCTGGAAGCATGTCTCCTTTGTCCTGGCCCCTGCCAATCTGGAATGTGTTTCCCCTAACATCTGCATCCCTTCTTCTATGATGATATTCTGGGAATTTTAAAGACCTTGCTATTTTCCCTTTTGGGGTGCATGATATGTTTGTTGCTGCTATCTGGTTTATTGTCATACGATTCAATTTTCAACTGCATTTTGTTATGATAGACTGGGAGTGGTTTTTAAATAAACCTCTGAGAATTTAAAAACACAGAGAAGTGGAAAACATCTAGCAAATAAACAGATGAATAAGAGCTTATCCATTTGACCATACAGTCACAACACAAGATAGAATTATAGAAATTGTCAAATATCTGACCTATCATTGAACATTTCTGAAGGATCAGTGCTTTCTAGAGATATCTTAATTACATCTCCATATAGACTAACTGGGATCACAGGGTGTTGTAGTGCATCAACCACAGTATAATCCCAGACTCATTGCCCTTGAGTTTCAGGTTTCAGGAATCCAGGACTGGGTTCACACATCACAACAAGTCATAATAGAGTGTGCTTCATTTCTGACTTAACATGTGATCCAACCTATGTGAGCTTACTCAACAAACAAGGTTAATCATACCTAGTATAATATGAACCACCTCAAGGTTTGGGTTTTCCTTTAAAAAGGAAAAGTAGACTAGGAGAGAACTTGTTTTGAAATTTTTCCCCCTCCCCCCACAAAAAAATCTCTCCACTGGTGTCCAGAGCTAGATAGAACACTGTCTAATTTAAGACTGCCTATTATGTATATTTTAAATGGAAAAACAAGGAAATGGAACATCGGGCCATACTGTTCACTCCCTTGTGTTCCTTATAATATGTTTTATTGAACTCAAGGAAGACACTATGTACATTTATTTCCAAACAAGCAAACACAACAGGCCAAGTCTTAGATCCTGGAGGATTATGCAATTGGTCAGCAATTATTTTATTTATTTATGTGATTAGTCAATTGCTTACAAGATAATAGGTATAAGTCTAAACATAGTTAAAAATACATGGATACATATAAGAAAATAAAAGAAACAATAGGACAGGGACAGTAGGCACTTTGGTGCTCTTATGCACGCCCCCTACAGACCTCTTAGGAAAGGGGTGTGGTCAATAGAAGACAGTCTAAGGTTGAAGTTTTTGGGGTTTGGGGAAGAAACCACAGAGTCAGGTAGAGTATTCCAGACATTAACCACTCTGTTGCTGAAGTTGTATTTCCTGCAATCAAGTTTGGTGCAGTTAACCATGAGTTTGTATCTATTGTGTGCTCTTGTATTGTTATGGTTGAAGCTGAAGTATTCATTGACAGGTAGGACATTGCAATGTATGATTTTATATACTATACTTAGATCAGATCAGCGTAGTTCTAGGTTTTCTAGGTCTAGAAAATGTCTGATAAGGTATTCTGCAATGAGTAGAGGAGTGGAGAACTCTTCTTGTGAAATATTTCTGCACTTTCTGTACTGTGTTAATATCAGATATGTAATGTGGGTTCCAGACTGGTGAGCTGTATTTGAGTATTAGTCTAGCAAATGTTTTGCATGCTCTAGTTAGTAGTGTGATATTACCAGAGAAAAAGCTACGTAGGATTAGGTTAACAACTCTTCATGCCTTTTTGGCTATGTAGCTACAGTGGGCTCTAGCACTTAGATCATTTGAGATGAGTACTCCAAGGTCCTTGACAGAGTTTGGATCATCAACAAGGTCTTGACTATTCAGCTTGTATTTTATTTTCTGATTTTTTTGCCAATATGTAAGACAGAGCATTTATTTGTTGAGATTTGAAGTTGCCATTTGTTTGACCATTCTGATACATAGTCAAGGTCTTTTTGAAGGGTAGCAGAATTATCTGTGGTGTTGAATAGCTTTACATCATCAGCGAACTCAGTTGCTCTTAATATGATCACAGAGGTCATTTATGTAGAGTATGAAGAGAGTTGGTCCTAGAACACTGCCTTGAGGGACACCACTGTTGACAGGTACAGAATTTGATAGGACATTTCCAATTTTGACCATTTGTTGTCTGTTTGACAGGGATGCTTCTATCCAGTTACGCAGTTGTTCAGAGATACCATAAGATTTTAGTTTTAGGAGTAGTTTGTCATGTACCACTGAATCAAAGGCTTTACAGAAGTCTATGTAGATTGCGTCTATTGTTTTGCCCTGATCGAGTTGTGTAGTCCATATGTTTTTGCAGTGTAAGAGTTGCAGATTACAGGATAGTTTTTTTCTGAAACCAAATTCCGCTTCAAGTTTTCAGCAAGACAGGAAACAGGTATCTTACTTGCTGGATTTCCAGACAATAGCAGACTAAGGATCAAGAAAACAGCCATCAAAGAAGAGGTTTGCAACATATCGCGTCACTGTACACTTTTCTGATTTGCAAACCTTCTTATACAGGAAGTCCTTGACTTACAGCCACAACTGAGCCCAAAATGCCTACAGCCAAGCAAGACAGTCGCCAAGTGAGTTTTGTTCCATTTTGTGCCCTTTTTTTGGTTCACAGTTGTTCAGCGAATCCCTGCAGTTATTAAGTTAGTAAGTGAATCTGGCTTCCCCATTGACTTTGATTGTCAAGGTCACAAAAGAAGATAGGGGACTACAACCACATGCCAGCTTGCTAAGCACCAGAATTTTGAACACGTAACCACAGGCAGTACTGCGACAGTGTTAACTGTGCAAAAGGGTCATAAGTCATGCTTTCCAGTGCTGTTGTAACTTTGAACAGTTACTAAACAAATGGTGGAAAGCCAAGAACTACCTGTATTGCAATCTATATACATTGCAAATTGCAATAGGTATCTTTGGATCTACTATGTAGTCTAACATCCCTATGAATGCAAAAGCCAAGGGCTGGGATTTCCTTGGCATTCTGTCAACCCTTCTGCCATTTTTATTAGAATATAACTGCCGCCTTTCTTGAAAGGGCAACATCCCAATGCGTTGATAAGACAGTATGTCTGCTCCTATTCCAAATTGGACTGAACCAATGAGGCCCTTGCAGACTTCCAGACATCATCATTTCAAGGCTAACAAGCCCTTGGACCGACTTCCCGTCGGCCCATCTGGATAATTCTCCCATTCTTTTCTCCCTGTGTGTTAGTTCATTGAATTTCTTACGGCATGTATCACTTCCCCTTCCAATTCCTGCAGCATAATTTCCCCCATGCATCATTGTCAAAAAGTAATTTCACAACATGAACAGTTACACTCCACTAACTTCTAAGCAAAGGGACTTACGTTATACTTTGAATTACAATGCAAGCCAGCGCCTGCATTCATTTAGATATCAGCTCAATGAATGAGTTTGTTTGTCAGCGCTGCCTGTGAAACAATGAGAGCTTTGAATGCCATAATAATTCAGAAAGAAGTTTACACGGTACATCAAATTATCCAAGAGGAAAGGAAACATAGTAACATACAGATAGGCAAATTGACTATGTTACATTTTAAAAGGAAATTTCTCTATCCTGCCAGCTACATGTGTATGTTCTGGTAGGATTTCCACTCTCATTGATTCCCCCCAAAAAATTCTTACAGTTATTCTGGAGCATTAAATAGGAATGAGCTAGTAGTGATATCACGGTAATTATACAACAATAATTACCTAATAATACAAGCTTAGGTTGCCATATTTTTGCAAGCACTGTACTTGTATCTTTGCAGAAGCTTGCGCAGCAGCTAAGAATTTTCCTCATAATTTCCACCACTACCAAATCTATCCAACTGATTTTTTTTCCCTATCTAAACAGTTGGAACACAACGACTACTGCTTTTTGGTTGTTAGCTGGTACACAATAAAGCCTTAGTAAGACCATACCTAGAGTACTGCATCCAGTTTTGTTCACCACATTATAAAAAAGATGTTGAGACTCTAGAAAAAGTATAGAGAAGAGCAACCAGGATGATTAGAGGCTAAAACATACAATGAACTGTTGCAGGAACTGGGCTTGGCAAGTCTAGTGAAGAGAAGGACCAGGGGAGACATGATAGCAGCCTTCCAATATTTGAGGGGCTGCCACAGAGAGGAGGGGTCAGCTATTTTCTAAAGCGCCTAGGCCAGACAAGGAATAATGGATGGAAACTGAACAAGGAGAGATTTAACCTGGAAATAAGGAGAAACTTTCTGACAGTGAGAACAATCAACCAATGGAACACCTTGCCCTCAGAAGTTGTGGAAGCACCATCACTTGAGACTTTCAAGAAGAGATTGGGCTGCCATTTGTCAGAAATGGTGTAGGGTCTCCCACTTGGGTGGGGGGTTGGACTAGATGACTTACAAGGTCCCTTCCAACTCTGATTATCTGTTATCTGTTAAAAGAAGACCCAGCCGATCAGCTGGGACTCGGAAGGCAGAAAATAGATAGGGGCAGGGTCAGTAGGAGGTGCTATTTGCCGGTTCCCCATAGGATAGTAAAGAAGATATACAAAATAGACAGCATAGAAGTCTAATAAATAAATATTCAATGTTAGAATAAGAAAGGATTATAGAATTGTGTGGATTATAGAAATGTGTTTATTTTACATTTAAGATGCCGGGAAAGACTGATGAATATTATTTCATGTAAGCAAGGTTTAATTATTTAATCCAAAATTGGACTGGTTAAATGATACTTTTATATAATTTAACATGGTGGTGCACAGGTGTGTTTTTTCCTTCTTTTCCCCTTTTTTGCATAAGAAGAGTGTTAAAATTGCTCAAGCAATCATTAAAACCATTTCAAAAAAATCCTGCCAGTTGGCAGAGCGGTGATGTATTGTCCAGCAAATATATATTTTATAAAAGGGGAGACTGGACTACACATTGTCCATTGAATGGTCTAATGCAAATTTCTCAGTTCTCTTTTGTACTGCAAAGAATATATTTTGTACCATCTCTTACCTGAAAGAAAAGTGGCATGTGGTTTTTAATGTACTACTAAAAGTGTTCAGTTAAGTTAGCAGATTAGCAAAAATGTATTTCAGCAGAGAAAGAATGAAAGAAAAAGAAATCGATATGGACCTGAATTTTCACAGTGTATCATTTGTGTTTTTTCTCTCATTCCTTTATCTGATGCAGCTGGTGCTGTGGAATTTGAAGCATGAACCCATTGAAAACCCTCTTTGACCAAATACAAGAGTCATTTGGTTTAAAGAAGAGATTGACCTCATCCTGGGTTCAATCATATCATATCAGTTCCCCTCTCTGATGTTCTAGACATCATCCATAGGGGCAATAATACATGACCTGTACACAAAACAAAACCAGCACAAATAACAATAGCACTTAGACTTATACACTTCTTCACAGTGCTTTACAGCCCACTCTAAGTGGTTTACAGAGTCAGCCTATTGCCCCCAAAAATCTGGGTCCTCATTTTACCCACCTCAGAAGGATGGAAGGCCGAGTCAACCTTGAGCCTGGTGAGATGTGAACTGCCAAACTGCTGACAGCCGGCAGTCAGCAGAAGTAGCCTGCAAGTACTGCATTCTAAACACTGTGTCACCATGGCTCATAGGATAGGGATAGGAAAAATCACAAATGCCTCAAAGTTGTCCAAAGTCTAATCAACATTATTTCCATTTTTCTCAATGGAAATAATATTGAAGAAACAGTGGTGCATAACATTTACCATGTTGAGTTATCCCGCATGGAATTGTCTGCAGAGAGTTGTCCCACAGCAAGTTGGCCACAGTGAGTTGGCCATGGCAAGATGGCTACAGCAAGTTGGCCACAATGAAATGGCAAGTTGCCCCAATGGCAAGTTGTCCCATTCCATTAGTTTCACTGGTCCCAGATGAGGTGACCAAGCAAGTAATCACAAGGCAGTGTTGCTCGACAATATACTGCACATTTGCACAAAGGCTGTGCCATTTCCATGCTGCCACTGAAAAGAAAGAACTCACAGATGCTCAATCTCAATTCTGTGTGCATCTGACAGCTACATCTCCCCATCAGAAGGTTTTCCACTATGTGCATTTAAAGGAAAGGGGAGGAGAGGGATTGTTTTTAAACCTTGTCAACAATGGGTGGGATTTTGATATTTATTGAGGCAGGACCTCCCCCTGGTTCCATTTGTTACATAGACCTGGCTTTTACCTAAGCAGAAGTTGGCAAAATCATAATGGTTTAAAGACTGACTGCTTCAAAGGCATTACAAAGGAAACACATGGCACTTCTGAACCAGCCCCATTATTTTCCAACTTAAGCACCATGGTCAGATGAACAGCAATGAATACCATAGTAGCTGTAAATTATCTGCTAATTTACAGCAACAGAGACTTTTGCAGTAAAAAGTCTTGCACAGAACAGTGGTGTTTTGGCAGCCCACAAGTCCTACACTACATTCCTCTGATGATGATGAAGCTCATTTCTTTCACTTAGGTGACCGGGGAAGAAATGTACAGAAACAAGCATGTGTACCTTTCCGTTCCTCGTATTGACTTCAGACAGCTATAATTTACTAAGCAACCTACACGGCTCCACCAGACAGAGTCTATGTCTATGGCTTTCCATTACCGCTTAGCTGAGAAAGTATCTTAGGTATGTCAAATATATATATGTAGAGCAATCAATAGAGGGAATAAGGGGACAGTGGGAAGGGAAAAGAGGAGGAACAACTTAAATTGAAAGTCAGATAGAAGGGTACCCAGAAAGTAAGTTGATGAAATACCCAGCGGTGGGTAGTATTTCTAATCTGGTCTGTTCAGGTGTTTACAACCTCTTCTGTATTAGCCTCATCTGACCCAAGCCTGATTTAATTGCTTAGCAAATGTAATTTTATTAAAGAGATAAAGATATAGCCAGTGCTAATAAGCTGCCTTTGAAATATAAAGAGCCTTTCACGATTGGATTTTTAGTTAGCTTGTTGCTCTTTCTTTAGAGACTAATTGATTTTCTTGACATCTCTTTAGCCTGGCAAACTGCCTGCCTAAGTACTTTATCTGACCTTCGGGCAGCCTGCCAGCTCTTCATCCAATATCTACAATGGGTATGTTGTAGCAGCTCTTTCAACTCTGATAACAGCTAATGTACCAGAGTTGTCAAGGCACGAAGTCGATCACAACATTTCTATCATCTTGCCTATCCAAACCACCTTTTAGATGGTTGGGAAAAGGGAGCTTTCGCTGTTTGTAGACATTTTTGCTCAGAGTAAACAAACGCAAACAGAGAGACAGCATCGTTCCAAAGCACAGCAAAAAAAAAAAAAAGAAATCACACTTTTCGCCAAAGAATGACATGGAATTTGTCACTTGGGATGAATTACTCTAACTATACCATGCGGACTACAGGCTGACCAAGATCTACATAAAGTAGAGAAAGAATGCAGAGAGGAACAACAAAGTGGGCCTAATTGAAGAATGGTTGCAGGAATCGGGTGTGTCTAGTCTGCTGAAAAAAAAGGACCAGGGGATGATACGATAGCAGTGTTCCAATATCTAAGGGGTTGCCACAAAGAAGAGGTGGCCAAGCTAATCTTCAAAGTACTAGAAGGAGGAAAAGAAACAATGGGTGGAAATTAATCAAGGACAGAACCAACTTAGAAATAAGAAGAAATCTCCTGACAGTGAGGACAAATAATCAATGTAACAGCTTGCCTCCAGAAGTTTTGGGTGCTCCGAAAAGGTTTTTAAGAAGAGATTGGACAACTGTTTATCTGAAATGATATCAGGTCTCCTGCCTGAGGAAGAGGATGGACTAGAAGATATCCAAGGCAGTGGTGGGATTTAAATTTTTTTACTACCGGTTCTGTGCGCGTGGCTTGGTGGGCGTAGCAGGAGAAAGGTACCGTAAAACCTCCAGTCAGAGGTGGTATTTCCCAGTTCTCTGAATTACTCAAAATTTCCGCTGCCGGTTCTCCAGAACTGGTCAGAACCTGCTGAATACCACCTCGGATCCAAGGTCCTTTCCATCTCTGTTATTCTGTTATTTGGAAGACAGGACATGTTAGCAAGGTTCACAAGAGCCTTGGTGGTGCAGGCTGTTAAACACCTTAGCACTTAGTTCCAGCTGCCTGCAATTAGTGCAGGCTCGAATCCCACCAGGCTCAAGATTGACTCAGCCTTCCATCCTCTCGGGGTAGGTAAATTGAGGACCCAAGATTGTTGGGGGCAATAAGCTGACTTTGTAAAAATGCTGCTTGGGGGGGCCAAAAAGCCCTAGTAATAAGCAGGCATATACAATGGAATGAAGGCTATTGCTGAGCGCATTGGGTTGTGCTCCAAAGATTGTAAGCCGCCCTGAGTCTCCAGAGAAGGGCGGCATATAAATGTGAATTTAAAAAAAAAATTCCTTAAGCCACAAAAAAAGTGGCCTTTAAGTTGTATTTTACATATCCTTGCATATAATAAATATCCTAAAATTATACCAATTTGGTCTCATGTGCATCAAATGAGCTAATTTTGAGTTACCTCCAGACGAATGAAGACCCTTTGTTCTTCTCTTAAATGTACTTAAACTGAGAGCCCCACATCCAGTATATTAGGAAGAGAGGAGATTTTCCAAAGCATTTTGCAACAGGGCATGAAATGATATGATGGAACACTAAAGCTTCTTTAAAACCAATGGGAGTGGACACCAGTTTTTTTTTTCCTCTGAAAGATTGTGGATGTGCATTTGATTCAGCTGAATGAATTACTTGGGGATATTCTGAGGGGGAGCAGCATTCCCTCCAAAGGGGTCGGAGCTACCGTATGAAAAAAGAAAGCCAAGCTTCGAACCCAGTAGAGAAATAAAGGAATGCTCATGCCTGCTTAACTCCTCTTTCAAAATATTAATTCAACCAGCCGTACGCTTGAGAGATCAAGGTAATATTTTCTCTGGCTGTGTCATTTGTTCAGCAGGAGTCCGAAGGAATCCTGCTAATCTCAACATCATTTTGCCACCTATCTAAGCTTTTGCAAAAGGATGACGTGGGTTGCTTTGCTTCCATCCCTGGAATTGTTTCAGCTACGTTTAACAAATATGAATGCACACCTGCAGATGGAAATGGGCGTACTTGCCTCCCATTGAAGGAAGATATTAGCCCCCTTCCTCAGCACAGCAATTTCTAAATGGATTGTAAGTTATTTTATCCTGGCGTATTAATGCAAGAAACAATTCAGGTTCCGCTTCTTTGGAACTACTTACAATTCTATTGGATTCTGTGCTTTTCCGGATGCATTCGAACACACCTCTTCACGCTCTTCCTTTTTCTGAATTCTGCTATATTCTCTCTCTCTCTCTCTCTCCCTCTCTTCCTCTCTCTCTCTCCCCCCTCCCCCCTCCTTCTCTCCCTCTCTCTCCCCCCTCTGACAAACACAAACACCTCTCTCTCTCCCCCTCTCTCCCTCTCTCTCCCCCTCTCTCTCTGACAAACATTAACACCTCTCTCCCCCCTCTTTCCCTCTCTCCCTCTCTCCCCCCCTTCTCTCTGAAAAACACAAACACCTCTCTCTCACACACACACACGCACACACAAACACACACACACACTTACATGCACACTTGATTATGCAGCTCTAAGGGGAAAAACATTTTATGCCCATCAGTTGTTTAGATTTAATAGTCTGATATGGATAAGTCGCCAACTGAAATCTCTTCGGCCTCATGGAAAGGCTGCAGCAATGCCTCAGACAGAAGGAGAGAGAGAAGACGCCTCCCAGACTATTTGGCAGAAGCCCAGAAAACCATCAGCAAACAGACCGTCTTTGCGAACCTTGTACGGAAGTAAAGGGAAAGCTTTGATTTGACTAAGACTGGCTGAGGTCCTCGTTTAGAATCTAAATGCATCTGACAGCAGAGGTAAAAGAGAAAGCAAACTGGAAGCACCCAGGCGTAAAGGATCCTACATCTGCTCCTGAATATGCAGGCTTCGCTTTGAGGCTCAGTCTCTTGAAAGAAATCTCTCTTAAAATGGCTCCCCTGAAGCCACCTGCTTTGGAAAAGATAAGGAGTTTGACCTTTCGGAATAGGTGACATTTTACTTATTGAGGGAGGGAGGGAGGCTCCTTGTATAACTTTTTTTCCTCTGTGATGTGATAGCTTTTTATATGAAACTGGAGAGTTGGCCTCCATCTAACAAACAGAAGAGAAATGACTGGAAGGCTCAAATAACCCCTTTTTCATAACCAATATGTCACATAAAAACTTCTGCACAGAAGCAAAAGTCTCTTTGTCCAATGGCTGGAACTTGACAAAAGGTACATCTACTCATCACCTTGACTTTAAAGTGAAATCCTTCCTCCCTGAAACTGAATAGGCTATCCCACATCATCCAAACTCTTGTGTGTCACATGCAAAGAGGAGGCAAAAACCAGATGTGAAATATAAGGGGAATATGTTGGATAGAAAGAACCACAAGAAAGAGGGACTGAAATAAATCCCTCTTGACATTCCTACTGCCAGTTTCCAAACAATAACCAGAGGGTATTGTCATTCTCTAGCTAGAATTCTAAGCGTGCTTGTTTTAGGATTATGATAGAGTGAATGTGACTTACTTCTGAGAAAACTGCAGTGGAAATAATATACCCCCCATCCCGATATCAGAGGTGACTTCAATTCTCCAGTTGATGGTTAGATGCTGAGGCTTCTAACTGCAAGGAGAGAGAGATTCTTTCTCCAACCCCAAATGTGGAATACATGAATTGTCACATATGTTCAGTGTGGGAGGCATTGGACAGCTCTATTTTCATTTCATTCCACCAGGCTCAGAGTTGGCCTCTGCATTCTGAGTGCTGAAAGATGGCCTGGCCTCTGTCCCAGCCACCCTCATTAGGAACTGCCAATCAGCATCTCATCTACCTTCGATAAGAATTTGACTGTCAATGATGTTATCAATGTTTCACAAAGGGCCTGGGAGGTCTCCCTTTTAAAGAAATTTGAAGTGAAGCTGCCTCAGACCAGCCTTGTCCTCAGGAAAATGTCAACCAATGTGCTACTGGAATCCTCATCACCTTCGTGATATATAGGTAATATTAATTTCAGATGTAGTGAAAAGCTACCCTGAAAGCATTTGCAGGCATTTTGTTTTCCTCTTTCAATTATACCAATACACATAATAATGATTTCATACTTTACCTGCAGAACTTGTCAATGACAGACAAAGATAGCACAAGCATAAAAGATGTTCATCAGCCATACTGGTGAATCAACGCTTTGCTGAATCATAGCGTTAGCACAGTTTTAAGAGAGAAGACTGCTTCACGAACAGGGGATTCCTTTTAAAGTTAGTCAAATGTATGGATAACCATCAGAGCCTTCATTTCCAAACCAACTAATGAACTATATAACCTGGTCCAATTGATGGCATTAGAAGCTCTTGGCAATGCATGCTTTAAGCCAGGGGTCTCCAAAACTTGGCAACTTTTAAGACTTGTGGACTTCGACTCCCAGAATTTTCCAGCGAGCATGGCTGGCTGAGGAATTCTAGGAGCAGAAGTCCAGAAGTCTTAAAGTTGCCACATTTGGAGGCCCCTACTTTAAGCACTTACATCTACCTGTAAGAAGGAAGTGGTTCTGCAATCTCCTATTAAAACTACTATTGTCAAATGAGCTACAATTCATATGGGAAAACTGACAGTTTACTAGGGGCATCTGGTTTCATGAACAAATCCAAAGCGAGTCTCTGATAAAGCTCCCCATCAGGTACCTACCTCCAATATCCCTTTGAATGTTCCACGTTTTATTCAATTTGTAGTAGAGAAACTGATTAGCATCCTTTCTGGTCCAGCTTCTGGTTGGGTTTAGGATGATGAGTTCTGACTGCATGCTGGTTTATCTCAAAATGTGTGTTTGGTCACAGAGACGCCAGGTGAGCAGGTAACTTTCACCAGTAGCATAACTATATTTTAATAGGTGTTTCCCAAAAGTAACTGGATCATTTCTCTGCCTGGGGTATCATTAAAATCAGTAAAAGCAGGAGAGAACACAAGATGGTTAATAAAGGAATTTCTCTCCCCCTCCAATCTATTAGCATAAAGCTAAGCATTTTTTAAAAATTTCTTTTGCAGACTATAGGTAGTCCTCAACTAACAGCAGTTCATTTAGTGACCATTCAAAGTTACGAAGGCACTGAAAAAAGTGATTTATGACCATTTTTCATGTTTACAACCTTTGCAAGGTCACATGATCAAAATTCTGACACTTAGCAACTGACTCGTATTTATGACGGCTGCTGTGTACTGTCACTAAGGCTTCCTGCCTTCATAGAGCTGGTGCTGCAATGTGGCTCAAGACAGGGAGCCAGCAAGTAGGTGTAGATTTTATGCAACCTCTTATGATCCTCATTGTGTCATAATAGGGGGGATAGGGTAGAATAAAAGGCAAATGGATATGTAAGTCTCTTAGAAGTTTAATTTTGTTTACGCTTTAGTTTTACACGTACACAGGGGAAAAAATGACCAGTCGTTTATTTACATGTAGCTCATAGATTGGATTTTCATTGCTTCTATAGCACATCTTTATCAGAATTTTTTAAAATCCGTTTTTTTTCCCCATAGTGGGGCAATTGAGCAGTGAAGAGAAAGCCAGAGTTCCACCACACCACTTTATAAAAACAAGACCAACTACAGGCTTTTTACACAGATCCTGGTAGCTGCTCCCAAAAAAACTGAGGGGAGTTTCAGAAGTCAATCTGGCAGACAACAGGAAAAGAAAGCAAGAGGAAGTGCTTTTGCCTAAGTCACAGGTGTCAAACTTGCTGCGTCATGTTGCCATCACATGACGTTTTGTGACGTTTTTCCTGTTCACTGGGCTGGGCGTGGCCTGCGTGAGATGCATCCAGCCCACGGGCCTCCAGTTTGACACCCCTGAGTGGTAGTCTGCTTTTGTAATGTTAGATGTACTCTGCTAACATGTGATATTGTTCCAGTAGAGCAGAGCTGCTGTGGAATCCCATCTCCCCTCAGCCTGTGGAAGTCTCACAGTCAACATGGTTGCACGTTTAAAGAGGCAAAGGGAAAATCTTATAGATATTTCAGACGTAAGGAAGAAAAAAGAAATGGAAACAATCAATACAGGTAATCCTCATTTACCAACTGCCCCAAAGTTATAACAGAGCTATCCCTCAGTCACATGACCATCATTACATTCAGTACTTGTGTCTGATCTGTTGTTTTTCTTCTCCCCACCCCAACTTGCAAAGCAGACAGATGGCTGGCACAAGGGGGGGAGGAGGAGCAGGGAGAAGAAAGAGAGGGAAACGGCCTTGTCTTTCCCTCATGCCGGCCACTCTGTTGCCTGTTTCTCCATTGCAGCGCAGTGCTCAGGATCCACTTTGATAGTGGTGTGTGTGTGTATGTGTGTGTGATTCAACAACCAGTTCACTTGAACTGGTGCAAACCGGCTGAATCCCACTACTTGTAATAGTATCTTTTTCATTAAGCATCTTTACTATTTAGATGCTTCTGTACTGTGTCTTTACTAGAGAGTTTACTGGCATCCTTCGTGTTACAAAATACTTACCTTGTCTGCCAAGCAAAGCTATCTTCTTGAAGTCCTTCTTCTCCTGTCATTTCCCTGCCAAGGTCTCCTTGTGCAATAAGCAGAGCAAACCCAAAGTTTTATTCTCTGTTTTAATGACTTTCTTTTATTTTTTTCACAAAGAAATAAAATTCCTATATTTCTTTCCCCCACCCACCCTCCCCAGCCTTAATACTTCCCTGCTTACCTTTTTTCTCATCAGGAAACACTTTCTGGGAGACAGTATGCATATTTAAACAATGAGAGGCAAGCAGGAGGTCTCATGAGGCCAAAGAAGAGCAACTTCTGAAATGATCACAATTATTCCATTATTGCAAGACAAATAGCCTTGTTTACTATCCAAACTCTGGCTTCCTTCCTCTTCATTTATACAGTGGTAACTTGAGTCTGCAACACATTTGTATTGATTCCTGTTTTATTTTATTATTTTTAACACTACAAAAGTGGATAGTAGAGAGATCTTGTTTCTGGGGCAGCCTTCCAAAATTACTTAACCAGAAAAACATTGTGTATTAAATCTTAAGAACATATTGTGTTACTTTTAAGGAGCCCTGTTTTTTTTTAAACTTATCACCGTATGTGATGTAGTACAGATGGGCAAGGGGCAAATTAAAAAGATGGGGTTCTGAATTATTGGAAAAATATGATCAATTTGGGGAAACTTTCTCAAACTCCTCATGAAATATATCAGTTCTACCATAGAGAGTTAAATAATATGTTTTCTCCCATTTTTGCTACTCCTGCAATGAGATCTAAAATTGGAGTCAACCATGAAGAACAGAATGCAGAAGAGGAACTAAAAAGTGCAGTTGGTCACTTCTCTTTTTATCATCACAAAATAATGGTCAGCAGCATGAATGGGTAAATTAATGGAGCACCGGGCTTCATCCATGAAGCACAACTTCATTTAGCAAAATTTGGGTGGCAAACTATCACTGGTTTAACTAAATGGATGAACTGAAATGAAGAAACCTGAATCACAAGAACTGCCCAAAAGAAATCCTGCTGTAACCCACTTTGGTTACTCCATTGTATGGCTGGCCTATCTGGCTCAGCTCTCAACCATTCAACACAATTCTTTCAAAAGGGCAGGTTCTGTTCAACTGTCAGTCACGAAACTGATCTCAGTGATATCAAGCCAGGCATTGTAATTCAGCTCTGGCAGTTACACTTCAAGTCTAAACCCAGAGTCTTTCTGAGGATGTCCTGAAATTAGACCTGAAACCTTTCCATGCAAAGCATGAATTCTAAACTTCATGGAATGTAAACCATTTAGGCTAACTACATGATTGTGGATGTTAAGTCAAGAAATAAGGAACAAATTAACTATACTTCAGAGCTTCTAGAGTCTATGTTGTGTGGATCCCAGACCAAATAGTCATTGAACAAAGGTATGTGTGTATGACTTCACACATCTACAAGCACCCTCATTATGTTTCTTTCTGCACAGAACCATAAAAGCATATAAAAGAATTACATCTATATTTGCCAAATTACAATAAGCAGCAGACTAGCAAATGTATCCAAGTTGTAGATGACTGAGGGAATAGGTGTAACTTATGTTACCTTTTTGGAGGAAGGAGGTAAGATAGACAGTAGCCTAGGCCCTCTAAAAGCACATAGATAAGCAAAGATGGAAGACTAGGAATGAAGAATGGAATGGAAATAGAGCAGAGCAGAATAGAACAGAACATTTTATTGTGTGGTTAAACACACGAAGAATTTGTCTCTGGTACAGAAGTGTTATTTGCTTTGGATTATGAAATAGAGAGAAATGCATACCATGAGATATCATGATTCTGTATGTCAAGGCAGCACAAAACACAGCTTCTTCTAATGTTCTTTCTGATACTGGGCATTTTGTAGAATATAAAGGTCTATTTTGATATTTTATTGTCAATCCTCTTCACATAAAACCTTTAGCTCATAGCTTTATAAGGAAGAAAATGTTAATGTTCCAATAATTAAATAAACAGCTTTGATCACTGCTCTAAAGTCTGTCTGTCTGTCTCTCTCTGAATCAGACTAATGTCTTAGAAAATAATCCATGAAAAAGGGAAGCATCTACTCCTGTCTGTCAAACTGTTGATAATTTTCTCTAGGTCAAATACAACAGAAAAGAAATGAATGGGGTAACTTAAATTTTGAATGTCATGCTACAGGCTACATATGGCCTTTAGAAGTTGACTCTAGTCTAAAAGGAACATGGTTAACTATTATAAGTAGTCCTCAATTTATGGTCACAATTTATTTTATTTATTAATTGATATCCTGCCTTTATTATTTTTAAAAATAACTTAAGATGGTGGGCATATTTAACACACCTTCCTCCTCTTATTTTTCCCCACAAGAATACCTCATATTTCCTGTGAGTTGGGTTGAGAGAGAGCAACCAGCCCAAGGTCACCCAGCCAGTGTGGGATTCAAAACAATTTACTACTGGTTCTATGGGTGTGGCTTGGTGGGCGTGGTGTGGTTTGGTGGGTGTGGCAGGGGAAGGATGCTATAAAATCTCCAGTCAGGGATGGAATTTGCTAGTTCTCCAGAACTACTCAAAATTTATTTTATTTATTTATTTTATTATTTGGTCTTATATGCTACCCTCTCTCCCGAGGGACTCAGGGCAGCTCACATAAAAACAACCATACAAATTACAAAAATTAAAAAAGAATTAAACCAAATTTGACCAAATAATCATTAAAACCCACTAACAAACATTTAAAACATTAAAACAACCCCCCATCAGTCCAGGCCGGCCTGTTCGAATAACCAAGTCTTTAGGCCACAGCAAAAAGAGCGAAGGTCGGGGGCCAGTCGCAGCTCCAGGGGAAGCTGGTTCCATGAAGTGGGCGCCCCCACAGAGAAGGCCCTCCCCCTAGGGACCGCCAGCCAACATTGTCTAGCCGACGGTACCCCAAGGAGGCCCTGTCTGTGGGCATGCACCGGGTGATTGGTATTCGATGCTGGCAGGAGACGTTCCTGCAAGTACCCCGGCCCTAAGCCATGGAGAGTTTTGTAGGTAAGCACCAACATTGTAAAGCACCGCTACCAGTTCTCCAGAACTGGTCAGAATCTGCTGAATACCACCTCTGTTTATATAGCTCTATGTATTCACATTGTAGTAGCTCTCACAGAAGCTAACAGGACATGTCCTCTGACCCAGATGGCTTTCATGGCTAAGGCACAATCTGAATTCAGAGTTTCCCAGTTTCTAGCCTGGTGCTAATTGGGTCCAGAATTTCTGCTGCTAAGCAAGGCAGTTGTCAAATGACTCACACGTGATTTTTAAAAGACTTTTCTGACACAGTTAAGTAAAACCAATGAAGATGTTAAGTGAGTCACGTAATCGTTAAGCAAATCCAGTTTACCCAAGTTGCCTTTGCTTCTCAGAAGCTGGCTGGGAAAGTGGGCAATAGTGATCACATGATCCCCAGGACACTGCAACCATTTGCAAGGGCCTGGATCACTTGGTTGGGGGGAATGCAGCAAAAGTCATAAGTATGAGGACTAATAGTCAGACACTTTTTTCAGTGCTGTTGCACTGTATCCAGGATGGATGTTGTTCAAAGTCAAGGACAACCTGTATGATAATCTTGCATCTGCTCATTCTGGTGTGTCATGTTGGTGACAATATGATCAAGACTTGATAGACACTTATCTATGGTTGGCACAATGTGTTAAGTGTTAGGGCTGTGGTAGTTACCACCATTTAAATCATGAGTCTCTAGCCAGATTTTCAAAATTTAAAGAAGATTTATTAGGAGTAAACATACCGGCGCTGCCTGGGTGTAGCCGACTCTCAGACACATCATTCATTGTCACCCTTGGCCCTGGTTTTCCCCCACCCCCCGGGTGTATCATAATTCATATTCTCCAATGGGACACATCCATAGCCAAGAGTCATCAATCATGCTCTCCAGTTAGAATTTGCTGGCAGAAACTTCGGTCACCTAGAAACTATCTTTGAAAACATTTATGGAATGCAAGCTGCCCACTGCTCCCCACTCCCTTTCTGTTGGCAACTCTAAAAGACCAAAGAAATATTTTATGAGTTGACATTAAGCTCAATGGGCTATAAATTATCCAGTCCTTTATCAGGCAGAATTGGATGCTACAAATTCTCAGTTGAGTCTCCCCCTACCCCCAAGCCCAACATAAAACTAGCACATTATCTTTGCCCCTAAAGCTAACTGTATAGACTGGATAAACTACTCAAACCTGGGAAACCCATCCATTTAATCACAATAGATCTTAGAAGAGCTGCAATGTGGAGTCCTTGGTGGTCTCTAAGCTTGGTTGTTTTCTTGCAAATGTTTCATTACCCAAATTAGGTAACATCTAAGTAACTGATGTAGTTTGGGTTATGAAATGCCTGCGGGGAGGGAAAAATCCAACCAAACTCAGAGAACACTATAAACCTTTCATTTCAACCTTGAGCTACAAATATTCTTCTTTATCAGAACTGCAGTACATAAAGCAGTCTCCACCATCCTGATGTCTAGCAGACAAACATGGACTACTCCATTCAAAACCATACTAGGGGAGAAATTTAGATACTCATAGTTCCTACGTTTGCAAAGGATACCAGATTACAAAAGGCTAGCATAAAATCTCTTGAATAGAAAAAAGATCATTCTTCAACCAAAGCAATCTTTGACCATTGTAAAGAAACTGACAACTCAACACCACATTTATCATATGGTGCATACAAATGCATAGGAAAACAGCCATCTGCATCCTTCACCCACATGATCAGACTTATTTTTTAGCATATCTTCACCCTGTCAGAAAATCATGCACCAGGATGCAGCTAAATTCTTCATGCAATATAGTCAGATATTACTAATAGTCACCATCTCCCATAGTTCTGTGTTCTACTTTCTTTATATTTACCCCATAGTTAGAACTGACTGGTATAGACCAGTAGTAGCATTTTGTGTACTTCATTTTGTGTGTTGCTGAAATATCTCCTGCATTAATCACTGGTGCTGTCTGGAAAAGGCTGAGGACTTGGCTCCTACTACTAAACTAAATGGTATCTTTTTTTGTCAATCTGTGATCTGATCCCTGATTTACTCAGCATAGAAATGGCTGAACACAGCACCTGTGAATACTAAGTGCCAAGCAAATTCTGATTAAGAGACATCTGCTAAAAATGTTTTGTCCATCTTAAAAACACAGAAGCTTTTAAGCTTCATCTCTGCTGCTGCTACTCTTCCCTCACAAAGACTGAATTTCAATTTTGTGTTACTGTTTTATTTTGCTATCTAACTGAAAATAAGCAAAGCATTTTAAACATGCGAGACTTGCTTTTCTGTATATATGGGTTGGGTCATGTTTTGGGTTCAATCCTACAAAGACACTTCAGAGTGCCGAGGTACAAACTGATGGTGGTTTTTTGTATTATTTATTTATTTTTAATTCATATTTATATGCCGCCCTTCTCCGGAGACTCAGGGTGGCTTACAATCTTTGGAGCACAACCCAATGTGCTCAGCAATAGCCTTCATTCCATTGTATATGCCTGCTTATTACTAAGCGGCATTTTTACAAAGTCAGCTTATTGCCCCCAACAATCTTGGGTCCTCAATTTACCTACCCCGAGAGGATGGAAGGCTGAGTCAACCTTGAGCCTGGTGGGATTCGAGCCTACAGTAATTGTAGGCAGCTGGAACTTAAATGCAGGCATTTAACAGCCTGCACCACCAAGGCTCTTATCCTTTTGCTAAACTGGATTGAGAGAAGATGAATACAGATTGGCTTGTGATATTACCCGCATTTAGAGGTTGGAGGATGAGAAGATGATTGGTCTCAAAGTATGTAATGGTGGATTGGGGTGGAAACCCTGATAGGGTGGAAGTGATAGATATGGTAAATGGAGAAGAAAGAGATCATGGAGAGTTCTAGACAGTATAGATAGAAAGATACCATTATTATTTTTATTGTATTTATATATTGTGTATCCCATCTTTATTATTTTTATAAATAACTCAAGATGGCGAACATACCTGAAACTTCTTCCTTTTCTTATTTTTCCCAGAACGACAATGACCCTGTGAGGTGAGCTGGGCTAAGAGAGAGTGATTGACCCAAAGTCATCCATCTGGTTTCCTGTCTAAGGTGGGATTCAGAGTCTTCTATTTTCTAGCCTGGTGCCTCTGCTCAAGCAGGAAACCCTATACCATTTCAAACAAATGGTTGTCCAATCACTTCTTTAAAACCTCCAGTGCTGAAGCACGCACAACTTCTGAAGGAAAGCCATTCTGCAAATTAATTGTTCTAACTGTCAGGAAATGTCTCCTTATTTCTAAGTTGGTTCTCTCCTTGGTTAGATTGCATCCATTACTTCTTGCCCTGCTTCCAGTGCTGTGGAGAATAGATTGACATCCCTCACCCTCTTGTCTGTGGCAGCCCCTCAAATTTTGGAACACTGCTTTCATGTCACCCCCTAGTCCTTCTTTTCATTAAACTAGACATACCCAATTTCAGCAACCATTCCTCGTGTTTTAGCCTCCAGCCCCATAAATAACTTTCTTTCTTTCTTTCTTTCTTTCTTTCTTTCTTTATTTATTTATTTATTTATTTATTTTATTAGTCAATTGCTTACAAGATAATAGGTATAAGTCTAAACATAGTTATAAATACATGGATACATATAAGAAAATAAAAGAAACAATAGGACAGGGACAGTAGGCACTGTTTTTTTTTAACAAAAGTTTTATTTTTTGACAGTAGGCACTTTGGTGCACTTATGCCCTTTGCTGCTCTTCACATAGAACTTCAGGGAATCTATACCAAGGAAATAAAAACTGTAATGGGGAATTACTTTCACTTTTCCCAATCAACAAAGAAATATAATATACTGTTATTATCCAGTTGTAACTATTGGGGGGTTTTCCCTCTGGAAAATAGAAAAGAAAGGAGTGGTAGATGCTGAAAATGAAGGAGAGAAAATTCTGATAAAAATATTTTTATCTGAGCCAAGAACATTTTGAAAAATTCTTCCTTTTTCATGGGTTCCCTAAAAAGAACATATTTTAGACTGCACACAAGTGAATGTTATCAACAGTTGTAGAGTATTGTGGATTTTAATAACACTTATGTATCTACTTAGAAATTCGTTCACCTTTTGTGGGTATCTTTATCATAACATAGGTGAGAACACACAATGATCTATGGCAGTATTTCTCAACCTTAGCAACTTCAAACTGGGTGGACTTCAACTCCCAGATATCCCCAGCTAGAAAAGTTTTATTTATTTATAGATAATGAATAAGAGAACTTATTTGTAAATAGTGAAGTGTGTTCCAGTCTTTTGATTCACAACAGCTGCCTCTTTCCATAATGAGTTCATCTGTGATATTTAGCCAACCAAACAGAGATCAGAGAGTTGTGGTACAAATATATATACTGTATATTTATCAAATCTAACAAGCTGGTGTTAAATCTAAGTTTAGAGACTATTTGAATCAATTAAGAAAATATCTGTGTCTGAAAATATCTACAAAACCATTTTATACTATAAATACCTGTTTAAAATCAATTTATTAATCTGAATGTTACATTTCTTACCTCTGCCCACTAATAAGCAATATTCCCATGTCATACAATATTTCAATCCTTATTTTTTTGTCCTTTGCTGATTTTAAGAGTAATATTGAAGCAGTTTGCTATATGTACCTAGTTCTTGACTTACAACCACAATTGAGCCCAAAATTACTGTGGCTAAGCAAAACAGCTGTTAAGTGAATTGTGTCCCGTTTTATGCCACAGTTATTAAATGAATCACTGCAGTTGTTAAATTAGTAGCAATAGCACTAGCATTTACACCGCTGCTTCACAGTGCTTTTGCAGCCCTCTCTAAGCCTTTACAGCCCTCTTATACTGCCTCCAACAATCTGGGTCCTCATTTTACCCACCTCAGAAGGATGGAAGGCTGAGTCAACCTTGAGCCTGGTGAGATTTGAACTGCCAAATTGCAGTCAGCCGGCAGTCAGCAGAAGTAGCCTGCAGTACTGCACTCTAACCACTGTGCCACTGCACCCATAGTAGTTAACAGAACTGTACAGTGAATCTGTCTTCCCCATTGACATTGCTTCTCAGAAAGTTGCAAAAGGTGATTACGTGACCCTGGGACACTGCAATTAATCATAAGTATGTGCCAGTTGCCAAGCATTCGAATTTTGATCTCGTAACCATGGGGATGCTGCAACTGTCTAAGTGGGGAAAATGATCATAGGTTACTTTTTCAGTGCTGTTGTAATTTCTATAGGTCGAGGACTACCTATAGGTATTGGTAGAATTTCCTGCTTTCTTTTGTTTTCAGATAGCCCTTGCCAAAGGAATATTTTCCTAAAACACATAAGACTGAAATTAAAGAAATACAGAAGCAATAGAAATCCTCCTTCTTTCCAATTCCATCCATCTTTTCTGTGGAATTAAGAAGGAATCTATGATAAGCAGTGGATTCAAATTGGGTTTTTTTTTAATTCATATTTATATGCTGCCCTTCTCCGGAGACTCAGGGTGGCTTACAATTTTTTGGAGCACAACCCAATGCGCTCAGCAATAGCCTTCCTTCCATTGTATATGCCTGCTTATTACTAAGCGGCATTTTTACAAAGTCAGCTTATTGCCCCCAACAATCTTGGGTCCTCAATTTACCTACCCCGAGAGGATGGAAGGCTGAGTCAACCTTGAGCCTGGTGGGATTCGAGCCTGCATTAATTGGAACTTAAGTGCTAGGCATTTAACAGCCTGCACCACCAAGGCTCTGTTCTATGATGAACTGAAAGATAGAAATCTGGTGATATGGAAGCACCTCAATTGGCCCAAATTCAAGTCCACCCTTAGTCACTATTTATGAAAACTCACTATTTAACTCTCTGTCTTTCAGTCCTGGTCAGTCCAATCTACATCACAGGGTTGGCACTCCAGGAATAAAAATGAAGGGAAATATCTCCATATAAACTACCTTGAGTTCTTGCAATAAAGACAAGCACGAGTCTAAGAATAATGAACAACAAATAATGAAAATAAAAATAAAAGTAAAAATAGATAGGCAAGGTCACACATAGATCTATGCAAGATGCAATGAGACATGTAACAGAAAATATCATGCATTTTTCCCAAACAAAAACATAGATCTATAAGAGTGTCTACATATTATCCAAATTTGTTTAAGCTCTTTTCTAGAGCCCTAAAGTATACAAATGCTTTGAGAATGTTGCTTGTTACATCAGTACATAATAGAAAAATTAAAAAATGAGATTTTGGAGGCAGAACTGCTCACCGAATCTTCCTATCATTTAGTATAAGGAATTTCATAATTCTAGCCTTTAAAATAACAGGTCTAAATCATAACTGTTTAGCAAAGTAGTGGAGGTCAATGTTGACCTCTTAGGAAAGAAACTGTCTCTCTTTACAGACCACTTCATTGATCAAAATTTGGACAAACGTTGATAGTCCATCTACTTCCTGCATAGCTGATATTAACTATAAAATAGATTATTTTGAGGGAAGTTGAGATACTTTAATGGTTGCTTAGCTGCAGTCCCATGCTACATCTAGGAGTGAAGTGACACACAATTGTGTGCTGCAATGGTTTACAGTTTTAGAAAACTGTGTGTAATACAAAGTGATGTTGTACTAATATAATCCTTTCATTTGATATTGTTTTAGCAGACAGGGCCAGAATCTTTCTTTTGTTATTATAGTGAATGATATTGGCTGACATATGCATTTGTATTTCAGTGAAGCTTTTTCCCAGAACAAGTCATTGTCTCTATTGATTTTTCAAAAGGTCTTTTCACACATACACCAGGAACATGAAATCCTTCCCTGGAAACCTCTCCGGATACACACTCACATGCGCCCATCCCACCACTTGTGAGTACCTGCATGGGGGCTAATCCCTGAGGTTTTAATCTCTGGGATGAAGCAACAAGCAATATCCCAACCCCTCTCACAAAGCTTCTCTTCATTCCCAACAGCAAAAGTGCAAGAACAACAAATTACATAACCAACAATTTATTGCCCTGGCGTGACATTCCCAGATCTGTTGCCAAAGGTTGATTTCTTCTGCCTACTGGTAGAGCTGGTTCTGCTACACGGCAGGAGGGCCTTCCTAAGATGCAAGGGATATCAAATCCACTTTGGGGTAGACAGCAACAGTTTAGCAACATGCTAAAATGGATATCTGTGGGCAGCCTTCCAAGAACCCCTTC
Source organism: Naja naja (assembly GCA_009733165.1). NCBI lineage: Eukaryota > Metazoa > Chordata > Lepidosauria > Squamata > Elapidae > Naja > Naja naja. The sequence goes on along the minus strand of CM019148.1, from coordinate 222,705,136 downwards.
TCCCCCCACCCCACCCCAAAAAGGCTAGCATAAACATGACATTATGCTTTCATTATGTTATTAAATTATGTTTATGATATGATCTCAGCGTTATTCTCAGGGATTGTCAATATGCTCAATGTGTTCATGGAACTCGCCCTTGGCATGCTCCAGCTTCCTCTCCCAAAAGATGTTTGCATTTTTAAAAAATAGTTGAAATGGGGAAAAGAAAGGAGGAGGAAAAGGAGGAGGGAGAGGAGGAGGAGAGGGGAGGAGGAAGGGAGGAGGGGGAAGAAGAAAGGAGGAGGAGGAGGACATGCTGAAAGCAAAGAACAAGGATCTAGAATTATCTGGGCCTAGAATGGGCCCCTTAAATTGATGGGAATCTATTACTGTCTTTTATTACTCTTGTACCTTCAACACCTGCAATTATACCTGCAATTCAACACCTATTTAAAAAAAAGTTCTGTTTTGAGATATTGAGCAATGCTCTACTAATCAGTATATATTCATTGTCAACCTGCAAAACGACTTCAGCAAAAGCCATGCTTACTCCTGTTTCGTTTCTTGGTTGCCATTCAGTGGTGGTATTCAAAAAAATTTACTACCGGTTCTGTGGGTGTAACTTGGTGGGCGTGATGTGGCATGGTGTGCGTGGCAGGGGAAGGATACTGTAAAATCTCCATTCCCACCCCACCCCACTAACCTGTCTTCCAGCTCCCTTCTCCTGTGCAGGGCAACAAAAGAAGACCCAACCAATCAGCTGGGACTTGGGAGGCAGAGAATAGATGGGGGCAGGGCCAACCAGAGGTAGTATTTACTGGTTCTCTGAACTACGCAAAATTTCCGCTACAGGTTCTCCAGAACCTGTCAGAACTGGCTGAATATCACCACTGTTGCCATTCAAAAGAAAGTGGGGAGATCATGGTGGGGGGACTCATAAATGTGGTGCTTCACTCAGCTAGTCACAACATCTCCCAGTCAGTGTGTGAACCAAGGTCATTTCCATGGACATTTGTCAAAGTTGAGCGGGAACCCACACCTGGACTGATTGGCCCATGTGACCTGAGGGACAAAGGCAGGGTGAGGAGGTCTTATTCTTTTAACTATCCCTGAGCGGGGGAATAATTTAGAGCTAGCTTCACCTTTCGAAGTGTTGATATGATGTACTCAATAAAGGATCTCTTGAACCTACAAAAAGTGTCAGTGTCCTGACTCCCTGAGTTCATTACTCGGAACGATAAGATTTATGTTATGACCAAAAAATTGATGCCAAATGGGGAAACATGGGAATGCAGCCATAAACCATATTCCCCACAGAAATAATTTAAAAGCCAGAATGGTCATTTTGAAAGAAATGCTTTTTTAAAAAAAGAAAAATCAATTGACATCAGCTTTATAAAGACTGTTTATATGCTTGCTGTTGTATTGATTGGTGAACCCCGCCGCCCAGAGTCACTTTTTTGTAAGATGGGTGGTAATATAAATGAGATTGATTAATTAATAAATAACTAAGTAAACAATCAGTTACTGTGCACATTAGATGAGAGCATTTTAGGAGGAAATATGGTTGCCTAAGATTATAGAGTTTTTTAAATATTTGTGTTGTTATTGTTATTGATGGAACCAATCCATAAGAGGAGATAATATCAATGATTCGTTGTTGCGAACCTTTAATCTTTTTTGTTGATCTCAGGTAATTATTTTAAATCTGAATTTTTTATCAGTCTTTGACATTTTAATTACTGTCTTTGACTCATTTTGGAGGCGGATATTCTATGCATCTTTGGTATTCCTGCAGTTTAGCTCTTATTAAAAGGGTAAAAATTCTGAGATCTTGAGCAAGCCACTCCATAAGATGGCAACCTGCTAAAGGTAATGCTGTGACATAGTATGTGTGTATAGTAACCTGTATTCCATAGACACAGTGTATGATTCATATGAAAATAAGACACTCTCTCTCTTCCCCCCCCTCTCTTTTTCTACTGTTTTGGGGTTTTCACAAAGAATGTAGAAAGTTGTAACCACTTGAGATGAGTTGAAGGGGATGGGGGGAATTGAGTCTTGCGATGTTTTCTCTGATGTTTCTTTGACATTGAAACAACTAGTTACCCAATGAACTTTTCACGTCGATGTGCTCTGTGGCTATCAAAGCAATTTTAGGGTGCAAGGGTCATAGGGTAACAAGTTTCACTTATGTTCTTGGCTCTCAACATCCTTAATGCATCCAGCCACAAACCTTAAACCTAGCTCTCTCTCTCTCTCTAAAACTAATGCAGAGTTAGATATCTGTGCTGGCTCGACTAATGCAACTTTTATCACTCTGAATCTGGAATCAAGGCTGATCAATGCAGTGTGCCCTTTGGGGTCAATCTGTAAAGATTGCAAGATTGGACATTTACTGCTTTTAAGAATGGCATGTGTGCAAGACTACAAATATTGCTTTTTCTGCACTATTAGCTTTTTGGTCGCCTTCCCATCTTCGTGGCATTATGCTTCATTATGCCAATCCACTTCTGTTGTCTCTCTAACATAATGCCAGCAAGACACAGACCTCATACAACCAAGCCTTATGCACAAGAGAACAGATTTGCCATTGTGGCCTACCTCATCGGTTATCCCAGTAAAGCTGATTATGAGACCTTTGAAAGCTAAGCAGGAGAGTAGCACATGGAAATTGGTTAACAATGTATTGCAGTGAACTTCAAGAGATCCAATTGAGACTTGGTAAGATTAATATCTTTTACAGCATCTACTATCTATAGTATGTCTATCTCATTCTGACAAAAAAAACAAAAACAAAATGGCTGCAGGCATTTTGATGTTAACCAACTTTTTTGCAATTGAATCTCAAATCATGAAGTGGCTTGCCTGGGATTCTTGAATAAGTGAAATTACATCATGCTCTCTTCAAGGCTCATATCTCCAAGTCAAATCAAATCAAGGTTGATTCACACCAATTGAATCTGTATATCAGAGCTAACTTTGGGTTTCTTATTTAAAGAAAGCATTATTCAAAATCCAACCCAGAAGGCAAAAACAAACGTTGCCAAGAAAACTATATGAACATAGCTAAAATGCTCAGACAAGCTTTGGTCTATGATGATTTCCAATTCAACAACATCTTCAAAACATGACAACTCAAGCACAATATATACTAGGTAACGTAATCACACAAATGCTGCAATTACATCCTTGTGTTAGGATGTCTGACACAAATATAGAAAACTGCAGGATGTGTGTGATTACATCCCCACATAAAAGATGACATTTGTTCGCCTCATCACAGACACCCATATTCTAGTAATTGGAAGAGAACATCAAACTTTCACAAGTAATTCTGGTGATGATGTGGCTAGACTAAAGTCATAAAAAACAATTCTGGTTACTCATGGTGATTTATTGAAAGAAGAATTTCTTGGTTTTTGGGAATATAAACAATTGGAACATGGATCAAATGAAGAAAAGGAAATGGAAAGAAAAACTAGAAATAGTCCAAAAATAAATAAAGCACACAAAATTGAATGTTTTAGGAGGAAGTGACTTTAAATGGACTGGAATAGTCATTCTAAGTAGTTCATTATATGACATAGTATTTAGGAGATGGTAATGATAAACAATAAAGAAATTGTTTATCATTACCATAAACAATAATGAACTAGTAGCAATAATGCTGAAAAAAGAAATGGTTTTTGATGCAAATAAAATAAGATCTAGACATGCTGTAGAACAGGGGTCTCCAACCTTGGCAACTTTAAGACTTGTGGACTTCAACTCCCAGAATTCCTCAACCAGCAAAGCTTGTGGACTTCAACTCTGCAAAACTGGCTGAGGAATTCTGGGAGTTGAAGTCCACAAGTCTTAAAGTTGCCAAGGTTGGAGACCTCTGCTCTAGAATTCATTTGTGTATTTGGGATATAATTAAGAGGAATTCAACTCTAAGGTTGATTTACATTTTGGGAGGCCTTTTGTCATATTGTTTTAAACAAATAATGTGAATAAACTGAAGAAATCCTGTGAGAACATCATTGCTCAAATTACAATTACCTGTTGAGAAAGGGGACCCAAATTGCTGTGTGTTAAAGATGTATATGTTCTACTTGGATATATATTTCCAATATTTGAAAATTATCAAGAAATTGGTCATGGGAGCTGGCTAAGTGAATTAACATATAAAAATGGAAGAAAAAAAATCTATCAGTGATTGCCAGATATCAATTGTTATGTGTTGTCAGTTAGCATCTGACTTTCTTTAAGTAATGGTTAAGCATGATCAAATTGGAAGAGGAGCAAACTGTCTGTAGATATGACTTCATGGAATTCAAGATGGGCTGGACTTAGATCTCTTGTGGGTGCAAGGGGACTTGAAACCGATGACAAGTTTGTCCCCCTCCCTCAACCTGGTCATCCCCTATATCCAGGAGAAGCAGACAAGTAATTGCAATGCAGAGTGAGGGCTAAGTCAGCAGAAATATCAGAACTGAGACTACTGCAGTAGACCTGTGAGCAGGAAAAAGTGTAGCAAACCATTGGGAGTAGCTGGAAGCAGAAGATCTCACAGGTACCAGGCCAGGAAGAAGAAGGCAAGGAATTATGCTGCAGCTTCCATGACAAAAGCAAAAATAAGGCCTGAGAAGAGGAGTAGTGTTAAGTTTGCATGAAGAGACAGACGCGGAGTGCTTCAAGCTCTTTGTTTATTAGTGACTACAGCTCAGAATGAACCCACTTTGGCTGGGCTGTGGCTGCTACTTATAGCCAGCAGCTGCAGTTGCCAGCCAATCAGAGTGCAGGGTTTTCCCGCACTTTTTAAACCAATCATTTCTTACATTTTACAAGAACAGTTCAAACTAAACCAATGACTTTAAACCTGCATACATAACAAGTAGGGCCTCTGCAGTCTGGCAGAGAGCAGCAAAGCAAGAAGACTCTAGCTTCTGGCCTTCCAGAAGAGTCCATGAAGCCACCTAGCTTTTTGCTTGGTTCTTATTCGCCACCAGCCCTCAGGAGCCATTCTCTGTAGGCTGCTCTCTCAGTTGAACACTGGTAGAAATCTGGAAGTAAGAGGGGAGAAAAGATGACAAGATCAAAGTGATTTTTCAGAACTAGCTATCATGATGCTCAAGCAAAAATGGGTGGCAAGGGGTTGGTATGTGAGCAAGCTCCCAGGGACCCCTTTAATCTAATGATTTGGCTTTAAAAACAAAAACACAAATTCTAAAATGAAACAGCAATCAAACACTGAAAAACACCCCACGGTGAAATGGGTTTCTGCAAGTAATACAAAGAGCACATCACAGAGACAGACCCTTAAGATGATACTGTGATCTATTAAAGGTTGTCTCGTGGGCAGGGCGAAGGAGCAGGATAAGTGATTAAGTCATCACCTTATCTCAAAAGTATCCCAACTTGAGGCTGCTGATAAAGTAGAACACAGAAAGGTAAGAAGAGCAATCCAGCATTCTGATCTTAAAGCAAAGGCAATCCTTCCTTCCAGGAAGTGGCAGAAGAGAGGGAGAAGGTCCTGTGTGGCATGTGGCAAGGAAATGAAAAGTCGCATCAAGAAATCAAATTAAAAGATAGTGAAATTGCTCATCTGAAAGAAGGAACTGAAGAACTGGCAGAGTTAGCTGGCCAGGCACATTATACAGCAAATATGATAAAGCAAATAACTGGATGAGGACCAGAAAGCCTTTTGAAAAAATTAGAGCTGGAGAGGAAATTGCATATACAGAAAACAATTTTGCTGAGGAGGAGTTAGATGGTGAATCAGAAAAGGAATATTCAAAAATTCTCCAATAGTTCTACAGAGATAGTTGCAGATGTGCTTATTACTGAGAAAATAAAATCTGAAAGTATTATGCCTCCGAAGGAGGGAGGAGGGGGAAGCAGAAAATCTCCTGAAACTACACATTTATCTGAGATTTGGAGGATGGGATGTCATTACCAAGTGTAACAGAATGAGTAACAGTCTTGTCAGAAGTACTTGACTGTATCTAGTCACTTGATAAATTGAAAACACTATGTATTTCAGCTTGAAAATGGCTTTTATTCATATGCTAAGGGATGTGTAAATTACCAATAAACTGACTCAGACAGTTTAATGATATTCAAGGGAAAATGGTGGATTAAATCCCTGGGCATTAGGGTAGATGTAGGGCAGCTGAAGTTAGCCATCTAACTCCAAGTCAGAAAGAAAGAGGAAAGACATCTTGACCAAAAATGTCAACAAACAGAGGAGAATAACAAGAAAAGAATGAGATATATTTTTCAGAAAATCAGAGAAATCACACACAAAATTTAAAATTAAAATTTGCAACTAAGGTAGGAAAAATTGAAAGGATGATTATGCTTTATATCACTTTATTTAGTGATAAGAGATGGAATATGGGATAAACAGATAAATATATGTAACACTAGAGTTATAAATGTGTTGATACGTGATGAAGGTTGAAAGTCACTTCTTTATATAGTTTTTTTCTCTTTATAATATTCTTACTTTTTTCTTTCTTCTCTTTTTTTTCTTTCTCTTTCCCTGCATTTTTTACTCCTATTTTTTAAGTTTAGTGAGTATTAGATTTTATCACTATAATCAACATTCTTAATAAAGATATATACAAAATATACACAAAGAAAACAAGTCTACTAAACAGTAATATATGAAAAGCAGAAAAGCAATTGGCAAATGAGAAAATATCAGGTACCTAAACTATTTAAAGATATAGGAAAAGAAGCAGTTAAAATGCTAATGTCAACAAACATGTGGCCTAGAGGATATGAAGATCAAAGTTTATAGCTACGCCTATGAAGACAGCAGACCCAAGGGAGTGTGCAAATTACCAAACCATACTGAACCATGTAAATATACCAAACAATACTAATTCAACACAGAATCTTTTAAGTTCTTCCATATAAGAACAGAGACCTATGTGGAAAGAGGAACGCCAAATGAACGCACATGTTTCAGAAAAGGGAAATAGAATGTGAAATCAGATAGCTACCATAAGAAGTATGAGCAGGAGGGTTACATTTGCTTTACTGCCTGTAGCAATAGATGGAATATATTAAGGCAACTGGATGTGCCAGAACAGCTTATTATTCTTTAAAAAAAAACAACCCTTTCCTTGACTGAGAAACAATTGCAAAACTAAACATTGAGAAATAGAATGAATGGCTCATAGTAGGAATGACACCACATTATGCAGATTCATCTTGTATTTGTTTAATGTATGGACATTTAACTGCCCAGAGTCACTGGGAGTTGAGCAGCAATGTAAATTTAATAAATAAATAAACCTTGTTATAAGAATGGCCGAATTTTGCAGACGTCACCTGCACAAACACCATTGTAATTTCTAAACGAAGTTAACAGAGGATTTTATATACCCATATTGTGGCATGTTTGCTATAATGTCTTCTGTGAGGAAGGGAGGAAGGGAAAAATATTGTCAGCAATGGAAGGGGGGGAAATAAAGATCGGCTGTCGAACTGTAAAGCTGTGAGGCCTTCATAAAGCTCACACACCAGGCTCTTCCCACATAATTGTCCACTGAAACTGACTGAGCCCCCTTTTGGTATTTTCTGAGTGAGGGGTCCTTAGTGCTTTCTGAGTTTCAGATCTTCCAGCAACCAGCCAAGGAGATAGCTAAGAAGAAAAGCAGGGAAATCCATGTTGGAATAAACTTTCTGAGGCTGCTCCCAAGAGCCGAAGGAAAGCCATTTTTTATGCAGAATAATAAATTCTGCTTCTATGGATGGAGAATTATCAGATCTCAAAATTAAAAGACCTATGTATAAACAGTAGCATTCAGATGTGTAAAATGAAACAATGAAATACATTAAAATACAGGACTTCACATTTGATCAACAGCAACAATAAAATAGTCACATAAAGGTGTGAGAAATCTACCTACACCACCATTCTGGAATTGGGATAGATACGGTTTGCCAATCTTCTCCAGCAATATTTCTTTTGGCACAAGAAGAGGCTCAGAAACATGAAAAGGTGGCATGGACATGAAGCCTCTCAGAAATTTACCCTTGCATGGTTAACAAGGGGAAGGATATTCCATTGCCTTGGCATCTCCAGGTACATCTGGAGCAGAGGTGGTATTCAGCAGGTTCTGACCAGTTCTGGAGAACCGGTAGCAGAAATTTTGAGTAGTTCGGAGAACCGGCAAATACCACCTCTGACTGGCCCCACCCCCATCTATTCTCTGCCTCCTGAGTCCCAGCTGATTGGCTGGGTCTTCTTTTGTTACCCTGCACAGGAGAAGGGAGCTGGAAAGCAGGTTAGTGGGGTGGGGAGGGAATGGGATTTTGCAGAAACCTTTCCCCTGGAGCAGGGTGGGAATGAAGATTTTGCAGTAACCTTCCCCCTAGAGTGGGGTGGGAATGGAGATTTTATAGTATCCTTCCCCTGCCACGCCCACCAAGCTACGGCCACAGAACCGGTAGGAAAAAAAATGTGAATCCCACCACAGATCTGGAGTAAACTCTATCCAAAATCCTGGGTACCTTCAATGCAAAGTGGCCTTGGTGGTGCAGGCTGATAATAGCCTAGCACTTAGTTCCAGCTGCCTGTAATTATTGCAGGCTCGAATCCCACCAGGCTCAAGGTTGACTCAGCCTTCCATCCTCTCGGGGTAGGTAAATTGAGGACCCAAGATTGTTGGGGGCAATAAGCTGACTTTGTAAAAATGCCACTTAGTAATAAGCAGGCATATACAATGGAAGGAAGGCTATTGCTGAGCGCATTGGGTTGTATCCCAAAAATTATAAGCCACCCTGAGTCTCTGGAGAAGGGCGGGATATAAATATGAATTTAAAAAAAAGTGTACTAATGGAAATAGCCAATTGTTTGATTTGATCTTTCTCTATCTTTCACAGTGTGTTTCTTACTTGATTTGGCCAATGCAGCTCAGCTCTGATTCTTGGAACGGACAGTAGAAGTTCAGCATTCAAGGCCATCTTGATTTGAGTATGGCAGTCCCAAACCCTAATCCTCCCCAGCATTCATGTATAATATCAATATCAGCACTCCAATTCTTTGGCATCCCTGTGCTGCGGGATTATCGCAAACTACACAGTGTAGCGGGAAGTTGAACCCACAACAGTTTTGGGGGGTTTTTTAATCTCATTTTGTGCCCTTCGGTTTAACTGACAGGGAGGTTTAGTACGTAAGTATTGAGCAGAAACTCTAAGAAACTACTCCCGGAAGGCAGGGGATAAAACTTTTCAATAAAGTCACTCTGGACAAAATTGGAAGATGTTGAATTTTAACCTCAGCAATAGGAGAGAATAACCACATTACTTGTTAAGTAAAACTAAATCACCACATTCAAGATGATCGAGCAGAGCAGAGTGCAAGTTCATTCGTGAGCTCTTAACAATTCTTCAGGACTGAGTGTTCCAGTGTCAGATGTATAATTGCTTCCTTTCACATGAGGACATGTTGACCTTATATGTTTCCCAAGGATGTTGGGAAAGAAATGCTTCTTAGCCAAAGGATTGCTTCCTCTGAAATAGATGAATTTCCAGGAGCTTTTTAAACTAACAGCTGACTTCAGTATTTCCTTTAAAGCTTTAATGCATCATATACATTGCTCTGACATTGACCCTAACTGCTATGTTCAAAAGAGAGCTTTCAGCACTGCACAAAACCCCTTTGCCCTGAACACAAGAGAATGTATTACAGGTTGTTGTGGCCTGCCAGCAGAACTGGCGGCAGACTCCGGCAGTGAGGAGGTTGGGGAGGAACATGGGCCAGTCCTGGAGTCTGGGGAAGGCTCTGACGAGGGCTTTGTGTTGGAGGCAGAGATGGGGCCAGGGCTGCCCGAAAGTTATCAGCTGCTTTCAGAGTCAGAGATCAGTGAGGCAGAAGAACAGCTGGAGCCTGTTCCCGATGTGCACATGCACAGAGCTGCTGAGAGAAGGGAACAGTTAAGGAACAAGGGTCAACTCAGGAGTAAAGGCACAGGTGGACGGTGAATGGCCCCTCCCACAGGGAATAAAGAAGAGAGAAAGGAGAGTGGTGTTTGCAGGAGACAATTAGTTCATTTAATTAGGGTGAAGATTTGTTTGTGACTCCTTGCCAAGTATTTTCTGCTGCAGTGTTGCGCTTGGAAGCTATCAGCCTGGCAACTCTCCAAGCCTGATAAGGTCTGTGGTTGTAAATCACTCTTGAAAGACGGTTGGCCAGGACTTTGCTGGATGTGAATGATAGGAATTCACATTAGCCTAATGAAAAGGGTTTTCGTTGGGACGAGAAGTCTGCTTAGTGATTTTGTGAAGCCTACGTCAGAACACAGGTAGTCCTTGACCTATGACCAGTTGCTTAGCAACCATTTGAAGTTTCAATGGACTTTCCATTGGGTACTTATGATCAGATTTGAAACCCCGTGGCTAGGCCTCATTTATGGCCATTTGCAGTATCTCACGGTCACATGACCGCATTTTACATTTTTTTTTTGCCAAAACCTGGCATCTATTTCCAGTTTTTGGCAAAACTAGCTCATAGCAAACAATTGGTTTGTTTAATGACCATGGTATTCACTTGCCAACCACAGTATTCACTTTATGCCCTCCACGTTTGCTCTACAACCATGGTCCACATGATGGCAGAGCATGACATTATATACTGTCTATGTAGATCAGATGCATATAGCCAGATAGCTACTTCTAATACATTCCGGTATTAGCACAAGTAGCAGGGATCCTTGCTATCAGAGTATTGATAAAACAGAGTATGTAGATTCCAAATACACTTGAGGTATGCAGAAGGTCAACTTAGAATGCAGAGTTGATGCTATTTTCAACTTTGGTTCCACTTTTTTATTAGTTTATCAAAATATAAAATACGGAGAAAAATGAAAACAGTTGGAAAATAGAGAAGGAAAAAGGGAAGAGGAAAAAGTGTAAGAGAAAAAAGTAAGAAATGCATTGACTTTCAACTCTTTTTAGCACAGAAGAATAAGATAACATACAGCTTCAACTGTTTTCTTTTACATAATAGCATATACAGTACTAGCCATTTCTATAACCACAACCCTAAATAATCAGCAAAACCCAAAGTCAGCTTTTCATATTTTTTTTCCATCCTCAAGCACAAAGTTCAGCAGTGGTTTCCAATTGGAAACAGGGTTAGCTGTATTCTTTTCTTTGATTAGGGCAGTCAATTTAGCCATCTCTGCTAGTTCCATCAGTTTTTCTAGCAAATCATGCATTGTGGGAGTTAAAGTATCAATGCTATTTTCAACTTTGAGCGAATGGAATTTATTTATTTTCAGGCACTTCAAGCAAGGCGTTTTTTAGACATAAGTAATTCGTTTTAATGTATTCATTGTTGTTATTTTTAGTTGTGAGCCACCCCGAGTCTTTTCGGAGAGGGGGCGGCATACAAGTCCAATTATTAAATTAAATTAAATTAAAGTGTTATGGGCAACCGTGTTTCTTTCTTAACATAAGCTTTAGGACTTTCACCTTTACCCATGTCCAACAAGGATGGGAAGATAGGAACATTTTTTGCATCCAAACTGCATCCAAACTGCATATAATTTGAAACGTTTAGAAAACTATTGATAACAGTGCAAGAATAGATATATCACCAAATTCAAAGGCAATCTTGTTGCTTCTGACAGATTGGCTGTTTTATATCATTTTGAAACTGCAAGAGTAAGTGAGATTATATTTATATAACTTTGAAACTACCAGTTGAAGGAGAATGAAATTAAGTTAGTTCCATTTTGCACTAAAAGGTGCAGGCACTTTTTGCTCTGATACGATGGCAAAGAATATATTATCTGTGTGATGGGGATGCTAAGATTATAGATGAATTTCTCTGCGGTTGCTTATCAAAACATTTCTATCAAAACATTTTCCCTCATCTGCATTAATATTATTTGAAACTAATGGGTTTTGTACCCTGGAGGACCAAAAGGGTGAAACCAACAGCAATAAATGCCCAGTGTAAACACTGCAATATTTTCATATTAAAAAATATGTTAAGGGAGACTGACCAAATAAGAAACACAAAAAATGAGTAAATATAGACAGAGCTATTATTTTCCTTTTTTCATAGAACTGCATGAATCATAAGTGTCATGTTCATCATAAGCATGATTTCTTTAGGGGGAAAAACAGCTTGATGAGGAGATTCACAGTACAAATAGTTTTAAAATATTTATCGGCATTTGCTTTTTTTACTAGAATAGCCAGTGGCTAATAAGGTTCTAGGTCCTAAATTCGGAAACGTTCCTCTTTCTTTGCTAATCAGACTCTGATGGCCTTTCTGTTCAAACATCTCAAACTGCTAATCAACATCTTGGGAAAGATTTATCCATACATTCATTATCCCTAAAGGTATTTTGTTATGTCTTGATTGGCCCACAATTGCACAATCACCCAATTGTCTGCTTTTGCTCTGCAAATGTCTCCGTCTGCTACCTGCACAAAGTAAAAGTGGGTGCCAGGACTAATAGCCATTGGCAAAGATAATCCTTTCAATAGAATTCGGGAAGAAAGAAAGGATAGGGCAGATGCTGGGATAAATGTCCAATTCCCCCTACATAAAGAAAATAAAAGCTAGTTGTTTTCCCAACACATACAAATGCACACAATCGTACACAATCCATTTATTCCTTCACTATAAACAAGATATAGATAGTCCTTGACGTGGGACCACAATTTAGCCCAAAATTTATGTTGCTAACTGAGACAACTGTTAAGTGAGTTTTGTCCCAGTTTTACGACTTTGCTTGCTATGGGTATTAAGTGAATCGCTGCAGATGTTAAGGTAGTAACACAATTGTTAAGTGAATCTGGCTTCCCCACTGACTTTGCTTGTCAGAAGGATGCAAAAGCTGATCACATGACCCCAGGACACTGCAACTATAATGTGAGTCAGTTGCCAAGCCTCTGAATTATGACCATGTGACCATGGGGATGCTACAACAATCATAAATTTGAAAAATGGTCATAAGACACTTTTTTTTAAAATTCGCATTTATATGCTGCCCTTCTCCGGAGACTCAGGGTGGCTTACAATTTTTTGGAGCACAACCCAATGTGCTCAGCAGTAGCCTTCATTCCATTGTATATGCCTGCTTATTACTAAGCAGCATTTTTACAAAGTCAGCTTATTGCCCCCAACAATCTTGGGTCCTCACTTTACCTACCCCGAGAGGATGGAAGGCTGAGTCAACCTTGAGCCTGGTGGGATTCGAGCCTATACTAATTGCAGGCAGCTGGAACTATTTGCTAGGCATTTAACAGCCTGCACCACCAAGGCTCTTCAATTTTTCAATTGTAACTTTGAATGGTCACTAAATGAACTTTTGTAAGTCGACAACTACCTGTACAAACAGAGCATCCTGGCTCAGGAAGAAGATTAAGGAAAGTTCAAAACTTGCCCATAAAGTGCATATAAAGAAAATTTGTATAAGATGTTTTACAGGTGGCACCTATCCCCGAGAAGGATTGCAAGAATGTTCAAGGATAAATTGGATAAGTATCTGTCATCAGATACCTGGCTCCTACTACCACATGTGGTGGACTTGCGTTGATGCTAAAAGATACTGGACTAAAATCTACATGTGGTTGGAAAAAATGACACAACAACATATAGACTTGAAACCTGAGATATTCCTGTTGGGAATTGTACCAGAGACATTTAACAAAGAACTGAAATATCTGATTGTTAATGTACTGACAGCCGCTAGAATTGTATTTGCTAAAAACTGGAGAAATGATAAGACACCACGGGAGGAAGTGATTAAGAAGATTTTGGATTGTGCCGAAATGAGTAGATTAACATTTGAAATTAGGGATCAAGAAGAAAAGCAGTTTTATAAGATATGGAATATGTTCTACCAATGGTTAGACAAAAAAGTTTGGTAATGTATTCTTGGGAATATAAAGATAGATAGAACTGTTGAAACAATATAGAGATTATAATATGATAAAGGTGTTATGTATGTAGGTTTAAATGTTATTGGTTTATTTGAACTGGTCTTGTAAAATGTCAAATGGTATTGGTTTAAATAGTGCGGGAAGAAACCCTGCACTCCCATTGGCTAGCAGCTACGGCTGCAGGCTATAGAAGCAGCCGTAGCCTTACCCGGACGGGTCCATTCGAGCTGTTGTCACTAATAAAGCCTTTTGCTGGAACTCCTCGCGTCTGACTCTTCATGCAAACTTAACACTGGCGACGAGGATGGGATTTCCCTGAAGAGAAGACGACGACGAACAAGCAACTGAGTGAGATGGCTGCGCTGAACACCCCCAGCACCGTTCGATCCGGCGACGGAAGACTGGGAATCGCGTGCAGACCGGTTCCACATGTTCCTGGAAGGGAACGATCTCGCCGGCATCCCCGAGAGACGGAAGAGGGCGGTCTTTCTCACACACTGCGGTCCGGCAGTCTTCAAAATGGCGGGCGTTGGCGGGAGCAGCGAATTGAAGGTAATGGAATGGCCCGAATTAGAAAGACTTCTAAGAGCCCATTACGCCCACAGTATCGCGCCTCATTAAGAGACACGAATTTTACCGTCGGGATCAAGGGATAGCGAGAGTGTTAATGACTTCGTGGCAAGCTTAAGGGACATTGGGGGTGCTTGTGACTTTACCAACGTAGAAGAGGCCATGCGTGATCGGTTTGTTTTGGGCCTTAAAGATAAGATCTTACAAAGCAAACTGTTAATGAAACCAAAATCACGCTTAAAGAGGCTATTGAAGAGGCTGTTTCAGCAGAAGCCACCAAGTCCTCAGCTGCCATGAAAAGATTAACAAGGCCTCGAGCCAGGCCTCAAGCCATTCTGATGGGGAAAATCCTCAACAACTCATTGCAAACAAATAGACTCTGATTCGATAGCAGTGAGGAAGAAGAGGGGATTTTAAGCTCAGAATGGAGAAGAAAAGAAAAGACTCTGAGAAAACAGGCAAGGATTCTATTGCAGAGGATGTGGGGGGGCCACCCCCGCACTGAATGCAAGTTTTTGACTCCATTTGCCTACGCTGAGAAACGGGTCATATAGCCAGAGTCTGCAAATCATCCAGAACTCCACCATTCAGGAAGAAATTTGAGGAAGATTTTAAGCCCAACAATTTAATTGGAAAATGGGGCTAAATTTAAAAGCAAATGGCAAGAGTGAAACTCACCAAACAATATCCATTGGTCATTCTTCACATTTAAATAGCAGAAAAGTACATGAAGGTGTTTATTGAAGGGAGACTGCCACATGGAAGTGGACTCAGGCTCTTATCTATGGTGTCATGGGACACTATCACAGACTCTTTCCAAAAATTCAGAAAAACATTTCCAGAAGCAAGCACTGACCTCAAAGACTACCAAGGGAACAAGATTCCAGTAGTTGGAGCCGAGGAATTCAACGCAGTTTAAAGGCCACACGCGTTTGCCACTGACCATCGTGGACAAGGATCTAAGTTTGCTGGGACTTGAGTGTTCAAGCCACTTGGCATCGAGGTGACTGGCATCCATCCGTGAGCAGTTCTGACTGGGAAGAGTCCTTGAAGTCTGATCGCCCAAGTTTGCTGGGACTTGAGTGGTTCAAGCCACTTGGCATCGAGGTGACTGGCATCCATCACGTGAGCAGTTCTGACTGGGAAGAGTCCTTGAAGTCTGAGTTTCCAGAGGTCTTCAGCGAAGGACTGGGCAAGTATATAGGGGACCCCTATTGCTTTCAGTTTAGACCCCAGGTGCCCCCAATTCGTTTAAAGCCCAGGAGGGTTCCATTTGCTTTAAAGGAAAAAATTGATGCACAATTAGATAAGCTCATTGCCCAAGGGGTTTTGGAACCTACTGACCACTCCAGATGGGAAACACCCATAGTCACACCAGTCAAGCTGATGGGTCAGTGAGAATCTGTGGTGACTACAGGGGACACTTAACCATGCGCTGCAGCAGAGCGCATACCCTGTACCTGTTGTGCATCATCTGCTCCATTCCCTTGGCAGGGGTACAGTATTTGCTAAACTGGACTTAGCTCAGGCATATCAACAATTAACAGTTGATGATGCCACTGCAGAGGCACAACCATTGTGACCTCATATAGGTGCCTTCAAATGTAAAAGACTACAATTTGGAGTAAGCGTGGCACCTGGCATTTTTCAAAGTCTTATGGAAAGAATGTTGCAAGGACTGCCGGGGTAGTGCCTTATTTTGATGATGTGTTAATCTCTGCTGAGAATGACACTCAGCTTCAAGAGAGACTCAAGAAGTCCTACCAGATTCAGAAAAGCAGGTTTGAAAGTCAAGGAAGACAAATGCACTCTCAAAACAGACAGAGTGAGTTCCTGGGTACATGATTGATAAACAGGGCATCCCCCCACTGATGCCAAGGTTAAAGCGATCAAGAGCCCCTAAACCTCGTTGCATCAGATCTGCAAACCTTCCTTGGCCTTATTACTTTTACCCACATGTTTCTACTACCTCACAAAGCATCTATTGCTGAACCCTTACACATCGTTACGTTGATAAGAAGGCTGCTTGGATCTGGCGGCGGAAGGAACAGTCAGCATTTAACAGTATAAGAGACTAATCACGTCTGATGCTGTGTTGATTCAATTCTCTGAGATTTGCCTGTTGTTCTGACTTGTGATGCATCCCCTTTTGGAGTGGGAGGGTTTTTGAGCCACAGTTCCCAATGGCCGGAAGCCCCAATTGCATTTTACTCTCGCACGCTGTCCAAAGCAGAGAGG
>CM019148.1:222435114-222687444 GCA_009733165.1 Naja naja | reverse complement strand
TGAAGAAACCCTGCACTCCCATTGGCTAGCAGCTACGGCTGCAGGCTATAAGAAGCAGCCGTAGCCTTACCCGGACGGGTCCATTCGAGCTGTTGTCATTAATAAAGCTTTTGCTGGAACTCCTCGCGTCTGACTCTTCATGCAAACTTAACACTGGCGACGAGGGGGATTTCCCTGAAGAGAAGACGACGCGACGAACAAGCAACAGAGTGAGATGGCTGCGCTGAACACCCCCCCAGCACCGTTCGATCCGGCGACGGAAGACTGGGAATCGTATGCAGACCGGTTCCACATGTTCCTGGAAGGGAACGATCTCGCCGGCATCCCCGAGAGACGGAAGAGGCGGTCTTTCTCACACACTGCGGTCCGGCAGTCTTCAAAATGGCGTGGCGTTGGCGGGAGCAGCGAATTGAAGGTAATGGAATGGCCCGAATTAGAAAGACTTTTAAGAGCCCATTACGCCCCACAAGTATCGTGCCTCATTAAGAGACACGAATTTTACCGTCGGGATCAAGGGGATAGCGAGAGTGTTAATGACTTCGTGGCAAGCTTAAGGGACATTGGGGGTGCTTGTGACTTTACCAACGTAGAAGAGGCCATGCGTGATCGGTTTGTTTTGGGCCTTAAAGATAAGATCTTACAAAGCAAACTGTTAAT
This sequence comes from Naja naja, assembly GCA_009733165.1. Taxonomy (NCBI): domain Eukaryota; kingdom Metazoa; phylum Chordata; class Lepidosauria; order Squamata; family Elapidae; genus Naja; species Naja naja. Next base: position 222,686,787 of record CM019148.1, on the reverse strand, counting down.
GAAACCAAAAATCACGTTTAAAGAGGCTATTGAAGAGGCTGTTTCAGCAGAAGCCACCAAGTCCTCAGCTGCGGCCATGAAAAAGATTAACAAGGCCTCGAGCCAGGCCTCAAGCCATTCTGATGGGGAAAAATCCTCAACAACTCATTGCAAACAAATAGACTCTGATTCGGATAGCAGTGAGGAAGAAGAGGGATTTTTAAGCTCAGAATGGAGAAGAAAAGAAAAGACTCTGAGAAAAACAGGCAAGGATTCTTTGCAGAGGATGGGGGGCCACCCCCGCACTGAATGCAAGTTCTTTGACTCCATTTGCCTACGTTGTGAGAAACGGGGTCATATAGCCAGAGTCTGCAAATCATCCAGAACTCCACCATTTAGGAAGAAATTTCCTGAGGAAGATTTTAAGCCCAACAATTTAATTGGAAAAATGGGGCGAAATTTAAAAGCAAATGGCAAGAGTGAAACTCACCAAACAATAACCATTGGTCATTCTTCACATTTAAATAGCAGGTGTGAAGGTGTTTATTGAAGGGAGACCGTGCCACATGGAAGTGGACTCAGGCTCTTATTTATCTATGGTGTCATGGGACACTATCCACAGACTCTTTCCAAAATTCAGAAAAACATTTCCAGAAGCAAGCACTGACCCTCAAAGACTACCAAGGGAACAAGATTCCAGTAGTTGGAGCGAGGGAATTCAACGTGCAGTTTAAAGGCCACACCAAACGTTTGCCACTGACCATCGTGGACAAGGATCGCCCAAGTTTGCTGGGACTTGAGTGGTTCAAGCCACTTGGCATCGAGGTGACTGGCATCCATCACGTGAGCAGTTCTGACTGGGAAGAGTCCTTGAAGTCTGAGTTTCCAGAGGTCTTCAGCGAAGGACTGGGCAAGTATATGGGGACCCCTATTGCTTTCAGTTTAGACCCCAAGGTGCCCCCAATTCGTTTAAAGCCCAGGAGGGTTCCATTTGCTTTAAAGGAAAAATTGATGCACAATTAGATAAGCTCATGCCCAAGGGGTTTTGGAACCTACTGACCACTCCAGATGGGAAACACCCATAGTCACACCAGTCAAGGCTGATGGGTCAGTGAGAATCTGTGGTGACTACAAGGGGACACTTAACCATGCGCTGCAGCAGAGCGCATACCCTGTACCTGTTGTGCATCATCTGCTCCATTCCCTTGGCAGGGGTACAGTATTTGCTAAACTGGACTTAGCTCAGGCATATCAACAATTAACAGTTGATGATGCCACTGCAGAGGCACAAACAATTGTGACTCATAGAGGTGCCTTCAAATGTAAAAGACTACAATTTGGAGTAAGCGTGGCACCTGGCATTTTCAAAGTCTTATGGAAAGAATGTTGCAAGGACTGCCAGGGGTAGTGCCTTATTTTGATGATGTGTTAATCTCTGCTGAGAATGACACTCAGCTTCAAGAGAGACTCAGAGAAGTCCTTACCAGATTCAGAAAAGCAGGTTTGAAAGTCAAGGAAGACAAATGCACTCTCAAAACAGACAGAGTTGAGTTCCTGGGTACATGATTGATAAACAGGGCATCCACCCCACTGATGCCAAGGTTAAAGCGATCAAGGAAGCCCCTAAACCTCGTTGCAAGTCAGATCTGCAAGCCTTCCTTGGCCTTAACCTTCCTTTTTATCACATGTTTCTACCTCACAAAGCAATTGCTGAACCCTTACATCGTTTACTTGATAAGAAGGCTGCTTGGATCTGGGGCGGAAGGAACAGTCAGCATTTAACAGTATTAAGAGACTAATCACGTCTGATGCTGTGTTGATTCAATTCTCTGAGAATTTGCCTGTTGTTCTGACTTGTGATGCATCCCCTTTGGAGTGGGAGGGGTTTTGAGCCACAGGCTTCCCAATGGCGGAAGCCCCAATTGCATTTACTCTCGCACGCTGTCCAAAGCAGAGAGGAACTACAGCCAATTGGAAGGAGGCCTTAGCAGTTGTTGCAGCTGTTAAGAAATTTCATGAATATCTGTATGGCAGGTCATTCACCATTGTTACAGATCACAAACCTTGCTTGGCATCGTGGCAGGAGACAAACCTACACCTATTATCCTGTCACCAAGAATGCTGAGGTGGACTGAATTTCTTGCAGCCTACTCCTACAAACTGATTCACAGGCCTGGCAAGGACATTGGACATGCTGATGCACTGAGTTGTTGCCCACTACCTTGCCACAAGGAGGACTTTGAACTTGAGACTCACACCTTTTTCCTGGAGACCGCTGCTAAGCTTCCAGTCCATGCTGCTGAGATTGCCAGAGAATCTGCCAAAGATGCTGTGTTGGCACCTGTTATGGGCTGGATTAAGAAAGGTTGGCCTCTTCAAGATCTACCTCACTTTGCCCAACCTTTCAAATCCAGGCAAACTGAATTATCTGTATTAAGAGGATGTATTTTGTGGGGTAACAGGGTGGTTATTCCTGCAAAACTGCAAAGGAGGTTTGGAAATGTTACATGAGGGTCATCCTGGGATTGTAAGGATGAAAGGTTTGGCCAGGAGTTATGTATGGTGGCCAGGTATTGACAAAATGGTTGAAAACTGGGTTGCCTCTTGTCCCAATTGCCAGGTAGTCAGGCCTGCCCCACCTCACGCCCCCACACAGGAATGGGAATGTCCTAGGGGCCCATGGTCTAGAATCCACATTGATTTTGCAGGCCCTACAAGAGGGCACACGTTTCTAGTAATTGTAGATGCATACTCCAAATGGCTAGAGGTTATTCTCATGACTTCTACTACTACTGAGGCTGTTATCAAGCAGCTCAGAAAGCTCTTTGTAACCCATGGGTTACCAGATGTCCTGTCTCTGACAATGGCCCTCAATTCACGTCTAACATTTTTGAATCCTTTCTAGCTCAACAGGGCATCAGACATGCCCTCACAGCCCCTGGCACCCTCGCCAACGGCCGGCTGAACGTATGGTACGCTTTACCAAAGAAAAGCTTCAGCAGCTGGGTCCTGGGGACATCACTGAGAAGCTTGAAAAGCTTCTTAGTGTTCAGCACATCACTCCTAGCCCATCAACTAACTTGTCCCCAGCAGAGTTGTTAATGGGCAGGAAACTTAGGTCTTCCCTTGACCGACTTCATCCCACTTATGCACCCAATACACCACTGGATTCCACTTCCAAAGTTCGTTCTTTTAGTGTGGGAGATTCTGTCTATGCTAGGAACCTTACAGGTGAACCTTTGTGGATTCCTGCTGAAATAACTCACATCACTGGCCCTCTTTCTTACAGGGTTCAAACAGAGGATGGCCTCCTCTGGAGCAGGCACATTGACCAACTTAGATCCCGGTTCCTCAGGAACATCGCCCTGTCTCTCTAGGTCCCTCATCTGATGTCTCTTCTAGGGGAAGGGGAGGAACAGGAGGAATATCAGCAAACAGGAATCAACCCTGTGTAACGAGCCATTGCGACAGGAACCATCCCGAACCCTGTCACAATGCCAAGATCCATCCTTAGAAGTAGAGTCATTACGACAGGAACCATTCGAACCCTGTCACAATGCCTAGATCCATCCTTAGAAGTGGAAGATTGTACATCACTACCTGACTTGGGTGTTGACATTGGAATGGAGATGGGTTGGGAGGAGAGACCAGATTCTAACAGTCTAACAGGGTCTTCTTTCACAGGAAGTCCTAACAGGGAAATGTCAGCAGACACATTTCCCTCTCACTGGTGAGAACAATAAAGATTCTGAACCACGAAGGTCTCAACGTACACGTAAGAGCCCCACCTATTTAAAGGAATACATTAGATAGGTTGGGGTTTGGTATGGACTGAACCTAGTGGGGAGGGTGTTATGTATGTAGGTTTAAATGTTATTGGTTTATTTGAACTGGTCTTGTAAAATGTCAAATGGTATTGGTTTAAATAGTGCGGGAAGAAACCCTGCACTCCCATTGGCTAGCAGCTACGGCTACAGGCTATAAGAAGCAGCCGTAGCCTTACCCGGACGGGTCCATTCGAGCTGTTGTCACTAATAAAGCCTTTTGCTGGAACTCCTCGCGTCTGACTCTTCATGCAAACTTAACAAAAGGATTAATAATAATGATTATAGCTTTTCTTTTTTGTAATATTGAGTATGAATAATGAGGGGTAGGCACTGTGATTTTTGACCGACCGACATACTTGAAATTGATATGGATCTATGTGTTGTATGTTTGTTTGTTATGTTTGTGTTTTTGGAAAAATAAAACTTCTTATAAAAAAAAAAATTGCCCATTTTCAACTCATCTTTTAATGCAAAGGAAAATAGGATTGATTGATTGAGCCACCCATTTTACAGCAGATGTTCTGGGCTGTCACAAAAGTTAAAACCATCATAGCAATATAAACATATGATATCCCAATTAAACCAAACCAAACAAACCACATTTATTTATTTATTATTTATTTATTAATTTGACTTGTATGCCGCCCCTCTCCCGAACGGACTCGGGGCGGCTCACAATTAAAACCAACACAATAAATAATTACCTAAAATAGAATTAAACCCAACAAGCCAAATTACATTGCCAACAAAGCTCACGTAAATGCCCAAAAGCTGGAGAAACAGCTAAGTCTTCAGAATCTTACAAAAAACTAACAAGGTAAGGGCTGGATCTCTGGGAGATAGCTGTCCCATAGGGCAAGCACAAAGAAACCACAACTCCAGGAAAAAATTAACATTTTGCCTCTTTTCCCCATAGCTAGTTAATTCTATGCAGGGTAGAAAAAAAAATCCAGGAAGTGCTACACTGTAGAAAATATAGAGTAAAACCTGAATTTTCTGTTTTCACCAAGGTCACTCCTTTAGGAAGAGATAAGATGCCCCAATTTTTTTAAGGATCTTGCAATGGATTGTTTCATTAGGGGGAAAATTTTGAAAGTAAAAGGAAGAAAACATTTGAAAAAGAAGTTAGAATCATTGATTAAATGTAAGTTGGAGTTAATGAAGCATTCTATGGTGCAGACAGACTCCAGCTCTACATTATATTAAATGTAATCCAATTTTGAATGCCCACTCACAGCATCTTCTGGATCCAATGGATTTCTAGCAATCAATTGAGGGTGGAAATGTTCTGGTGCAACAAACCCCTCAGTTGAAGCCTTGGTGAGAAATTGGAATGACCAGCTGTTGTTGCTTCTTCACAGTGTGTCTCTTAATTTACCTCAGCAATGAAATGGGTAGGCCGAGCACCTATGGTAGGAATCAAGCAAATACGTCTGAGCAAATGCAAATCCAGCATTTGGAAATTCTTTCCCAAATCCAGCAGTTAAATTGGTGCCTCCTCTTGGTCTGATTTTTTTTTCAAATTTTCAAATTTATCTTTATATCTTATATCTTCTAAGAAGTGACCATTTTAAAATGTGCAGATTCCAGGTGGCAACAGCTGAAAACCATTTTGAATTACAAGAATGAGAAGCAGAAACGTCACATCCAAACAGAGTTCCCATGCAGAGACTTTACCTACTCCTTTCCCTTGTGAATTAATTACAGAGTGGCATCCCTAAGAGTTGGCTGCTTTCAACATTCTGATGCAAGCTCCACCCCTTTTTCACCATGCACACAGAAAAGGGGTGGAGCTTGATTCATGTTGTCATGATGCTGTTTTGCTCATTCTGCGCCTTGGTGGCTCAGTGGTTAGAAAGCAGTACTGCAGGCTGCTTCAGCTGACTGCCGGCAATTTGGCAGTCTCACCAGGCTCAAGGTTGAGTCAGCCTTCCATCCTTCCAAGGTCGGTAAAATGAGGACCCGGATTGTTGAGGGCAATATGCTGACTCTGTAAACTGCTTAGAGAGGGCTGTAAAGCACTGTAAAGTGGTATATAAGTCTAAGTGCTATTGCTATTCTGATGAAAGCAGCAAGCTCCTTTTCCACTACAACTGTCGTTGCTGTGACCAGAAGAAGGGAAAGAAAATTCTACCTATTATATTCGGACCCAATTCAGACTCAAATTTGCTGAATTTGTAGACACCATGCATTACAAAGCTAGCACCTAATTTGGCCAAATTTAGGCAAAGATGGTGGTATTATCTTCCTCCATCCTCATCCCTTTTCCTTTTCTATCACATCCTTTGGATCATGATATTTTAGCTTACTAATATTACAATTTAGATTACAAACTTGACAGCAGTAATGTTTTATTGTTGCTCTTTATAAGCTATTCTGAGGCATAACCCTCATTTTGGAAAGATGTAGATTGGGGTGGTAAGAGATTAATCGATGCTTATTGTATAGCAGATCAAATATTTATTTTAGCCCAAATTCAACATTTTTATATTAATATCATGCGAATGATACAGTAATATTGCTTTGGCATTTATCTTATTTATGAATTTAGAAGGGCTGTGTTTCTCTCTCCCACAAACATGCAATTTTATTTTATTTTTCTGACCGTCAATAGAGAATTAAGTGAGATCATGCTTTATCATTTTAATCCTTTTCCGTCTCTACATCTAGAATATTTTCTGTCATTATGCCACAATTTTGACTAGCCTCTGCAAAGATTTAACCTCATATACAGAATAATAAAATTCAAACTTTATTTCCTTGCCTTTTTTTTGAGAGAGAGAGTTAACAACCAGAAATATATAGAATATTTTAACCCCATTTCAAACAAAGGCAGTTTTTGTATCCTGAATACAGATAGTCCTCAATTTATGACACCAGGTGGGATTGGGATTGCAGCAATGCAGTCGTAAAGCATGACATCATGTGACTTCATTGCATAGCAAATGGAAATCCAGGCAATGCTGGTTGTCATAATCCAATAGCAATACCAATAGCATATAGAATAGAATAGAATAGAATAGAATAGAATAGAATAGAATAGAATAGAATTCTTTACTGCCCAAGTGTGGTTGGACACACAAGGAATTTGTCTTTGGTGCATATGCTCTCAGTGTACATAAAAGACTTATATACATTCCATAGCACTTTACAGCACTCTTTGGCTGGTTTACAGTCTAAAGCATTATTTGCACATTGACCCCAACAATCTGGGTCCTCAATTTACTGATCTTGGTAGGATGGAAAACTGAATCAGCCTTGAACCTCTCAGGATCCAACTCCAAGCTGTGGGTAGAGTTTGACTGCAATACTGCACTACCAGGGCTCCTAAAGTCTAAATAGCTTTGTCTAAATGCTATTGCTATGCTATGATTCTTTGAGCTGTGTGTGTGGGCCATGAAGCAGCTAAGGAGTGCAGGGGTGCTGCAGGAGAATGGGAAAGGCCCCCAGAGGCAGCGGTGGGCTGCTAAAGGGTTTGCAGGGGTTCAGGAGAGCCCCTAGCTAAGATTGTGTGCAGTTTGGAGAACCCCCAAATTCCACTCCTGGCTGGCCCTGCTCACCCCACTTCGCCCCTTCCAGGAGTCCCCATGTAGCCCATTTTGGATGCAGGTAAGTGCAGGGCAGGGAGGCTCGGGGAGGGTGAAAAACGGGCCACCTGGAAGTTCGGGAAGGCTAGAAATGGGCCCGTCTCTGGCTTCCAAGGAGCCTCCAGAGCCCAAAGAGGCCATTTTCACTTTCCTGGAGGCTCGGGGAAAGCCTCTGGAGCCCCAGGGAGGGCAAAAACACTCCCCCCCCTTCATGGTGCAGGAGGCCGACTAGGTAACGTCCACCATGGCCATGGCCATACCCACCCAGCAACCAGGCAGAGAACCCTTTGCTAAAATTTTTGAAGCTCACCCCTGCCAGAGGCACGGCACAGGCTACACACAAGTTGAAGCAGTGAGTTGCTGCAGTATGGCATGAGAAATGGAAGCACAGGTGGGCCAGGGAAGGTGGGTGCAGGGTGGGTGCCAGTTGGGCAATGGTGCAAGTAGCCTCAGAAAGAAGATAGTACCTGCCTCACCTAGAGCCAAGCCAACATCAGGAGGAGGAAGATGGTGAAGGACAACTATACACAGCAAGAACTGGAGTGCGCAGGGTGGTAGAGGAGGCTGGGATGTCATTGGGATGTCTGGCCATTGTGTAGGCCTTGAGGCAGCATTCCACTGTGTTGCTGGGGCTGAAGTAGAGGCCAAGAGGCAATAGTAGCTAGCTGAGACTGCTGAAGACCCCAGGAATCTACTACATCCCTAGGACTTAGCACTGCTGAGGATGCCACTGTGTAGGGTGGCAAAAGACTAGAAACAGGTGAGGAGAGTTGAAGTAGCCTGTGGTAAGCACCTGAATTTTGATCATGTGACTGTGGGGCTGCTGTCGTAGTTTCGGGGACCAGGTATAAATATGATTACTTCTGCACTGACATAACTTCGGATGGTTGCTCAGCAAATAGGCGCATGTTGAAGAGTGCCTGTAGACTGTACAATGGAGCAACAACTGGGGTACAATTGCAACTGGAATGCTGCATTTAGCACTGAATATCCACTAATGCATTTATTTTCACCTTGTTTGCTGAGTCATTGGATGGTTAATCACCCACTTGTTCAATCCATTTATCATCTGGAAAGATTATGGATTAGTTTACCAACAACACAAATGCAATAGTAGTAGTAGCAGTAGCACCACCATTATCACCAGGGGTTGGATTCAAATTTTTAACAACCGGTTCTGTGGGTGTGGCTTAAGTGGTGGTCATGGCTTGGTGGTCATGTTATTGTCTGGGTAGGTGTGGCCAACTCAATATCACTCACATTGAGGCACACATCTCCTCGCCTGGCCTCTCATGACTGTGGGGATGCTGCAACAGTGGTAAGTGTGAAAAATGGTCATAAGTCACTTTTTTCAGTGCCATTGTAACTTTGAATGGTCACTCCACATAAGCAAAGTACCAGCAAAGGAGGGGAAAAACTCCAGAGAAGTTCCTGACATAGGAAGTCTAGTCCTGCCAAGAACGTAATAAGGGTTAACAGAGAGGCAGTTTCTGTAAGCAACACCAGAATGTTTCCTTCCTGCCTTCCTTACAGGATTAGACCAGTAATTTCTTCTAACAACTGGTTCTCCGAACTGCTTAGAATGTTAACAATCGGTTCTAGTGAATAGGTGCGAACTGGTAGAATCCCACCCCTGATTATCACCCATCTCTGAAAGTTGCGTGCGTCATGGCAGAGATGGGTAATATCATAAGAAATTATGAGGCCAAAATCATTTAAATGTACCTCACCAGAAGATATTTTTTTGCTATTGATCAGTGCAGTGATGTCAGAATATTTTCCTAAAAAATTAATATATAGTCTTTGATTTACAACAATTCATTTAGTGACCGTTCAAAGTTACAATGGCATGAAAAAGTAACTTATAACCATTATTCAGCCATTTGTCAACCGATTCACATTTATGACAATTGCAGCGTCCCAGAGTCAAGTGATCCCCTTTTTGTCACCTTCTGACAAGCAAAGTCAAGGGGGGAGCGGAGCAAGTTTCACTTAACCACTGTGTTACTAACTGTTATGTATGCAGGTTTAAAGTCATTGGTTTAGTTTGAACTGTTCTTGTAAAATGTAAGAAATGATTGGTTTAAAAAGTGCGGGAAAACCCTGCACTCTGATTGGCTGGCAACTGCGGCTGCTGGCTGTAAGTAGCAGCTGCAGCCCAGCCAAAGTGGGTTCGTTCTGAGCTGTAGTCACTAATAAACAAAGAGCTTGAAGCACTCTGTGTCTGTCTCTTCATGCAAACTTAACACTGGCGACGAGGATGGGATCTCCCTGAAGAAGAAGGCAACGCGGAACAGAAGAAGAGAGAGATGGCTGCACTGAACACCCCCCCCAACCCTGTTCAATCCGACGGCAGAAGACTGAGAGATGTATGCAGATCGTTTCCAAATGTATCTGGAAGGAAACGATCTTGCCGACATTTCCGAGAAGCAGAAGAGGGCGGTCTTTCTCACGCACTGTGGTCCGGCAGTTTTCAAGATGGCGAAGGCATTGGCGGGAGCTGCAGACGTGAAGGTAATGGAATGGCCTGACTTAGAAAAGTTGTTAAGAGCCCATTACGCCCCACAAGTATCGTGCCTCATTAAGAGACACGAGTTTTACCATCGGGATCAAGGGAAAAGCGAAAACGTAAACGACTTCATGGCAAGTTTAAGAGACATTGGGGGTGCATGTGAATTTAACAATTTAGAAGAGGCCATGCACGATCGATTTGTTCTGGGCCTTAAAGACAAGGTGCTTCAGAGCAAGTTATTACTAAGACCTAAGATCACGCTGAAGGAAGCAATAGAAGAGGCCTCTTCAGCAGAAGCTACCAAGTCCTCAGCAGCAGCCATGAAGAAAATTAACAAGGCCACAAGCCATCCTGATGTGGAAAAGTCCACAACAACTCATTGTGAGTAAATAGATTCTGAGTCAGACTGTAGTGAGGTGGAGGAAGGAATTTATAGACTCAGAATGGAGCGGGAAAAGAAAGACCTGGGAAGAAAGAGGCAAGATTTCTACTGCAGAGGTTGTGGGGAAGCCACCCCGCACTGAATGCAAGTTTCCTGATACCATCTGCCTCCATTGTGAAAAAAGAGGACACCAAGCAAGAGTCTGCAAATCATCCAGAACTCCACCCAACAGAAGGAAGTTTCCTGACAAAGAATTCAAGCCCAACAACCTCATTGAGAAAATGGGGCGCAGCACAGAAGCAAATGGGAAGAATGAAACTCATCAGACAGTAACTATTGGTCATTCTTCTTCTATCAATAACAGAAAAGTGCATGTTCAAGGTACTAATTGAAGGAAGGCCTTGCCAAATGGAAGTGCACTCAGGCTCATATTTATCTATGGTGTCATGGGACACTATTCACAGGCTACTCCCAAACATTCAGAAGAAGCATTTCAAGAAGCAAGCACTGACTCTTAAAGACTACCAAGGGAACAAGATTCCAGTAGTTGGAACAAGAGAATTCAATGTGAAGTTCAAAGGCCACACCAAACGCTTGCCCCTGACCATCGTGGACAAGGATCGCCCAAGCTTGCTGGGACTTGAGTGGTTCAATCCACTAGGCATCGAGGTGACTGGCATCAATCACGTGAGCAACACTGAATGGGAGGAGGCCCTGAAGTATGAGTTTCCAGAGGTGTTCAGCGATGGATTGGGCAAGTATATGGGGACCCCTATCACTTTCAACCTAGATCCCAAGGTGCCATCAATTCCCTTAAAGCCCAGAAGGGTCCCATTTGCCTTAAAGGAAAAAATTGATGCACAATTAGATAAACTAATAGCTCAAGGAATTTTAGAGCCCACTGACCACTCCAGGTGGGAGATACCCATAGTCACACCAGTCAAGACTGATGGGTCAGTGAGAATCTGTGGAGACTATAAGGGGACATTGAACCATGCGCTTCAACAGAGCGCATATCCAGTTCCAGTGGTGCATCATTTACTACATTCACTTGGCAGGGGTACACACTTTGCTAAATTGGATCTGGCCCAGGCATATCAACAATTAACAGTTGATGATGCCACTGCAGAGGCCCAAACCATTGTGACTCATAGAGGTGCTTTCAAATGTAAAAGGTTACAGTTTGGAGTAAGTGTGGCACCAGGCATCTTCCAAAGCCTTATGGAAAGGATGCTCCAAGGACTGCCAGGGGTAGTACCTTACTTTGATGATGTGTTAATCTCTGCTGAAAATGACACTCAGTTACAAGAGAGACTCAGAGAAGTCCTTACCAGATTCAAAAAAGCGGGGTTAAAAGTCAAGGAAAAAAATGCACTCTTAGAACTGACAAGGTTGAGTTCTTGGGCTATATGATTGACAAAATGGTTGAAAACTGGGTTGCATCTTGTCCCAACTGTCAGGTAGTCAGGCCTGCCCCACCTCTCACCCCCACACAGGAATGGGAATGTCCTAGGGGCCCATGGTCCAGGATTCACATTGATTTTGCTGACCCTACCAGAGGGCACACTTTCCTTATTATAGTTGATGCATATTCCAAATGGCTAGAGGTTTTCCCTATGGCATCCACCACAACTGAAGCTGTCATCAAACAGCTTAAAAGCTTTTGTAACTCACGGGTTACCTGATGTGCTTGTTTCTGACAATGGCCCTCAATTTACATCCAACCTTTTTGAATCGTATCTAGCACAACAGGGTATCAGACATGCCCTGACAGCCCCTGGGCATCCTTCAGCTAACGGCCGGGCTTAACGTATGATACGATTTACCAAGGAAAACCTTCAGCAATTGGGTCCAGGGGATATCACTGAGAGAGTTGAAAAACTTCTCAGTATTCAGCATATCACTCCCAACCCCTCAACTAATTTGTCCCCAGCTGAATTGTTGATGGGTAGGAAACTCAGGTCTCCCCTTGATCACCTTCATCCCACTTATGCACCCAATGCACCACTAGATTCCACTAGCAAAATTCGCACATTCACTGTGGGTGATTCTGTTTATGCTAAGAACCTTATGGGTGAACCATTATGGATTCCTGCTGAGATAACCCAAATCACAGGCCCCAGGTCTTACAGGGTACAAATGGAGGATGGTGTCCTCTGGAGCAGGCACATTGATCAGTTAAGATCCAGATTGCCTCAGGAGCATCGCTTTTGCTCCTCTCTGGTTCCCATACCTACTGCCTCTTCTAGGGGAAGGGGAGGATCATGAGTGTAATGAACAAGCAAGAATCAACCCCATGTGTAACGAGCTAACATGACAGGAACCATCCCAAAACCTGTCACAATACCAACAACCATTTTCACAAATGGAAGATTGCACATCATTACCTGATTTAGGTGCTGACAGTGGGTTGGAGATGGATTGGGAGGAGAGACCAGGTTGTAGTAACCAAACAGGTTCTACCATTACTACAAGTCCTAGTAAGGAAATGTCAGCAGACACATTTCCTCCCTCACAAGGTGAGAACCTTAAAACATCTGAACCACGTAGGTCTCAACGTACACGTAAGAGCCCCACCTATTTAAAAGAATACATTAGATAGGCTGGGGTTTGAGTATGGACTGAACCTAGTGGGGAGGGGTGTTATGTATGCAGGTTTAAAGTCATTGGTTTAGTTTGAACTGTTCTTGTAAAATGTCAGAAATGATTGGTTTAAAAAGTGCGGGAAAACCCTGCACTCTGATTGGCTGGCAACTGCGGCTGCTGGCTGTAAGTAGCAGCTGCAGCCCAGCCAAAGTGGGTTCGTTCTGAGCTGTAGTCACTAATAAACAAAGAGCTTGAAGCACTCCGCATCTGTCTCTTCATGCAAACTTAACACTAACTTTACTTCATTGTCATTGAACCTTGTACAATGCAATCAAACAGCATCTTCAGTGCACATTGAAAATAAAACACAAACACACATCCTTCACCCTCCACACATTGAACTGAAAACCCCCAACACCGCACCAACACTGCACTATACAGCAGAATTCAAAAGAGCTACTGCCCTGGGATAGAACCTGTTTTTCAGCCTATTTGTCCTTGTTTTTATTATTCTGTACCATCTGCCAGATGGTAATAGTTCAAAAAAAGGGCTCCCAGGATGAGATGGATCTTTGAGAATGTTTTGAACTTTCTTAAGGCAGCAGGAGCTATAAAGCTCTTCCAAAGAGGGGAGAGGGCAACCAATGATCTTCTGGGCAATGATGTTAACCCTCTGGAGCACTGTCCTATCTGCCACTGTGCAATTGGCAAACCATACAGAGGTGCAGTAAGTTCAGATACTCTCTTTGGTGCAGCAGTTAAAGGTCACCAGCAGTTTTTCATTCAGTTGTTGTTTTCTGAGAAGTCTCAGGTAGTATAATCTCTGCTGGGCCCTTTTGACCAGGGCTGCAATGTGGGCACCCCAGGTCAGGTCCTCTTTTAGGATAACATCCAGAAACTTAAAACTGGCCACTTGCTCCACTTGGTCTCCATTGATAAGCAAGGGCTGGATGTCTGATCTGTTCCTTCTATAGTCCACTATAAGCTCCTTGGTCTTATTGGTGTTGAGGACCAAGTTATGGTCTCCACACCACGAAAGCAACCGGTCCACCTCATCTCGGTAGGCAGACTCATCCCCCCCCCCAGAGATGAGTCCCACCACTGTTTTATCATCTGCAAATTTAGCAATTTAAATTTAAATTTAGCACCATGTTACTAACTTAACAACTGCACTGATTCACTTAACAACTGTGGCAAGAAAGGTCGTAAAACTGGGGCAAAATTCACTTATCAGCTAACAGAAATGTTGGACTCCATAACAATTGTATGTCAAGGCCTGCCTGTACAAGAAAGATGCATAGTTATATATTGTGTTATGGATTCTTCTACCTCCAAAATTTCACTGCTTGCATTTCTGCAGTGCATAAAAATAATCCTAAGAAAAATGTATGTAACATTTTGAGAGTACAATTAGGTTGCCTCAAGTAATGTGACAATCATGAAGTATATGACACCCCCTTTCAAAGAGTACCATAATATTTAACAATGGAGCTTTACTGCTGGAAGAACAATAAGGGCTTAAGTTGCTGAAAACATTGCTTGGCATGCCACACATTTCGTGGTGGTGGGAGTTCCCAGTTTTATATTTCAAAGACTGTGAATGGACATAGCTTTATGGTTGCTTTTATGTCTGGTTCCTTGAAGGGGCCTCCTTAGCAACACCAGAAGCTTCTGTCTTTATTGCTAACACATTCCTCACAAGCTTTCAAAGGGGTAATGACTAATGACTTCAAAGAGGTGACAATTACACAGCCTATTACATCAAATAGAATTCATCCAAATTTCTGCTCATTGGAAAATACAGGTAGTCCTTGTTTAGCAACTGCCTTGTACAGTTACCACTCGCAGTTATGACGGTGATGAGAAAGTAACTTTGTAAAATCCTCACGCTGATAACCATCACAGGTCTATAATACAAAAGAAAACTGAAATAAAATCATAAGCAGAGTTGTGATTTCACTTTGCAACGTCTTCATTTAACAACTGAGCAGCTGGTCCCAGCTACAGTCCCATTCAGAGTTGTTTGCATAAACCAAATTTCTTTTCTTTTCTTCTTTCTTTCTTTCTTTCTTTCTTTCTTTCTTTCTTTCTTTCTTTCTTTCTTTCTTTCTCTTTCTTTTTCTTTCTCTCAAGAGAGAGTGGGGGAGAGAGATTGGTTTTTACATAAATCTTATTTGGGTTTTCTTTCAGTAAAAAACACACATGACATTCCGACTAAATTATGCCTCCATTCTAAGACAAATGTTATTTTTAACAATTGAAAGCTCTGGAACCAGGCACAACTAGCTTGACATGAACCAATTAGCTAGTATTCAAACCTATTTGACAAAAGTTGTCATGATTATAGAACAAAGAAGATTTTAAGTCTGTTGTTTTAGAAAATGGAGTGCTACTCAAGTTTTGACTAGAAGCTCATGCAAAAGCAGGAGGAGAAGTGAGGGGGGGGGGAACCAGATTTTCTGACTTCAGCAAAATAACCTCCTTTTCAAAGCCCAGTCTGGCTCGTCAGCTGGAACAGAAATGTTGAATCAGGTTGAATACGCTGATCTCTGTTTTGAAAATGGACTGACTGAAACATCACTTTTCTTGGGGTATTTATTCATGCTTGACAATATCATTTTGGGCCCAAGACAGCTGACTCAACAGCACGAAAGCTGATATTTTCATAAAGCATCTTTGCTTGCAGGGCTTCCCTTTTGGCTTGGCTCAAGTTAGCCTTTGCTGGCCGTTTCAGCTGTCCGGTTCCAGAGCATGCTGAAATCCTCATAAACTTTTATACCTGGCCTTTTTTTAATTTACAAAAATGCAGTTGATTACTGCTTGAAAGATACTGTATTAAAAATGTATGAATGTTTAGTTTAAACATTTTATTACGTCTGATTAACAGCTACATTCCTCTTATGCACTGCAAGTCACAAATGGCCGGGAGGCCGGACCTTCGCCACAGCTGTTAGTAAATACTTACAAATGTGAAATTCTCCCACAGGTGCTAAGTATATTTCAAGAGAAGTGAAGTTTCACAGCATGAGCTGAAGTGAAAGACTGGTATGTCACCATTCTATACTACCCACAATGTAACACTAGAGCCTTAGGACTTGCTCTTTCAAGCTTCTATTAGAACTTTCACTCTAAGTGTAAAATTCTGCTAGAGCATCAGAGGTGGTATTCAGCAGGTTCTGACCAGTTCTGGAGAACCGGTAGCAGAAATGTTGAGTAGTTCGGAGAACCGGCAAAAAACACCTCTGACTGGCCCCGCCCTCGTCTATTCTCTGCCTCCCAAGTCCCAGCTGATTGGCTGGGTCTTCTTTTGTTGCCCTGCACAGGAGAATGGAGCCGGAAAGCAGGTTAGTGGGGTGGGGAGGGAATGGGGATTTTATAGTATCCATGCCCACCAAGCACCCACCAAGCCATGCCATGCCCACCAAGCCACACCATGCCCACCAAGCCACACGCCCACCAAGCCACGCCATGGCCACCAAGCCACACCATGCCCACCAAGCCATGCCCACAGAACCGCTAGTAAAAAATTTTGAATCCCACCACTGTACAGCATCCTTCACAAATCATGGGATAGGACTTGGTTCCACCTAATAGGGCCTTCTCCCATTTACCTATGTGCCCTTGAGCTAAAGTTATTTTGAAAGTCCCAAAGATGCTTTGTCAAGAGGCAACTGGACTTTCTGTTTCTTCTTTGAAGACAGCAAAGTCCACATTTTGGACTTTGAAAGAGGGGTCAAAGAGACCACCTATGTCAAAATTGAACAGCCCTCTCTCAACAGAGGGAGAGGGATATGACATCATCTGTCTCCAGTCTACAACACAATCCTTTCAACAGTTCCAAGAAGGCTCCACACCCATTTGCACCACTCAGGTGACCCTGAGGACACAGATAAACCTCCAAGTGGCCTCAATGATTCTCTAAAAGGATGCAAGTGACCAGCTGTCTGCAAGGAATATAAGTCATTCCATTCCCAGTCGGAGCTGAAGAAGCTTCTTGGGTGAGAAACGAAACATCTTCAAAGAAAAACCAGAAAGTCCAGTTGCCTCTTGAAAAAGCACCTTTGGGTTAGCCATGACCTGGATGACTGAGAATCCCCATAGACTATTCTGAAAACTTTCCTATCTATCCAGAATAAAGGAAAATGGAGCGTGGAAGATAGAGAGGCACATGCCATTCCATCAAAAGATTGGAATGACTTGATTGGACAGGTTCCAGATAAATGCTGCAATCCTACACATAATGACTTGGGAACAATGGATCATCTGATACAAATAAAGCTTACTTCTGAGTACCACTGAATATAATAAACCTTATTTCTAAGTACCATTGAATACCATGAAGTTTACTGCTGAGTAATCTTTACACGATTGTGCTATAAATTAGAAGATTTAACACTACCCACCAAAGAAGAGTGGGTGGTGAAGACGATGAAGCTTGCTAAGATGGTGAAATTGACCGCTTGA
The DNA here is from genome assembly GCA_009733165.1 of Naja naja. NCBI lineage: Eukaryota > Metazoa > Chordata > Lepidosauria > Squamata > Elapidae > Naja > Naja naja. Next base: position 222,669,450 of record CM019148.1, on the reverse strand, counting down.
TTAGAGAAAAGACACAGATTAATTTGAATGCTGATTGGCAACTCCTTTTGAAATTAGGATATACAGGTCTGATTAGAAAAAAATAGTAGATAACAAAAAAGAAAGAAAATTGTGTTGTAGCCTTAAGTAAAAGGTCATTAAATTTACACCTAAAATTGTTGTAAAAGAAAATCATGTCTTTATATTTACTTTCTTTTTTTTCTCCGCACTTTTGGCTTTGTTCTCTACTTGCTTTTTCACTTTTTCCCTTAATTATTGCTATCCTTATTTTTTTTTAAAAAATTTATAAAGTTATCACGGAATACATTATTGTAATGTAAATTAGTTGCAGTGGTTTTCTATGCTCAAATCATCTAATTAAATTTCCACATGTGAACACGGTTATGGTTTTGTTTTGTTGTTTTATACAGATGGTTTGTACTGACACTTCCAACAGCTCTTCTTCGGGTGGCAATCAGGGGCACCCCATGGCTTCCCTTCCACAAACAGATCATCAGCACTGTCAAAGTCTGGCAAGCTGTACCATTGTATGTGTGCTACCAGCTGCTTTATGCTACCATCTCCAGAGAGAATCAAATGATTCTAACTCAGTCCTACAAAATAGAACGAAATACTCAAAATGTGCATAGAGTCCATTCATTATGTAGTAACTAAAAATGGCCATATCAGTGACACCCCCCCATTGTTGTGATCATGTTCCTCTATTTATTTATTTGTATCCCGCCTTTATTATTTTTTTTTTTACAAATAAGTCAAGGGCACGAACATATTCAGCACACCTTCTTCTTCCTATTTTCCTCACCACCATCTTTGATGGTTGAGGCTTGTTCCTAATATTTAACAGGATGATGTTTTCAGTACAGAGAGTCCTGGACTTACAACAGTTCACTTAGTGACTGTTTGAAGTTGCAATGGCACTGAAAAGAGTCAGTGATGACCATTTGATGTTGAGACTCTAGAAGAAGTACAGAGAAGAGCAACCAGGATGATTAGGGGACTGGAGGCTAAAACATACAATGAACGGCTGCAGGAACTGGGCATGGCTAGTCTAGTAAAGAGAAGGACCAGGGGAGACATGATAGCAGTCTTCAAATATTTGAGGGGCTGCCACAGGGCGGAAGGGGTCAAGCTATTTTCTAAAGCGTCTCTAGGCCAGACAAGGAATAATGGATGGAAACTGAACAAGGAGAGATTTAACCTGGAATAAGGAGAAACTTTCTGACAGTGAGAACAATCAATCAATGGAACAGAAGTTGCCCTTGGAAGTTGTGGGAGCTTCATCACTTAAGGCCTTCAAGAAGAGATTGGACTGCCATTTGTCAGAAATGGTGTAGGGCCTCCCACTTGGGCAGGGGGTTGGACTAGATGACCTACAAGGTCCCTTCCAACTCTGATGATCTGTTATCTGTTATTTTTCACACTTATGACCATTCCATCATCCCTATGGTCAGATGATGTACAATCAGATGCTTGACAATATTTATGACTATTGCAGTGTCCCAGGGTCATATGATTCCCTCTTATGACCTTCTGACAAGCAAAGTCAATGGGGAAGCCAGATTCACTTAACAACCATGTTACTAATTTAACAACTGCAGTAATTCACTTAACAAGGGTGGCAAGAAAGGTCATAAAATGGGGCAAAAAACAAATTCCTCACTTAGCAACAGAGATTTTGGGCTCAGTTGTGGTTGTAAGGTGAGGATTCCCTATATTTGGATAGAGCCAAGGTTTTCTCTTCTCCCCCCCCCTTGGGATTTTAAATTAGAAATTCTGGCTTTTTAAAGAAATGTAAACTCATTTCTAGGGCCTAGTGTAGTTTTCAAGTCTTTCCCACTGCAAAATAGTGCACTTTGCTGTTGTCAAATTTAAGTTGGGATGAGAAGGGAGGAGAGGGAGAGGGGGAGGCACATGTATTTACTAGGTGTATATGCCCTCTCAACCATTACTAACTCTGAGAAATGTACGTATACTCTCTCTTGCTCTATTTCAGGAAATAAAATTAAACTATATACATAAAGGTTTTTTTTAAAAAAAACTAGGAACAGAGCCTTCTAATCCTATATCACGAAACAATTTTTAAAAAATCCACGAATACTTCTAAAACTGACATATACGGTAATTATATTCTCATGCGAGGACTGAGTTGTGATAAAGAATGATGGAGCTGTCAGTCAAAAAAGGACAGCATTTAGGGATCCACTCCCAGGATGAATTTCAGCAAGAAGCAGAGAAGATGGATTTGGGAAGTGTAGTGGGAAGGATTCAAAGAAAAGAGCAGAGCCCAAGTCTACCAATGTCTCTTTAGAGAGGGGAATATTAGGAATATTTTTAGAGCCCACATAAAGCTAGTATTAATAGGATGTAGATAATCTACCCAAATAAATGAACTTGTTGAAAGCCTAGTTTTTAGTTATCCAATTAAAGTCAATTTAATTTCTTTGTTTCTATGTTTACCTAGTGCCTGTGTTATTCTGTATGATCCCCATATTCTGTAAAGTTACTGTATGTTACCTTGGCAACCTAAGGAACATCTAAACTGCAAAAGAGATTTAGTAATGGCAGCAGAACAAATATATAATACAGCAAAGACTCCCACCACCACCACCACCCCAACCCCAAAGGGAAGATACACAACACCTGGGATCATCAGAAGAAACCATTAATAAACTATCAAAGGAGACATGAGTTCTCCCATGCCACGACAGCTTTCAGAATTCCCTGCAATTCCGTTTCTATGCCTCTATGCTGGAGGCATACAACTAGATATTTGTATAGTTCTGTATCAATAACTGTTATGTATGCAGGTTTAAAGTCATTGGTTTAGTTTGAACTGTTCTTGTAAAATGTCAGAAATGATTGGTTTAAAAGTGCGGGAAAACCTGCATCTGATTGTTAAGGAACCGCGCTGCTATTATAAGTAGCAGAGCCCAGCCAAATCAGGGTCTGTTATGAGCTGTAGTCACTAATAAACTCTTCACTGAAGCACCGCCTGACTCTTCTGCAAATCTAACACTGGCTTACGAAGGTGGATCCTTCCCGAAGAGAAGACAACGCTGAGAACAAGCTGAGAGTGATGATCTGCGCTGAACACCCCCAGCCCCGCTCTCGATCCGGACGGCAGAAGACTGGGACTCAGATGCAGATCGCTCCAAATGTATTTGGAGGGAAACGATTTCCTTTACATTTCTGACAAGCGGAAGAGGGCTGTCTTTCTCACCCACTGCGGTCCGCCGTTTAAGAGATGGCGAAGGCATTTGCGGGAGCTGCAGGCGAAGGTAATGGACTGGCCCAATTTAGAAAAGTTATTAAGAGCCCATTACACACCATTAGTATCGCGTCTCATTAAGAGACACGAACTGGCCGATCAGGGGAAAGCTTAAACGCTAATGACTTCATGACAAGTTTAAGGGACATTGGGGTGCATGAGTTTATCAACTTGAAGAGGCCATGTGCGATCATTTGTTCTAGGCCTAAAAGACAAGGTTTTGCAGAGCAAATTATTAATGAAACCTAAGATCACACTAAAGGAGGCCATAAAAGAAGCTTCTTCAGAAGGAGCAACAAGTCCTCAGCAGCAGCCATGAAGAAAATTAACAAGGCAAAGAAGCCATCCTGATGTGGAAAAATCCACAACAACCATTGCAAGCAAATAGATTCTGATTCAGACTGTAGTGAGGTGGAGGAAGGAATTTATAGATCAGAATGAGCAGAAAAGAAAGACCCAAAGAAAGAGGCAAGATTTTCTACTGCAGAAGTTGTGGGGAAGAAAAAAGTGGACACCTAGCAAGAGTCTGCAAATCATCCAGAACTCCACCAAGCAGAAAGAAGTTTCTGATAAAAGAATTCAAGCATAACAACTTCAGGGAGAAAATGGGTGCAACACAGAAGCAAATGGAAGAATGAAAACTCATCAAACAGTCACTGTTAGATTTGCATGAAGAGTCAGATGGAGTGCTTCAGTGAAGAGTTTATTAGTGACTACAGCTCATAACAGACCGATTTGGCTGGTCTGTGGCTGCTACTTATAGCCAGCAGCCGCAGTTGCCAGCCAATCAGAGTGCAGGGTTTTCCCCAGACTTTTAAACCAATCATTTCTGACATTTTACAAGAACAGTTCAAACTTAACCAATGACATTCAAACCTGCATACATAACACCCCTCCCCACTAGGTTCAGTCCATACTCAAACCCCAACCTATCTAATGTATTCTTTTAAATAGGTGGGGCTCTTACGTGTAATGTTGAGACCTTCGTGGTTCAGAAGTTTTAACGTTCTCACCCAGTGAGGGGAAATGTCTGTTGACATTTCCCTAGTTGGACTTCCTGTGAAAGAAGACCCTGTTTGATTGTTAGAATCTGGTCTCTTCTCCCAACCCATCTCCAGCCCAATGTCAGCACCCAAGTCAGGTAGTGATGTGCAATCTTCCACTTGTAAGGATGGATTTTGGCATTGTGACAGGTTTTGGGATGGTTCCTGTCGTAATAGCTCGTTACACATGGGGTTGATTCTTGTTTGCTGATTATCCTCATGTTCCTCCCCTCCCCTAGAAAAAGCATTAGGTATGGGAACTAGAGAGGAAATTGCGATGTTCCTGAGGTAACCTGGATCTAAGCTGATCAATGTGCCTGCTCCAGAGGACACCATCCTCTGTTTGTACCCTCTAAGAATGAGGGCCTGTGATTTGAGCTATTTCAGCAGGAATCCACAAAGGTTCACCCATAAGGTTCTTAGCATAAACAGAATCACTCACACTGAACGTGAGAACTTTGCTAGTGGAATCTAGTGGTGCACATTCATGCAGCCTGGCTGTTAGCCGAAGGGTGCCCAGGAGCTGTCAGGGCATGTCTGATACCCAGTTGTGCTAGATAGGATTCAAAAGGGTTGGATGTAAATTGAGGGTCAGGCCGTGGGTTACTTTTAAGCTGCTTGATGACAGCATCAGTTGTGGTGGATGCCATAGGGATTACCTCTAGCCATTTGGAATATGCATCTACTATAATAAGGAAGGTGTGCCCTCTGGTAGGGCCACCAAAATCAATGTGAATCCTAGACCATGGGCCCCTGGGACATTCCCATTCCTGTTTGGGGGCGAGAGGTGGGGCAGGCCTGACTACCTGACAGTTGGGACAAGATGCAACCCAGTTTTCAACCATTTTGTCAATACCTGGCCACCATACATAACTCCTGGCCAATCCCTTCATCCTTACAATACCAGGATGACCCTCATGTAGCATTTCAAAACCTCCTTTGCAGTTTTGCAGGAATAACCACCCTGTTACCCCACAAAATACATCCTCTTAATACAGATAATTCAGTTTGCCTGGATTTAAAAGGTTGGGCAAGGTGAGGTAGATCTTGAAGAGGCCAACCTTTCTTAATCCAGCCTATAATAGGAGCCAATAAAGTGTCTTTGGCAGTCTCTCTGGCAATTTCAGCAGCGTGTACTGGAAGCTTGGCAACAGTTTCTAGGAAAAAGGTGTGTGCCTCAGGTTCAAAGTCCTCCTTGTGACAAGGAAGTGGGCAACGACTCAAGGCATCAGCATGTCCAATGTCCTTGCCAGGCTTGTGGATAAGGTTGTATGAATAAGCAGCAAGAAATTCAGTCCACCTCAGCATTCTTGGTGACAGGATAATGGGTGTAGGTTTGTCTCCTGCCACAATGCCTAACAAAGGTTTGTGATCTGTGACAATGGTAAATGTTCTCCCATATAAATACTCATGAAATTTCTTGATAGCTGCAACAATTGCCAATGCTTCCTTGTCCAATTGGCTGTAATTCCTCTCTGCTTTGGTCAAGGTGCAAGAGTAAAATGCAATAGGGGCTTCCCTCCCTCTGGGAAGCCTGTGGCTCAAACCCCCACACTCCAAAGGGGATGCATCACAAGTCAGTACAACAGGTAAATTCTCAGAGAACTGTATGAGTACAGCATCATACGTGATTAGTCTTTTAATACTGTTAAATGCTGATTGTTCTTTCCTGCCCCAGACCCAAACAGACTTTTTGTCAAGCGATCTGTTTAATGGTTCTGCAATGGTTGCCTTCTGAGGTAGGAACATGTGATAAAAGTTAATGAGTCCAAGGAAAGCTTGCAAATCTGTTTTGCATTTTGGTCTAGGGGCTTCTTTGATTGCTTGAACCTTGGCATCTGTAGGGTGGATACCATGCTTGTCAATCATATAGCCCAAGAACTCAACCTTGTCAGTTCTAAGAGTGCATTTTTCTTCCTTAACTTTTAACCCCGTTCTTGAATCTGGTAAGGACTTCTCTGAGTCTCTTGTAATTGAGTGTCATTTTCAGCAGAGATAACACATCATCAAAGTAAGGCACTACCCCTGGCAGTCCTTGGAGCATCCTTTCCATAAGGCTTTGGAAAATGCCTGGTGCCACGCTTACTCCAAACTGTAACCTTTTACATTTGAAGGCACCTTATTGAGTCACAATGGTTTGGGCCTCTGCAGTGGCATCATAAACTCTTAGTTGTTGATATGCCTGGGCCAGATCCAATTTGGCAAAGACTGTACCCCTGCCAAGTGAATGTAATAAATGACGCACCACTGGAACTGGATATGCGCTCTGTTGAAGTGCATGGTTCAATGTCCCCTTATAGTCCCCACAGATTCTCACTGACCCATCAGTCTTGACTAGTGTGACTATGGGTGTCTCCCATCTGGAGTGGTCAGTGGGCTCTAAAACTCCTTGAGCTATTAGTTTATCTAATTGTGCATCAATTTTTTCCTTTAAGGCAAATGGGACCCTTCTGGGCTTTAAGCGAATTGGGGGCACCTTGGGATCTAGGTTGAAAGTGATGGGGTCCCCATATACTTGCCCAATCCATTGCTGAAGACCTCTGGAAACTCAGACTTCAGGGCCTCCTCCCATTCAGTGTTGCTCACGTGATTGATGCCAGTCACCTCGATGCCTAGTGGATTGAACCACTCAAGTCCCAGCAAGCTTGAATAGTCCTTGTCCACGATGGTCAGGGGCAAACGTTTGGTGTGGCCTTTGAACTTCACGTAGAATTCTCTTGTTCCAACTACTGGAATCTTGTTCCCTTGGTAGTCTTTAAGAGTCAGTGCTTGCTTCTGGAAATGCTTCTTCTGAATGTTGGGAAGTAGCCTGTGAATAGTGCCCCATGACACCATAGATAAATAGGAGCCTGAGTCCACTTCCATTTGGCAAGGCCTTCCTTCAATTAGTACCTTCACATGTACTTTCTATATTTATTTCAGACAATCCCAATTAGACTTGGGAAAGAGTACTTTGAAGATTTAAATAAAATCACATCAAAATTTATATGGCAGGGCAAAAAGCCAAGAATTAAATTTAAGCTATTACAAGATGCAAGGTTAAGAGGGGGATTCGCACTACCAAACTGGGAATTGTATTATCAAGCTGCAAGTTTGATGTGGGTGAAAGAATGGATAACATTGAGAAATAATAGATTGTTAACTTTAGAGGGTCATGATTTTTTACTAGGATGGCATGCTTTCTTATAGTATAAGGGAACTAAAAAACAAGGATATTTTAGAAGACACTATGTTCGAGAAGCTTTATTTTTAAATTGGGAAAAAACTAGAAAACAACATTATATACAAATTCCATTATGGGTATCTACTATTGAAGCTTTTTCATATTCAATAATATACAAGAAGGAACAAACAGTTAGATATTGAGAGATTTTAAATGAAAAGGGTAAACTCAAATCGATGCAAACACTACAAGAACAAGGTATAAAAATGAATTGGTTTTCATATTTGCAAATACAATCTAGATATGATGAGGATGTTAAGACTGAAGGTATTTATAAAAACCAACTGAACTAGATAAAATTTTGATGGGCACGAACGAAAAAGTGATTTAAAAACTCTATGGTCATTTATTAGAAGTTAGAATGGAAGAGGAGCAGGTTAAGGAAACAATGATTGCTTGGGGGAAAAATTTTGGTTATGGGATAGATCTAGAGAGATGGCAAACACTGTGGGATCAGAATTATAAAATGACAATGTCAACTGCATATAAAGAAAATTTGTATAAGATGTTTTACAGGTGGCACCTATCCCCGAGAAGGATTGCAAGAATGTTCAAGGACAAATTGGATAAGTGTTGGAAATGTCATCAGATACCTGGCTCCTACTACCACAAGGCGATATGGACACAATTTAAAGTGTCTTGGTCGTGAAAATAATTGTATAAAGCAACAAGAAAAAGAACATCATTTCTATTATGAGAAGGGCCAAAGGTTTTCCTTTCTTTAACTCAGTACATAACAATTAGCAATAGGGAAATCAGTCAAAATTCAATTCAGATGTAACATTCAAGATCTAAAAGTAACAAGAACTTATTTGTAGCTGAGGTTCATTTTTTTCCATTAATTTTTATTAAGTAAATTTTTATAAAGTAAAAAATCAGTGCAAATTTAAAAGAAGGGGTAGCTAAAGAAAAGTAAAAGAGCTAAGTAAATAGAAAAGAAATGAAAAAGACAAGGAAAGAAAAAAGGAAGATACAAAGAAGTGGTTTCTGATTTTCATTCATACTTTATCCTCTCTCTCTAGGTTATATCATGGCTCACTTCTTTCCATATTCTATTTTTTCTACCAAACCCATAAATCACAAATTCATTTTTTTCCATTTTCAGCAAAAAGTCCATAAGGGATTTCCAATCTCTGAGAAATGTAGCTGTTGCCTTTTCTCTAATCAAGCATGTCAATTTTTGCCACCTCTGCAAATTCTGTCATCTTCACCAATCATTCCTCCCTTGTAGGTATTTCATGTTTGTGCATATAACATCTTACTGCAATCAAGTCTTTTTTATTGTGTGTCCAAGCAAAAAAAAAAGTCTGTTTTAAATATTTTAAAAGTTTTAAATATTAATGTTTTTTTAAATTACATCAGCGTGTCCATTTGAACCCAAACTTTTCTAGCTTTTTTACAAGTTCACTAGGCATGATAAAATGACCCTTCCTGTTTTCCACATTTCCAACAGAAATTTGAACTTCATTTAGTACATTTTTATAAAAATTATCTTTCAAACTATGACATAATGCAAATGTCAGTGCTTTTAACCATATATTTTGCTATTGTTCCATCAGTATATTATGTCCAAAGTTCTTAACCCACTTTATCATAACTCAACTCATTATATCATAACTCTTTCATTTGTTCTTCTGTTTCAAATTTCAACACAAGTTTATACATTTTGGCAATGTCATGCTCATCATTTGTACACAGTACTGTTTCAAATTATATTTTCCAAATGTGCTGATATCTACCTTAGTGGTGATGGGGGTTTCCCAATACTCCCACGTTACACCCCTCCTGCGCGACTTGCATTGGCTGCCGGTTGCCCTCCGGGTGAGATTCAAGGTTTTAATATTAACATTCAAAGTCCTACAAGGCATGGGTCCGGGATATTTGAGGGAGCGTCTCCTGCTGATATCGAGTACCAACCGCCCTGTTCGAGCACACAGACAGGGGCTTTTCCGGGTGCCGTCGGCAAGACAATGCCGGCTGGCGGCGCCTCGGGGACGGGCCTACTCTGTGGCGGTTCCCGCCCTATGGAATCAACTACCCCTGGGGCTCCACCTGGCCCCTGACCTTCGCACCTTCCACCACAACCTGAAAACCTGGCTATTCGAACAGGCCAGGCTGGGCTGATCTCCTGGGGGGGGAGGTTAAATTTTAAATGGTATACTGGGGTTTTAACCTAAATTAGACTTGTTACTATTTAATATTGTTTTAAATTAATTTATTGTTATGTTTTGGTTTTAATTGTGAGCCACCCCGAGTCCTCGGAGATGGGGCGGCATACAAGTCTAAATAATAAATAAAATAAATAAATAAATCTTTCTCTTAACTGTACTTATAAAAACCAAAGAAAGCTTAAATCCTTCTGCATTCAATTGATCTCTTGATTTCATCTTATATCTTCCACGCTCTTGTTCTAACACAAAGGTATCAAACTCATGGCATCACATCATTATGTGATGTATCGTGACTTCTTTTCCATTCGCTTAACTGGGGTGGGTTTGGCCAGCGCATGACACATCTGGTCTGTGGGCCACAAGTTTGACACCCCTGTTCTAACAGCTCTCTATAGAGCCATGGTGGCACAGTGGTTAGAATGCAGTACTGCAGGCTAACTCACTGCTCACTCCAGGAGTTCGATCCTGATCGGTCCAAGGTTGACTCAGTTATCCGAAGTTGGTAAAATGAGGACCCAGATTGTTGGGGGCAATATGCTAACTCTGTAAACAGCTTAGAGAGGGCTGTAAAGCACGGTGAAGCGGTACATAAGTCTAAATGCTATTGCTATTGATATACCCGAGGTTCATGATCCTAACACAGCAACTTTTGACTGAACCTGTTTGAGGTTCAGTTGACTAAAAGATTCAGTCATAACTACTTAGAAAGTTCTTGTACAAAACAAATTTTGAATTGTAAATCTCTCTTAAATAATCCTGGGTACTTTCTGAATTTTGAGTAATCAGAAGTCCCTCTTTTCTGGAATTGGAAATCAATCTATTATTCTGAAATTCACAGCAAACACAAAAGGAAGAATACAATAAACATGCATAGTATTATTTTGCATACCTATTTTACACTCCAGCCATCAGTGATGAAACCACATTTTTCACTGCTCAAAACAATTTACTCCTAGAGAAATATATAAATTGACTCCACCATTAGATTGTTCTCTACCCTTATTAGGAAGTGACCCTCTTTGAACACAGCAAAAGGTGTATTTGGTTATCAGAGCATAGATAGCAGGGCAAATTTGTTGTATAAATATGTTGTTTGCTTTGCTCTGGTCATCTGTCTAATTTCTGCATGACCTCATGGATTCTTTTCCCTTTTATTTGGTGCTTCATGCAGTGATTGCATAACTAAATGTTGAGCAGCCGCACAGGAGAAGTTGCAAATTTTTAAAACCACTTAAAAATACATCAAAATATGATATTTTTTCCTGCCAACCTTGGTGCCTGCTTTGCCAAGAACGCCATTTTATCTCACTCTTTTCAAAAGGAAAGCGCTGAAAGCTCTAGAGCAAGGCTGTCAAACTCCCGGCCTGCAGGCCAGATGTGTCACGCGCTGGCCACACCCATGTCCGGTTTAGTGAAGTGGGGGAAATATGTCCCAATATGTCACATAACACCATGACACCGTGAGTTTGACACCCCTGCTCTAGAGCAAAATGCCTTTCACGCACTGACCCCAGTCTAGTGTCACAAACACCACCTTAAGCTTCACAGAGTTAGACACTATACACCTCACCCCTATGAACTTATTAGGCTTGTGTGGATCAGCTGGATGGGCCTCACTGAGGCAAAGACATGGCCTGAATTTGTCTTGAGGAGGTACTGGATGGCATCATTTTGAGGCATGGTTTGGCAACTCTGATGGCCAGAAGAAACTTGTACTTTCTGGAGCTTATTAGAACTCTCTTCTGGTTACCAGAAGAATTACAGGAGGAGACAATTGGGGCAGATGAAAGGAATCCATGTTGCTTTTTCACTTTGCTTTTAGAAGCACGGAAGCTATAGTACATTGTTTTCTGAAGTACCGGTAGTGAAGTACTCCCCTGAACATTAGTACAGACTTAATAGTTATTATCAAAAATGATTATAAATTTGTTTAGCTCTTCACTTTTCTCCGTAACTTCCTTAGTTTCCTGCAAATGATTGACTCTCCAAGACACCTGATTATTTTCATGCTGTTGAAGACCAGAATGGTTCCTTTTCTGAAATACATTCATAGAGATTCAGAGAGGCTGGTGACACATCCTGCTTTTGAAGTTCCTAGCCATAAAGACAATGAAAATGACAAAGAAACAAATTAAAGCACCAATAAAAGAATAACATGAGATTCATATATTTCAGGATGTAAATAAATACTAACAGTTTATCAGCCTTGAAGCTTAAGAACTCAGCCAAAATGATCTTTATTCCATTCAATTCTGTGAGATTTTTTCCCCTGCATTAATTAGATTTTTTTGAAACCACATATAGAACATCTACATAACAGCCAATATATCAGAATCAGAAAACAGGGACACATTTATTAAGTGTGTTATTTATAGCCTGACACAAACTTTTTTTTTAATTTTCTTTTGCTATTCCCCTCCCAAGCACTCTTACAGTTCTTCCAAGGATTATAGTCTTATAACAGAACAAGGTACAGATAATCTTTGATTTATGATCACAATTGAACCCAGAATTTCTGTTGCCAACCAAGGCAGTTGTTAAGTGGGTTTCACCTCATTCAACAACCTTTCTTTCCACAATTGTTAAGCAAATCACTGCAGTTGTTAAATTAGTAACGTGGTTGCTAAATGTATCTGGCTTTCCCACTGACTTTGCTTGTCAAAAGGTGATCATATGACCCCAGGGCACTGCAACTGTCCTAAGTACATGCCAGTTGCCAAGCATCTTAATTTTGATCATGCGACCACGGAGATGCTGCAATGGTCATATGTCACTTTTTTCAGTGTTGTAACTTTAATTGGTCACTAAACAAATGGTTATAAGTCGACAGTTACCTGTATTACTAATTGGGGCTGCAGCACTGTTTGCAACTCTCCACAAAATTTCCCTTTGAATCTTGAAATTAAGTGAAATTAAGCTTGCTTCTATACAATGGTGTAAATTCTCTTCCTTATTGTCCTTATTGTTTTGTTTTTTTTAAACAAAGTTCAGAAATTCCAATGCAGATTCCAGGCTGGGCTGGTATGCAGTCCAGAACATAGTTCCTGCAAGGGCTGACTGGATCTTCCCCCAGTGGTGGGATTCAAAAAATTTTACTACTGGTTCTGTGGGCATGGCTTGGTGGGCGTGGCAGGGGAAGGATACTGCAAAATCCCATTCCCTTCCCACCCCACTAACCTGCTTTCCAGCTCCATTCTCCTGTGCAAGGCAACAAAAGAAGACCCAGGCAATCATCTGGGACTCGGGAGGCAGAAAATAGATGGGGGTGGGGCCAGTCAGAGGTGGTATTTGCCAGTTCTCCAAATTACTCAAAATTTCTGCTACCGGTTCTCCAGAACTGGTCAGAACCTACTGAATACCGTCCCCTCATTCTTGCCCTTCCAGTCCACGCAGGCAAGGTTAATTGGCTGGTCTTGTAGAAGGATCCTTCTGAGAATCAGTAAAAGAAAATCAGCCACAGTCCCAGGAAAGAGAGGGAGGGAGGGAGGGAGGGAGGGAGGGAGGGAGGGAGGGAGGGAGGGAGAGAAAATATACTTGCCTCAGTTTTGTTTGGTATAACAACAGACAGCAGAGTCAAATTCTGGCAGGTTTTCAAGTTCTGTTATTCTATACAACAACAATATAGTAGAATTCCTGTAACCCCCTGTGGTGTCTATTTTTTGACTAGACCTCTTGAACAGCTGACAATTATGTGGACCAGTCTATCAAGAGCGAGTTCTCCCTCACTCTTCCCTGTGCCTTGCCTTTCTCTGATGTTTACACAAATGGGTGCTTTCACACGTTAACAACTTTAACAACTGTGATCAGGTGCACCTTTCCCTCCTCATTTAGGCTTAAGCAATGTTAACTACCTGGTTGCCTTGGTAATGAATCTTCCCCTTCTCAGATCATCTTCTTGATTCTTTATCAAAGGTCAAGATGGCAGCCACAACACCTTGATCAAAGCCCTGCCCCTTTTTTTCTACATGGCACAGACAACACTGTAGAAAAGGAGGAGGACATGGATCATCTGGTGATAGTCACTATCTTGGCTTTTCTTTCACCTCCCCCTTCCTAAATACAGGGCAGAGTAGGTGAAAAAAAGCAAGTGCACTTCCATCCTTCCAAACTACTGCGGAATTTTTCATTCATCCCTGCAACCTCCTTACCAAATGTTCTCAGGTTAATTTTGCGTGGTACGAAGTAGGTGGCCCAGAATTGACCAACTCCCATTTCCCATTTTAAACATGAAATAAGTCTCCTAATCAGAATTTTTGTTTCATTCAGACTCCTTCTCCCCACTGTGAGACCAACAGAGATGACAGCTGCCTAAATTTCTGATAGTTGTGACTTCACTTCAGTTCATAAACAGGTTACAGCTGTTGAAGCTATTATAATTTGACACCTACTCTTAGATAGGCCCCCTCTGTCTCAGTCCTCTTTGTATCTGAGTTTGCTGCAGACTGAAATCTAATATCTTTGTCTGCTCTACTGCCTAAAGCATCTTTCACCCCCATCCCCAACCTTGTCACAATGCTCTTGTGGCTCATTATATACATTTACATTTGGCTCTTAAAAGCCTAAATGAAAATATTTCATGCTTAGCAATGAATTACTACTAAAAGAAAACTTTTTGCCCAGGATTTAGGAGCACGAAATTCAAAGCCACAGGAAACCACCTATTTTCTCCAAATGGGCTCCTTATCACCCACTTTCTCAAACCCCAACATTCCTAGAGTAAATAAAAAAAGTCAGCATATCTGACAAAGCTAGTCACAGTTTTCATAAAAGAATTTAGGATTCTTGTAATATTTCTGAAAAGAAATAAAAGAATTTAGGATTCTTGTAATATTTCTGAAAAAAATATTTCTGAAAAAACAAGACAGATTTCCGCAAAATCTTGAAGTATCAGTAGATATTGAGAACTAAAGGATGAGCTTTGTTTTTTAGTATCATTTTTATTTTGTTTGTATCCCACCAATATTTTTATAAATAACCCAAAGCATATCCAATTTGCCTTCCTTATTTTCCCTACAAGAATTCTATGAGGTGGATGGGGCTGAAAAATAAATAATTGGCTCAAAGTCACCTAGCTGGCTGAGGTGAGATTTGAGCTCGGAGTTTTCTGCTTTTTAGCCTAGACCAGGGCTGTCAAAATCCCAGCCCATGGGCCAGACGCGTCACACACTGGCCATGCCCAAACCTGGTTTAGTGAAGGGGGGAAAAGTCCTAATACATCACATGATGCTGCTGTGTTGACACAAGTTTGACACCCCTGGCTTAGACCCTAGTGTCTTAATCACTAGGCCAAACTGGCTCTCAATTCAATTTGCTCAGATTGAACTTGATTTTAGCTATGCTATTATTTATTTGAGATTGGGACAAAGCCATTCTTTTGCAACTCTGAGCTAAGGTGTTCAGGTTAGTGAGAACTCTTATTTAGCCCCCACCTCCCAGATTCAAAGCAACCTCCCCCAATCCCAGTTTGCTTTGTCCCTTTCCAGCAGACACCTACTGTATGCCACATTGCAACCTATCTCCATTTGTAGGGCTCTTAACCACAGCAAATTACAGGCCATGCTCAGAATTAAGGCAAAGCTTTTTAAGAGGGGAATGGCGGAGAGCCCACAATGTGATTGTGGTGCACTGGAACAAATGATAACACAGTTTCAAGATTGAACAGCCCCCTCTCAACAGAGGGGGAGAATATATCATCTATCTCCAGTCTACAGCACAATCCTTTCAGCAGTTCCAAGAAGGCTTCACACCCATTTGCACTAGTCAGGTGACCCTGAGTACACAGATAAACCTCCAGGTGGCCTTAACATGCTAAAAGAATGCAAATGACCAGCTGTCAGCAAGGAATATAAATCCATTTCCCACTATCCAGTCAGAGTTGAAGAAGCTTCTTGAATAAGAAGTGAAAAAACAAAGAAAATCCAGTTGCCTCATGAAAAAGCATATTTGGGACAACCATGACCTGGATGACTAAGAATCCCTTAGACATGTAGTTGAAGAATGTCTCTTCAGGAAATTTCAAGGCATCTGGTATGATCTCATTGCAACCACACCCAAAGCAGTTAGGTGGTTATCTTTCTTAAATATAGAGCTATATAACATCTATCATATTGTGATTTTATCTTTATATTTTATACTTAATATCTTAATATTTTAACTTGTATATTGTGTGTGCATATGCCAACATATATATAGATATAGATATACACATACACATTCATCTATTGGCATCTGATGAGCTTGGTGAACTTTTGCAGATTGGCAGAAATATACACACACAGACACACTTCCTGATGTTTTATTTAAATTTATATTTGTGTTTGTATGAGTTTTATTAGTATTGCTTATCAGTGATTGCATGATCTCATTATATGCCATACACTAAATAAAACAAAATAAATTACAGCAAAGAAAATGCTTGACTGTTTTGCAGCTCTCTCTCTTAGCAACTGCAAAGATTTGGGGGCAGGCAAATCAACGGATACAATGTGTAGTGCAAACACAGGCAGCAGGAGTCTTGGGAATTCGTTTAGTTTTTCCTTTTGAGGTGGAGATTTTGTAACCCCAGAAACTCTGATAGCTCCCAAAATGGAATGCAGCCTGAATGTTGTTGATAATGTTTACACTTTGCTGTTAATCATCTAGAAAGAGCATCTGTTGGCATCTGGTGATTTTGGTAATCTCTTTCAGATTAGCAGAAGTAGAGATAAATGCAGTTGATTTCAACTTGCTTTGGAGGGACTGAGGGGTGAATACATTATGGTCCCAATTATCCTTTTCCATCTTTCCTGAATTAAACTATATGGGGATGAAATGTGTTGCTGTCATTGCCGGCCCCTATTCTGCCTCTAATGTCTCCGATGGACTCCCTGCCAAACAGTGCCATTCTAATGATCAGTGTGCAGCACTGATAGGAAAGACATGTATTGATTCTTCTAGTTTTGCTGCTCTTCAGCATGTCACCCCCCAAAAAACAAGGGTGGGGGAATCTGCAAGTCACAGCATTGCAGCAGAAATGTGGCAAGTGGGTATAGGACTTTCATATCCAGACTCCTGCCCCTCCTCATGAACTTGTTTTGCTTTGCTTTGCTTTTGTTCTGACAACCTAAATTGAATCAATAGACAGCATGTTTGGTCCAGTGGTTAAGGGTCTGGGTTTGAAACCAGGAGATGGTGAGTTCTAGTCCTACCCCAGGCACGAAGGCAGCTGGGTGATTCCAGCCAGTCCCTCTCTCTCATCCCTAAGGCGGAGGCAATAGAAAACCACTTTCCAAAATCTTTACCAACCCGAGTCAACACTGACTCAACACCACTACCCCCAAAATAAGATAAATAAAGTTAAAAGCAAAATAGGAAAAGCTTGCAGATAATGGCAGCTAGAATTCCTTCCAACCCACACCCTTACTAGCAGTGGCCATTTGACTACACATATATGCAGAAAAGGATGGGTTAGAGTTAAGGCTGCATTCTGGGTACTATACTCAGAGGAGAGAGGGGACTTAAAGCAATTGGCAATATTCTGAGCCAGGGTTCAGCTGCTCCTCCCATAAGGCTGGATGTTTTTCCTTCTGCTGTTATGACCAGGTTGGTAAGAATGCAAGTGGTATACAAATGTTATATTATGTGAGATATACTGCTACTATTATATTATATTCCCAACAGAGGTGGTATTCAGCAAGTTCTGACTGTTCTAGAGAACCAGTCACAGAAATTTTGAGTAGTTTGGAGAACCGGCAAATATCACATCTGACTGGAGATTTTACAGTAACCTTCCCCTGCCACGCCCACCAAGCCACACCCACAGAACCGGTAGTAACAAAATTTGAATCCCACTACCCATGTATGGTATTTTTAACATGATTTCCCCCTCCCTCCTTCTTGAAAGGGAATTCTCTATAGCTACACAGTGCATTCTTACAGCTGTGTAATGTTTTCAGTTACATTGTCCAAATCTGGCACGTTTCTAAACGTCATCTTTCATTGGGCAGCTTTTTTTCCCACACCAAATTTGCTTTTCAGACAATTATGCTACTGACAGTACTATTTCTAATATTCTGTTAGCCTGAGATAGCTTCTAGATTCTGTGAAAGAGGCAGTGGAGAGGGCAAAATTGGTGCTGTAATTTCAATGTCACACAATTTTAGCCTATTATACCATTTCACCATTATGGTATTTCAAGCCCAGGAATTAGTTTTTGTTACATTTCAGTCATCGCTATTTCCAGCTATTTAGGGAGCCAACAGCAGAATTGTGGCAGATGTGGCTGATCAGGGATCAGCAAGGAAGAAGTGTAACTTCACCAGCCTAAAGGGCCAGTAAGTGCTACAATCTGATCACACCTGCAGCTGGCCAAAATAATGATTCCCAGTATAACTGATTACACCTTTATATGCTGTTCTTGGAGCCAAATTAAAGATGCAGCAAAGGACAGCTGAAGCTATGATAAGGATACAGCAAAAAATAAGATGCTGCCAAAGCATAGTTAAGTACAACCAGGAAAATATCCACTGGGTTAGGTGCCTACATTATTCTTGGTGTATGCTCCTTTTTATTCTACAATTCACTCACCTCTCTGAAAATTAGGTGAATAAAGAAAGTAATTGTGTGAAAGTGAAGAGATACAACCAATTATTGACTGCAATGTTTGGCTTAGATAGATAGGCAGCAGCTTGCAGAATATATAGGGATTGATGGTGACATAGCAAAATGACTTTGGAATCACTTCTATCAAGTGTGTGTGTGTGTGTGTGTGTGTGTTTGAATAAGTGTTGACTCCTGGCAACTGCCTAGATAAGTCACTGCAATTTTCTTGGCAAGATTTTGGAGACAGTATGCCATTGCCTCCTTCCTAGGACTGAGACAGGTGACTGGCACAAGTCCTAAAGTGGGACTAGAATTCACAGTCTCCCTGTAAGGCATCCAGAAAGTATCCATGGTATCAATCACTCCAAGGCATATTCTCTCCAATTGATTTATTAGGAACAGATCCACTCCCAGGATCTAACTTGGTGTCTTTCTGACTACATCAAACTGGTTCTCTTCCACCAACTTCATTTTGTTTGAAAAACATCTATTGTATAATTCTTGTTGCAGTCCTAGAGTCTAAAGTAAGATTGTTACTATGGAGGAAACTGAAATGAAACTCTCTTCTATCCTTTCCATTTCAGAATAGCGAAGCTTTAACCAGGGGTGTCAAAATCAAGTCAGCAGTGTCTTGTGATATGTTGGGACTTCTTTCCCCTTCACTAAACTGGGCATGGGCATGACCAGTGTGTGATGCATCTGGCCTGTGGGCCGGGAGTTTGACATCCCTGCCTTAAACCAAGTGTTTCCCAACCTTGGGAGCTTTAAGATGGGTGAACTTCAACTCCCAGAATTCCCCAGTCAGCTTTGCTGGCTGGGGAATCTGGGCGTTGAAGTTCACTCATCTTAAATTTGCCAAGGTTGGAAAACACAGCCTTAAATACTATCCAGGAGGTACATGCTACACTTAGGGAAACATGCCAGATGGCAATCCACATTGCAAGTGCGTAGCAGTTAGAAAGGGCTCAGATTTTTTTTCCTATAATTATAATATAGTTATAATGCTGTAGGGACATGGTGGCTCAGTGGAGGGATGCGGTGGCTCAGTGGCTAAGATGCTGAGCTTGTCAATCAGAAAGGTCGGCAGTTTGGCGGTTCAAATCCCTAGCACTACCTAACGGAGTGAGCTCCCATTACTTGCCCCAGCTTCTGCCAACTTAGCAGTTCGAAAGCATGTAAAAATGCAAGTAGAAAAATAGGGACCACTTTGGTGGGAAAGTAAGAGTGTTCCGTGTGCCTTTGGCATTTAGTCATGCTGGCTACATGACCACGGAAACATCTTCGGACAGTGCTGGCTCTTCTGCTTTGTAACAGAGATGAGCACCACCCCCTAGAGCTGAAAACGTATGTGTGAGGGGAACCTTTACCTAATGCTGTGGGGAAAAAACCAATAAAACTAAGGAAGATGTATTTCCCAAGGACATGGATGTCACAGGTGAACAAAAAGCCACTTCATACTTCTTGAGCTAGAAACTCTGGGAACTTTTCTCAATACATCAAATCTCAGAGATCTATTATGTCAAAGTTACCACAACAGACACAGCTTCGCTGAAAGAGTGACATCGCTCTATGAGACAAAGGTGCTTTTTTAAAAAGACAGACAGACAGATAAACAGACAGACTTGCCTCCTACAGTTGCCAAAAGTCCCCTTCCCTTCATGAAGGAAATTGTGAGGAAAGGCATTCATGATTGCTCTGTGGAAAAATATTGGAAATTATGTCTCTTTGCTCAGGCCTCCTGAGGAGAATGTGCCAGCTGTGTCTAATTGAATATGAATTTTCTCCAACAACCTTTCCTCCTCTTATGAATTGCCACTCTGAACAAAACCTTGAGAAGCTGTTCTTAAGATGCCACTTGGAAGAAAAGAGTTCAGAAAGCAAAAAGAAAAAGAAAGAGCAACAAAAGGCACTTGGCATTTGCTTCCCCCAACTCCTTTCAGGCTTTCTGATGTCTGTGACCTCTACATCCACCTCCCTGGGATGGATCAAGGAGATACAAGCAGGGTCAATATTTAAAGCCATTTAAATTGGTCTCCGTTTGTTGCAGCCAGAATCTTTTGTGATAATGCAGTACTGTACTGGGGAAAAGGAACATCAAAGCCGGATCACAAATCCCTGGCTAGAAAAGTGGTTTTCATCTGGATTAGCTCCACTAGTCCAAGAGTACACAATATAATGCTCACAGAGAATCTATGTGCTTTCTTAGATGTCCATTAGACTTTTTACTCTTTTTTTTAAAATTACATTTATATGCCGCCCTTCTCCGAAGACTCAGGGCGGCTTACAATTTTTGGAGCACAACCCAATGCGCTCAGCAATAGCCTTCATTCCATTGTATATGCCTGCTTATTACTAAGCGGCATTTTTACAAGGTCAGCTAATTGCCCCCAACAATCTTGGGTCTTCAATTTACCTACCCCGAGAGGATGGAAGGCTGAGTCAACCTTGAACCTTTTAGCTTTAAACTAATAAAAAACACTGTTAAATAGGAAAGTGGCATGGTCCAAAGGAAAGCATCGGCATCTTAGTATTATATTTATTTGAAGCGCTGCCTTGATCCCCACAAAGATCCTACTTAGAGGATCGTGGGAGTGTGATTGATTTTCTTCCTTCATTTCCACTAATGCCCTTCCTTTAACAGTGTGAATGTCCCTGCCATTCCTTCTCACCCATTCCTTGATCTTGCCATTCAAAGACACAAGCTATGGAAACTTGTGGCCCTGCAAATGCTGATGAATTATCATTCTCAAGTGCTTATTTTATGTTTAACAATATTTGAAACCTAGCCCAATCTTGAGAGAGGCTGGACACCTAACAACAAATCCAGACAAGGTAAACAAGTGATGAAAAGCAGTAAGAGGGTCAGCTTGGTCTAGTGGTTAAGGCTCTGGCTAGAAACTAGAAGACTGCAAGTTCTAGTCCCACCTTAAACATGAAAGTAGGCCATCCACTCCCTCTCAGCCCAATCTACCTCTCAGGGTTGTTATTATGGGGAAAATAGGAGGACGTAATCCCAAAGTGCATATTTGAATGTCTATGGAGATTCTCAGTCATCCAGGTTATGGTTGTCACAAAGTGCTTTTTCACTGACTGGGAATCTCCATAGACATTTAGATATGCACTTTGGGATGAATACCCTTCAAATGGTGCAGGAATATGAACACATTTTCAGAAAAATTGCAAATCATTTGCACTTCCGTTTGAGATGCAGACAAGGCAGACTCATCCCCAACAGCCTGTGTTCAACAGTGCAGAGACACAGGGCAGAAAACATCCTGCAGCCAAGAAGGCTCCACACCCATTTGCGCTACTCAGGTGACCCTGAGGACACAGTTAAACCTCCAAGTGGCCTCAATGATTCTCTAAAAGAATGCAAATGACCAATTGTCTGCAAGGAGTATAAATCCTTCCATTCCCCACCATCCAGTCAGAGGTGAAGAAGCTTCTTGGATGAGAAGCAAAACATCTTCAATGAGAAAACAAGAAAGACCAGTTGCCTCCTGAAAAAGCATCTTTGGGATAATCATGACCTGGATGACTGAGAATCTCCATAGACCTTTAGGAAGAGGTAAGAGTATTATTTATGTTTGGCACCTTGAGTTATTTATAATAAAATCAGGATAAAAACCTAATCAATAAAACAATAAAATAAGCATTCTGACAAAGGGCACCCATAATCATCACTGGTCATCCGGATAAACCTGCTGGAAATTGAATTTTAGAAATATATGGAAAGCTGCAAGCCATCCGACTCTACTCAATGGATGGCACTGATGTGATCCTTGGCTTTCCATGCCAGAAAATTCTGAACCTGCAAGAAGACATAATGCAAATGCATTATCACAGTTTCCTATTTAGAAACAACAACAACAAACTTTGTGAGCCTTGGTGGTGCAGGCTGTTAAGTGCCTAGCACTTAGTTCCAGCTGCCTGCAATTAGTGCAGGCTCGAATCCCACCAGGCTCAAGGTTGACTCAGCCTTCCATCCTCTCGGGGTAGGTAAATTGAGGAGCCAAGATTGTTGGGGGCAATAAGCTGACTTTGTAAAAATGCCGCTTAGTAATAAGCAGGCATATACAATGAAAGGAAGGCTATTGTTGAGCGCATTGGGTTGTATCCCAAAAATTGTAAGCCGCCCTGAGTCTCCAGAGAAGGGTGGCATATAAATGTAATTTTTTTAAAAACTATCATAAAAATCTCAGATCTAGTACTTAATTTTATACCCTCACATTTGCAGGCATCGTACAACTGTAGAATTTAGAGGAGGAAAAAAAACTAGCCTTCTTCATGAAGAAATGCATAAAATAGGCTTTGTTCCTTTGATTCCATACATTTTTGAAATGTTAGCTTTTGCGTGAGATTTTTAGTTGATTTCTTCATCTCCATTAATAAATAATCATCTGTCTATGTATCACTAGCTTACCTAATTAAAAAAATAAAAACCAGTGCTTGTCATTTTAATAATCCACCTACTTATTCTAGGTATCTGTTTTACAATATAATGAAGGCTAAAGAGAAAAGAATAACATTTTTCTGAAATGATTCCTTTCAATTTTTCCCTCTGTATGCAGATAGAAGTATTTCCCAGCTAATTACTAATTACACTGTGTATCTGTCATAAAACATGTGCTTATGTGTAACATATAAAAGATGGTTCTGGAGAGAGAGAAAAACTGGAAAAAATTTTGATGCAGTATCCTTTGGACTGCAATCCAAAGTTCCCTTCTGAATTGTTTGCATAACTGTAATGCCAAACTAGTTTTCAAGTTTTTCAGCAAAAAAAAAATGTAGTCATACTTTTAGAAATAGGAAAGAAAAAAAGCTTCACATACTTGAAAGTTATTCCGATCTTATAATAATAGTTCTTTAAGGCTATGAGGGTTGTTTAGGGTTTTGTTGAATCTAAGCAATGAAGAACTAGCTACATCTATTTCTTCAAGCAATTTTGTATCCCATACTTCTCCAGTGACTTCAGTTGTACTTCCCCCTCCTTCCATTTTATTCTCAGAACAAAACAAAATGTATAAGATTAGGATGAGAGAACTAGTGACTATTGTGGACAAGATTGAACCAGAAATCTAGATTCACTTTGCCCACTCAACTGGATCTCATTAGCCAGCCACAGAAGAGTAACACTCCCAAGTGCTAGTAACAGATGTTCACAAACACCTTGGTCAAATGAGAGGAGCCATTTTAAATGGGGCTCAAAGTGTTGCATTTGGCTTTTTAAATATATACGTATGTACAGTTAGTAGCAAAAAAAAAAGTTAATGAAGCAGGCAGGGTCAACAACAAGTCAACATTATCATTATGGTGGACCACACAGTCAACCATATGTTTATAGTGAATTTGACATTTTTGTCCACCTATTGAGTTTCTCCCAAGAATCCATAGACAAGCAAGAGGTTGTTGCCTGATGTTGTTTAAGGTACATGTCAGTAAGTAAACTGTTCCAAATAAAGCCACATTTTGCAGTTGACTGATGGTGGGGATTTTGTCAATGCCGATGGTGTGATAACAGAATAACATAGTTAGAGGGGACCTTGGAGGTCTTCTAGTCCAACCTTCTGCTCAGGCAGGAAACCCCATACCATTTCAGAGAAATGGTTGTCCAAAACTCTTCTTAAAAACTTCCAGTGTTAGAGCATTTACAATTTCCAGAGGCAAGTCGTTCCACTCATTAATTGTTCTATGGTGTTTCAGATGTTTTGAGATTGCACTCAAGGTGCCTATTACTATTGGTACTATCTTTGCATTCTTTTGTCATAGTCATTCTACTTCTACTCACAGGTCCTTTATTTTGTGATTTTTCTCCAGTTCTTCCCCACTGTTCTTCTGTTTCCAGCTTATTATTATTATTATTATTTTATTCCATTTTTGGATAGATGGATGGATGGATGGATGGATGGATGGATGGATGGATGGATGGATGGTCAGACAGATAGATAGACAGAGAGATGATCACTTCAAGAGTCACTTCAAGGCAGCAAAAGTACCTAATACTCCTGCCTCCTGTTTTTTTCCACAAAACCCGGGAGACGGGTTGGCTGAGAGAAAGAATGACTGGCACCATGTCATCCAATCCACTTTCATAGCTATGGGAAAGCTAGAACTCCTGGTTTCTGGCCTGGTGTCTTAACCACTACACCAAACTCAGATTGTTTCAGAACAGACATTCCCAGCCCTATCTGCTTCTTCCTATGTTTCCCCTTCCTCCAAAGCTATTGTGGCATTGAGGGTGGGTGGGGAGTGAAGAGATCATCATTCCTAGAACAGGGCCATTTGTGGGGAGACACTCTAGGACTCCATCTTGCCCTCTGTTAACCCTCTGTTCAGATGAGATACTTATAGATCAGGGGTCTTCAAACTTGACAGCTTTGACCTGTGGACTTCAACTCCCAGAATTCCTCCTCCAGCCATGTTAGCTCAGAAATTCTGGGAGTTGAAGTCCACAAGTCTTCAACTTGTGTTATAGATGGTGTGTTTCTTATTTTTATGAGATGTTTTAATTATATATGAATTGGGCATCACCCTGTGCACTTAAGAGACAAATGGCCTTTACCCCCGTGATAATAAATAATAAAATGTTGCCCTGCTTGAATTAATCTTTAAAGGCCAAATAAGCATGAAGCTCTTGGAATGCAGGAAAAATACTAGGCAGCTTATTACTCATAATAAAATTAAGTGCCATATGAATCTGAATGGGCTTTTGATCCTAATGAGTTTGCTTCACACAAGCAAATGGAGAGTGCCATCTGGAGAAGCACTCTTCACATTTGTCCTTGAACAGCTCTGTGTCAACTTCTCCAGAAAAATTAAAACACATTCCAAAAAATTGGAATGGCATTTGCCCTGGTAACAGCACTACTGTGGAGTATGCTCACTCTGTAGTTGCTGTCCTCAAATTCAGTGCTTGCCTTTGGTCGTAGAGAAAGACATAGCAGCTTCAGCTGCTATTATTATTGGTAGCTCCTTACATCATACTGGGACTTGATGGAGGGGGGGAGCTTTTACAATCAATTGTGTTCCATGTATTTATTTTTACCAATTGACTTTGAATAATTTTACAGTCTCTATGGTGCAAACTTTTTTGTTTAACTGACACTATGTTACTGCTTTCAAAAATGTACTTGTGAAAGCGAAAGTGTTTTGTGTGGCTCCTTCAGATGGTTATTATTAGCTGTTTCTGCTTTGTACAAACCTGCTTTTCGCAACAGAGATTTCAAAAGATAAAATGGAAGAGAGGAGGAGGAGGAGTCTGGCAAGGATAATAAGGGTATCAAAATGAATCAAAGAATTTCTAATGCATTTCTAATATTTAGAATGCATTCTAAATATACAAAGGAGGAGGTGGCTGGTCTGATAGTCAATTATATGTCGATGGAGATTCTCAGTCATCCCAGTCATGGTTGTCCCAAAGGTGCTTTTTCAAGAGGCAACTGGACTTTCTGGTTTTTCTTTGAAGATGTTTCGCTTCACATCCAAAAAGCTTCCAGGAAACTTCCATGAAGCATCCATGAGCTAAAGGAGCTTCTTTGGTGAGAAGCGAAACATCTTCAGAGAAAAACCCCAGAACCTCCAGTTGCCTCTTGGAAAAGCACCTTTGGGATAGTCAGTGACAAATTTAAGATCAAACAAGCAAAAACCTAGATCCATAATGACAAACCTATGGCATGCATGCCACAAGTGGCACGCAGAGCCATTTGCGCCAGCACACAAGGAGCAGGCAAACTTACCTCACTGCGCATGTGTGCGCCTCACAGCTGATTTTCAGCTGGTTTGAGGTTTTCCTCCCAAGGCTTGAGGAAGGCTTCTGCAGGCTTCTACAAGCTTTGTAGGCCAAAATCTAGCTCCGTTTCGTCACTTCCAGTATTTTCGGGGGGAAAAGGAAGTGATGAAATGGGGCTAGATTTCAGCCTACAAAGCTTGTAGAAGCCTTCCTCAAACCTTTGGGAGGCTGAAAAAGACCTCAAACCAGCCGAAAATCAGCTGTGAGGTGCAGTGCAGGTCAGGGGGTGGCGGGGGGTGAGTGGGTGGATTGTGCACGCATGCATAGGAGACTGGGGGGGCACGCATTGCCTTCTGGGTGCTGGCACGCGAGCATGAGCATGCAAGTGGCACAGGAGCCCAAAATGGTTAGCCACCACTGACCTAGATAGTTAGCAGTTCAATTATCTGAAAGAAATAAGACCAAGATACAGGTAGCCTTTGATTTACAGACAGTCTTCAGTTTACAACCACAACTACGCCCAAAATTCTGTTGCTAAATGAAACAGTTGTGAAGTGAGTTGAGCCCCATTTTACAACCTTTCATGCCACCGTTGTTAAGTGAATCAATGCAGTTGTTAAGTTAGTTAAGTGACTCTGGATCCGCCATTGGCTTTGCTTGTCAGAAAGTCACAAAAGGGGATCATGTGACCTCGGGATACTGTAACCGTCATAAATATGAGTCAGTTGCCAAGCCTCTGAATTTTTATCATGTGACCATGGGGATGCTGCAACAGTTGTAAGCAGGGGTGGGATTCAAATTTTTAACAACCAGTTCTGTGGGCGTGGCTTAGGTGGTAGGCGTGACTTGGTGATCATGTGACTGGGTGGGTGTGACTTGGTGGTCATGTTATTGGCTGGGTGTGGCCATCTCAATATCACTCACATCGAGGCACGCATCTTCTCGCCTGGCCTCTCATGACTGTGGGGATGCTGCAACAGTCGTAAGTGTGAAAAATGGTCATAAGTCACCTTTTTCAGTGCCATTGTAACTTTGAATGGTCACTCCACACAAGCAAAGTACTAGCAAAAGAGGAAAAGAAAATCCAGAGAGGTTCCTGAGACAGGAAGTCTAGTCCTGCCAAGAATGTAATAAGGGTTAACGGAGAGGCAGTTTCTGTAAGCAACACCAGAATGTTTCCTTCCTGCCTTCCTTACAGGATTAGGCCAGTAATTTCTTCTAACAACCAGTTTTCCGAACTGCTTAGAATGTTAACAACCGGTTCTAGCGAATAGGTGCGAACCTGTAGAATCCCACCCCTGGTTGTAAGCCTGCAAAATAATTATAAGTCACTTTTTCAGTGCCATCATAATTTCAAAGAGTCACTAATTTGAGGATGATCTATATACAATTAACAGTTGTAATTTGAGGATGATCTATATAGGCACTGAGATGTAAAAGGGAGGCATCTGTGGAAAAAGACGTGCAAAGTTTTATTTTTGTTTATGTACTTGATTTAAATCCTGCCTTTCTAATAGTGAGGTGAGAAATCCGTGGGCCTCCAGATTTTGGTACACTGCAATTCCTACAATGTCAGGCCCAGCCAGAGAAGAATGCAGTTAGACACCGACAGATTCCCATCCCTGACCAAAAGCCAACTTTATTTCACCTAAAGAAGTTCAGAAGGAGCAGGCTCAATATTTACGCACGGTGGCATATCAGTTGGAACGAAGCAGAATGCCTGATTGACAGGAGAGACTTGAGCCCTGCAAAGAAACATGGAATAGAAAATATAACGGTGTGTCAGCTATAATGTTTTGTTAGAGATTCTTCTTGCCTGTGTCAAATTTCACTTGGTTTCTCATACTGCAACACAAAGGAGTCTTAATAACTCTTTTGATTGTCTTCACAGGGCTGCCTACATCTCCTTCAGCTTGCCCCAAAGGGAGCATAGAATCATCTGTAGGGAATCTTTCCTTCTCCCAGTACATCTAGTTTTAATACAGTCTAATCTAGCTTTAATACAGTCTAAGGAGCTTCCATGATAATGTTGTGGTCAGGGTTGTCCCAAGGGTGCTTTTTCAAAAAGCAATTGGACTTTTGAAAAGGGAAAACAAAGGCCAGCTGCCTTTTCAAAAGGCACCTTTGGGACAACCATGACCTGGATGACTAAGAATCTCCGTAGACGTAGTCAGGGGCTATAGGATCTGTCCAGCTTTTATTGGTGCCTGAGGCAGCTGCCGTCATGTCCTTCCCATTCAGTTCAGTTGGGTGGGAAGAAAACTCAGGATCTGTATCTTCCATCTTCTCCATCTCCTTCATACTGAAGTACTGATCTTCCAAGGGTTAACCCTGAATTTTGCCACCATTGTTATTGTTGTTGTCTTTACCATGGGATTATTGATAATCCAGTGCATTTGCTGAATTATATGAGCTGTGGTGGTGCAGTGGTTAGAGTACAGTACTGAAGGCTACTTCTGCTGATCACCAGCTGCCAGCAGTTTGGCAGTTCGAACCTCACCAGGCTCAAGGTTGACTCAGCCTTCCATCCTTCTGAGGTCGGTAAAATGAGGACCCAGATTGTTGGGGGCAATAGGCTGACTCTGTAAAACCGCTTAGAGAGGGCTGTAAAGCACTGTGAAGGAGTATATAGATCTAAGTACTATTACTATTATTTCGATATTGCTCATATTGCTGCTACACTACTATTACTCTCTTTGTCTCTCTCTCTCTCTCTCTCTCTCTCTCTCTTTCTGTCTCTCTCTTTTGTCTCTTCCTGTTTCTCTTGATGGGTGGATTGAGAAGATTAAAAAACAAGAGAAAGCATATTACAGATGCACAGAGACAAATATGTGATGGGGAGGCAGGACAAAAAAAATGTGCTGTGCATAATCATAATCATTGAAGGAGGAAAATGCCTTGAGGAGCAGGAAAGGAAAGAAAAATCCAGGAGCATAATAGTTCGGAAAGCTGTCGTTTTATGTTTGTCTTATTTGTATTTCAAGTTGTTTCTTCCAATCAATCAGAAAGACTTTTGGGGGGGATTTTGTCTGATTTAAGTATATTGATCTTCTTTATCTCTGGCAGGACCATCGATCTCCCAAAGATTGATCTTCCTATGGAAAAAAAATCATGCCTGCTGCCATCAAGAGCTCACCCCGATTTCTGCAATGTAGATCTTATGTAAGTAAGAAGCAAATGTAGAGTAGAGTAGAGTAGAGTAGAATACAATACAATGCAATACAATACAATACAATACAATACAATACAATACAATACAATACAATAGAATTCTTTATTGGCCAAGTGTGATTGGACACACAAGGAATTTGTCTTGGTGTAAATACTCTCGGTATACATAAAAGAAAAGATAAATTCGTCAAGAGTCAAGAATCATCAGGTACAACACTTAATAATAGTCATAGGGTACAATAAGCAATCAAATAATAATAGAAAAAAATCAATATATAGGATTATAGTCAAGAGTGAGGAAAAGGAAGAAGGCTATTTACGTCCAATCAGAAGAAAGCAAATTCTCCTAAGGCATTCAGGTTCAATAAAAGGAAAACAAAAGGTCACTCAAGAAGACGTTGTGCAACATCACTCACTAAAAATAACCTCCCTGCAGTGGACCCATACCTTATGCCCAGTTTCAAAATACAGGTAATCATTCAAACTACAGGTTAAGCCCAAAATGTATGTTGTTAAGTGAGAAATTTCTGAAGTGCGTGTTGCCTCATTTTACGACTTTCCTTGCCGCAACTGTTAAGTGAATCACTGCAGTTGTTAAATTAGTAACACAGTTGTTAAGTGAATCTGACTTTGACTTTGCTTGTCAGAAGATTGCAAAGGGGAATCATGTGACCCCGGGACACTGCAACAGTCATAAATGTGAGTCAGTTGTCAAGCATCTGAATGTAAATCACCTGATCACCCATGGGGGTGCTTCAATAAAGTGCAAAAAATGGTCATAACTCACTTTTTAAATAATTTGGAATGGTCACTAAACAAACTGTTGTAAATCAAGGACTAACTATATTTTCCATGAGTTTCTAGGAGAGAAAACATCTCCGATCTTACATGCACACCTACCCACCCTCTTTTCCTCCACCTTCTTCTTAACCTATTCCAAAACTGCAATTGAGCACAGAGTTCCCCAACCTTTCCGGCTTGGCAGTCCAGAGCAGGGGATGGAGGGAGGAAAGAGGGGATGATTTTGTGGGAGGGGCACGCTCATGTGTGCATGCATGCGTGCACATGTGCACCCATGATGAGGCTCTGTCATGCCCTTGGTAGAGTTGGACTCTGAGAGAGAGGAGGAACAGCCGACAGGGAGTGGAGGTGTGACTCTGGATGTTGTGGAGGAGGCTGGGGAAGGGCAGAGGCTGGCTGGGCAGTCAGAGGAAGAACCAGGCCCATCCCCTCTTCATCCTAGGACACACAGGGAGGAATGAAGAAGGAAACAACTTGGCTTATGAGAGAGGAAGTGGCCATGATCCCCCTCATTAGTTGCAGCTAGGGAGAATAGTATATAAGAGAGATGGTTACCACACACCGTTGCCAGAAGCAAAGCGTGTTTTATTTTGGGCTGAAGTTATCTTGGTTGGCATCCTTCCAACAGACTGTGCCTTGTTATCTCCTTGAAGTTGGTAATTACTTATCCTGGTCCGTTGTGGAAATTCCTTCATTGCAGTTTGTTTGGTTTTTTATTTCACCTCTATCTGCTCATTAAGTTTGGACTGCATTGCTTTCTTTTGAAGACTGTTTTTGAGTACGTTTTATCTCCAACTGAGAATTATTGAACAGTGGGGCCAAGTTGGAGGCATTAAGGGACATTTATTTACATTTTGGATTTTGTTACATTTGTGTTACACTCTGGGTCATTACAGGCTCACGCGAATGGGACTGTGACAAGGCTCATGTGAATGGGGCTGCGATGAGGCTCCTACAAATGGGGCCCCGACGAGGCACGCGAGTGAGGCTGTCTGCATGCGTGGAGGCACACGCACTGTCCAGCTACTCATGTGGCATAATGGCAATTAGCCCACAGCCTGGTAGTGGGCCACGGTCCACAGGTTGCAGACCCCAGATTTAGAAAGTCCAAAGCAGCTGAGAAACAGAACAGTCTTCCTAGCTGATTTTACAGCAAAAGGCATATACTGTACCTGCATCTGCTAGAAACTAACAGTTGGAATAGCAGATATCGATTGTCCAGTTATTGTTCTCCCCAGCATGCTAGTCAGGGGGCTGCTTTGAGTGTGGGTTGTAGCTGGACCATGCAGAGTGCTGACTAACCGATCACTGTTGTAGGTAGGTGTAGATGGTTTTGCCCCAAGGATAGTGATATAACTACAGGTAGTCCTCAACTTATGATCACAATTGAGCCCAAAATTTATGTTGTTAAGCGAGACATTTGTTAAGTGAGCTTCATCCCATTTTACGACTTTTCTTGCCACTGTTGTTAAGCGAATCACTGCAGTTGGTAAGTTAGTCACCCAGTTGTTAAGTGAATCCGGCTTCCCCATCGACTTTGCTTGTCAGATGGTCACGAAACGAACTGTTATAAGTCAAGGACTACCTGTATAGCAAAACAAAAAACCCTGATCACTCCCGAAGGAAGTATCCAGAGTCCACAAACCCCGTTCTACTACATGTTCTGGGGAATCTTTTACCCACCAATTTGTGTTCCTGTTTTGGGAGAGGGAAAATGCACAGAATCGGTCCATTCTTAAATCTATAAGGACAACAACACTGTCCAGCTCTGTTCAGAAGGTGCAGTGAAGCTCTTCTATTTCTTGGGTGAGGGGAAGAGTTTTTGTCAAGTTTTTTCTACTGACTTAATAATGGAGGACTGCACATTTGTACATTCAAAGAATCCTTAGGTACGTTGAATGTCTGCTCCCGTGAGGAGCACACATTGAACTTGAACCCAGGAGGTTAAAGAAGCCACGCAATGCTCACTCCACACAACAGCTTTCTTAGTCTCTGCTAAGGGATCAGCCCTTTCAGGTAAGCCAGATCAGGAAATAGAGTCCACAAATAAATCTGATCGGAACTATACTTTTATTGACATTCTTTGCCTGGTTTCTCCAGGGTCATCTCTATGACCCTCTGTTTGGTCTACCAGATTTGGGCTGCAAAAACTCTCTTGTTTACTCTCTCAATTTCCCGCCGGAGGAAAACAGTGGTCTGCTCTGTTTCATTGCTCTTTAAATTACACATTCCTTAGGCAGGGCAACAGCTGTTTCAGAAGAGCAAAACTGAGGAAACAGAATGAGTGAGTGGAAAGAAGATAATTATCTTAAGACAGCATGGGGAGCTGGGTAATATCAAGAGTGTTCAGGTGATGCATGTTCAAAGAACAAAGCAGGGGAGTTGTGGGATGATCCCAGATTCATGAGAGGCAGAGAAATTTCACAAAGCAGCAAAGCAAGATTTTCAATCTCAGGCAATAATGAGAATGAACAGAGAACTTGCTTAAGTCTGACAGGCTCGGCAGCACCCTGTAGATGTTACTCAATGAATCACGTGGGGCAGTCCTGCTCCTGCCAGCTCTTAGCCTTAGTTTCTAACCATCTCTCAGCCACTGGAAGCTAAGTAATCTTTGTATTCTACAACAGGAGGAGAGACGTGGATTCTAATAGCTCTTGATTTCCAGCAAGTTTTGCTTCTGGAAAAGCATTAAAGCAGCTGCCTCTTCTAGAATGTTCACATGGGCTGCTTTACCGACCCTGATAATCAACTCTAATTCTCCAGTTTCCTGAGGATCTTGGTCTTGAAGAAGCATTAGCTCTTCTTTGTCATCAAAGGATTCTTTAGAAGCAGTCCTGATATGGTACTGCAATTATACAGACCAGTGGTGGGATTCAAATTTTTTACTACTGGTTCTGTGGGCGTGGCTTGGTGGGCGTGGCAGGGGAAAGATACTGTAAAATCTCCAGTCAGAGGTGGTATTTGCCGGTTCTCCGAACTACTCAAAATTTCTGCTACCAGTTCTCCAGAACTGGTCAGAACCTGCTGAATACCACCTCTGATACAGACCCTGTAATAGCATGATCAAACGTTATATCACCAAAACACAAATAGTGGAAGTTGTTTAATACCATCGCTTAAAATTCACAGAGTCTGTAATTGGGATCACGGTGGTCTGTTTTAACCAACATATTGGGATCACATAAACTGTAACATGATGCATACATACGTATACCTTACCTGTATATTTGTACTCAGAAGGGACATGTGTGTGAGTATGTGTATATGTGCATGCTTTGCTTCGCTGGCATTTCCAGCAAAAATATTGTCTGTATGTGCAAAGACACCCAGACAGCGATAGCCTTTAAAGCATCCCATGTGAGCATTCTAGAGGATGCAGCTGTTTTAATACTTCACAAAGAGCTGTTTCACTCACACTAACAAGCTTTAAACAGCTTCCCTTTCAGACGCACAGCCTAACACACCCACACCCAATCGGTGTTGGCAGGGGGGCAGAGGTCGACCCCGAGGGCACTCTCTTGTGAGGTCCCTCAGGGGTCGGTCCTCTCCCCTTTTTTATTTAACATCTACATGAAGCCGCTGGGTGAGATGATCCGTGGTTTCGGGGTGAGATTCCATCAGTACGCGGATGACACCCAGCTGTACATCTCCACCCCGAACCAGATCAGTGATGCCCTCTCCCTGATGACCCGGTGTTTGGATGCGGTACGGATTTGGATGAGCGGGAACATGCTTCGACTCAACCCGGCCAAGACTGAGTGGTTGTGCATCCCGGCATCTCGGCCCAGTCAGGAACATCCATCTTTGGCCATAGGGGGAGAGGTGTTGCCCCCTGTGGATAGGCCGCAGAATCTGGGGGTCCTCCTGGATGTACGGCTCCGGTTGGAGGAGCAGGTGGGAGCCGTTGCCAGGGGGGCCTTTGCCCAGCTCCGCCTTGTTCGTCAGCTTCGCCCATTTCTGGACCGAGATGCCCTGCGCACAGTCACTCATGCCCTTGTCACCTCTAGACTCGACTACTGCAACACTCTCTATTTAGGACTGCCCTTGCATACCATCTGGAGATTGCAGCTGGTGCAGAATGCGGCGGCACAGGTGGTGATGGGAGTTTCCCGATTCTCCCATATTACCCCCCTCCTGCGCGGCCTGCATTGGTTGCTGGTTGCACTCCGGGTGAGATTCAAGGTTTCGGTTTTAACATACAAAGTCCTTCACGACATGGGTCCTCAATACCTAAGGGAGTGACTCCTGTCGATATTGAGCACCAACCGCCCTGTGCGAGCACACAGGCAAGGACTCCTCGGGGTCCCGTCGGCAAGTCAATGTCAGCTGGCGGTCCCCCAGCGACGAGCCTATTCTGTTGCATCCCCTGAGCTCTGGAACCAACTGCCCCTGGAGCTCCGCCTGGCCCCTGACCTCCGCACCTTCCGCCATGATCTGAAGACCTGGTTGTTCAACCAATCCGGGCTCTGATCCCTCCCTGGGAGGGGATGGGTTTTTAAATTATCTTAAATTATTGTAAATTTTAGATTTGTAACATTTTTGGGGCTTGTGAACGGTTTAATTCTTTTTTAATTATTTATTGTCGTTGTTTTTAGTTGTGAGCCGCCCCAAGTCTTCGGAGATGGGGTGGCATACAAGTCCAAATAATAAATAAATAATAAATAAATAAATATGTGCACACACATACTTTAGCAATAGCAATTAGGCTTATATACTGCCTCACATTGCTCTACCGCCCTCTCTATGTGGTTTACAGATAACACATAATGACAGAGTTGGAAGGGACCTTGTAGGTCATCTAGTCCAGTCCCCCACCCAAGCGGGAGACCCTACACTCTGACAGATGGCAGTCCAATCTCTTCTTGAAAGTCTCAAGTGATGGTGCTCCCACAATTTCTGAGGGCAAGGTGTTTCATTGGTTGATTGTTCTCACTGTCAGAAAGTTTCTCCTTATTTCCAGGTTAAATCTCTCCTTGTTCAGTTTCTATCCATTATTCCTTGTCTGGCCTACAGGCGCTTTAGAAAATAGCTTGACCCCTTCCTCTCTGTGGCAGCCCCTCAAATATTGGAAGACTGCTATCATGTCTCCCCTGGTCCTTCTCTTTACTAGACTAGCCAAGCCCAGTTCCTGTAACCGTTCTTCATATGTTTTAGTCTCCAGCCCCCTAATCATCCTGGTTAGATTAGATTTATTAGATTTATATCCCGCCTCACTTCCCCCAAAGGGGAACTCGAAGCGGCGTACAAAAAGATAAAAAACAATTTCTGTACAATATAAAAACAAGAAACTCATTCTCATTCTGGTTGCTCTTCTCTGTACTTTTTCTAGAGTCTCAACATCTTTTTCATAATATGGTGAACATAACTGGATGCAGTAGGTGTGGTCTTACTAAGGCTTTATAGAGTGATATGACAGAGTCAGCCTATTGCCCCCAACAATCTGGGTCCTCACTTTACTGACCTCTGAAGGATGGAAGGCTGAGTCAACCTTAAGCCTGGTGAGAATCGAACTGCCAAATTGCAGGTGGCGGGCAGTCAGCAGAAGTAACCTGCAGTACTGCATTCTAACCACTCCATCACCTCAGTTCCTAAAGGAATATTCAGTAATCTCTTAAGAGTGAATGGTTAAGGTCAAGTGACAATCATAACAGAGAGGATTTAGATGATGAGAAGGGAAAGAAAAAGGCTATAACACCAGTCTAAAATGTTGGTTTACAATGGAGCTAAACAGGTGAAAGCAGCCAGTCAGAAAATCCAACACTAGATTTTAAGGCTTAACTGTTATTGTCACTGTGAATGTATTTCGAGCACATAGCAAATTATAAAGTGCTAAATCATATTGTACCAACTTGAGAAAAATGCAGTTTTAGAAGCATTTGTTTTTCACAAAAAAAAAAATCCCAAACCTCCAAGGCAGAGACAAGAAGATGAATTAATGTTTTTCTCTGGTTTGTTAAAGAAGAAATATTTAAAGAATCAACTGTTGAAATCAGTCAACAGTAAAGCTTCACTATGTATATAATTTTGTATTATATAATATACCAATTTTCTGTCAATCATTGACAAACTCATTCAAGCTATGTTTTAAAAAATAAAGAGTTGTCACTGCAATAGTTTTAACTTGTTTAATCCACTGCCATGCAGCACTGACTTGTATTAATTCAAGGACCACTAACATTTAAATGTACAGTTCTTTTTGGATCATCTCATACTTTATCACTGAACTAAAAGTGACTCCTGGAAGGCACCAGATTTGGGAGGCTATTTTGATCATGCAAGACTCACAACATAAAGACGTTAGTGGAGTCACACCAGTGGTGGGATTCAAATATTTTTACTACGGGTTCGGTGGGCGCGGTTTGATGGGCATGGCAGGGGAAAGATACTGCAAAACCTCCAGTCAGAGGTGGTATTTGCTGGTTTTCTGAACTACTCAAGTCTAATTGGTTAATACTGTCTATCAGGAAATGCTGGGACACTAGCTAGACTGAAAAGGGGGAAAAACTCAAGTCAACTACCTGGCTATACCAAAACCTGTCATTATTCCACCCAACAGAGCATTTTAAAATTAGTTAGCTTTACTTCAGTGGATGAACAAGAAAAAGAAAAGTCCTTACATATTTTATGCCAAATTCTTTTGCTAGAGAGCATGCATAAGGAGAGGCAGGCAGGCACACAAACAGACTTGGTTCATATATGTAATTATGTATGAACCATAACTGCACAGGTGGGATCATATAGCGAACTGTTGGGATTAAACGCCCTCAGAAACGTAAAGAAGTCATTTTTAAACGCCTGTATTTTATTGCAGAATTCATTTATTTTCGTTAGCTTTTCCCACGTGTTGGTGCATGTCTTAGCTCTCTTTCTCCCTATCTGTCGGTGTATCCATCTAACCTAATTTTTCTGTAAGGGGACAAAATCATAACCATATCTTGTCCAACACCAAATAAACACAACCTATTTGTTTGCAGTAAAGTTCTGGAATAAGTGAATGAGTTAAAGTTGATGCACATCTCATGAGGTATTTAGGATTTGGCATAGTGATGTTAAAAAAGCTTGGTGGCTCAGGCTGTAAAATGCCTGCTCTTAAGATCCAGCTGTCTACAATTACTGTAGGCTCGAATCCCACCAGGCTCAAGGTTGACTCAGCCTTCCATCCTCTCGGGGTAGGTAAATTGAGGACCCAAGATTGTTGGGGGCAATTAGCTGACCTTGTAAAAATGCCGCTTAGTAATAAGCAGGCATATACAATGGAATGAAGGCTATTGCTGAGCACATTGGGTTGTGCTCCAAAAATTGTAAGCCGCCCTGAGTCTTCGGAGAAGGGCGGCATATGAATGTAATTAAAAAAAAAAATGCTTTCATACGTTGGTCAACAGTATCCAATGACAGCTGCAAGGTATTGGTCATTGCAGGCTGAATGGGCCAGCTTCCTCCATTCAGAGATGGATTAAGGCTCACTGGTGCCCTAAGCACTGACAAATCTTGGTGCCCCCCTGTAAAACAAAGCAATATTCTCAACTTTACGGTGCCCCCTTTGGGCCTAAGCAGATGCTTAGTCTGCTTAATGGTTGATACACCACTCCTCCATTTCTGTCCTGATGAGTGTGATATTCTGCCAGTCTCTCTTCCTACTGTGTTGGAGGTCCTTCAGATCTGTGCAGGAGTGGTACAGTTATATTTTGTATCCTCCCAGTCCTCTAGCAACTGGTTGGGATGGTGTCAGCAAGAAAAGGAAGCAATGGCAAAGAAATGTATCTTATGATTTATGATTGTATCACATGATTTATGGTTTATCATCTTGTCGTTTCTATGTACTGAGAGCTTCTGCACTGGAGACAAATTCCTTGTGTGTCCAATCACACTTGGCCAATGAAAACCTATTCTATCCTATCCTATCCTATCCTATCCTATCCTATCCTATCCTATTCTATTCTTGTCATCAGTTCTATTTGGTAGTGACTCAAACAAAGCACAATAGAAACAGAATTTAGATTGACAAGGAGGAGACAGACAGAATGTCATCCCAATATAGTTTTCTATTGACTCAAGGATAGATGGGTATAGAAGATAGAAGATGTCTATCTTCTGCTGTGGTAAAGAACACCAACCCTACAGAGTTGATTCCCTTCAGCATTTTCTTTGTTTTCATTCCCTCAGTTAAGACCTATTGGTCAGTATCAGATTCAGGGCAACTGATTTTATGAGCTTTCCTTTGCCTTTTGAGAGAGAACATTGTTAGCACGACATGTTGAGAAATTCCTGGAAGGACTATACAGTACATGGAAAAGTTTGTCTCCTATCAGATGGTAAGATAATTGCACTTTTCCATTATTACTACAAGGCTTGGACTGGGATTTGACAAGATAAAAATAGAACCAGCTGTACTGTTTTAAAGGAAAAAAATGACCCCCAGTACAGAGCTCTTGTAACTACATATTCTAACCTAGAAGAGATTTTTTTTAAATGGTTGAGCTAAATTACAAATCCCTAAGATTTATGGTGGAACCGCTGACAGATCTTAAAATATAGTGACACCCAGCAGCAGACTCCAGAGTAATAAAGTGGCATTTAAGTCTTCTTTGTGAAGACTTTGATTTCTAAAAAGGTCACATTTGAATAAAACTGTGGCCTCTCCCAGGCAAACTTTATTAGGGTATTATCTTTACTGAAATCATGGAATTTCACTTGATTCTACTGTATGGTGAAGTAGTAAGCCACCCTCTAAAATCAAGAGTCTTGTTTGTCTCATTTTTCACCCATCCCATGTACAGTCCTCCATTGTTAAATGCACCTAGAGGTAAATCCATAATTTGTGACTTCATACCTCATAAATCTAAGCTAGCAGATGACTGAGACATAGGCAATTACAAACAGCAACCTAGAGAAGCATTCTTGGCTGATGTCCAGCCCCTTGGTTTTCAGAATATCTCTACAAGGCTGCTTAAATGAGTTCCCATATAGCACAGGGCCCTTCCTTCTTTCCCACAAAGAGAAACAAATTTAGAAGGCTCACAAGAGAGAGAAGGGGGGGGGGGGAGAAATGAGGTAGGAGAAACTGTACAGCTGCTGAAGCAGAAATTTAACAGTAGGTTAAAATATATGCACTTTGCTGGCATGTGTCATCTTGAACTTTATCACGGTACCCACATCAAGGCTAAAAAATAAATAATGCTTTACATATAAAGAAGATGAAAGAAGCATACCCTTCATCTATTTTGAATTCCCACTTGTGCTTACTTGAGCAGCCAATAAATCAAGAGAGAAATACAGAGCAGGGAGATCTGTAAGACCATGGAATATTTAATTGACTCTACCGTACAGGAGGAGTGTCTACCGCCTAAATGATGTCAACCTTAGTGCAGCTTGGGACCTGCAGCTTGCATGCACTCCCATGCTTTTGGAGAGCCTGCCATCAAAATGTAGCAGTGAATTCTTTAATTTGGGTATTACGAGCTTCCTTTGCTTCTTGGAATTGCTTAGTTAACATCTTTTAAAGGCTAGTAAAATGGATGTTAAGTCTGTGCAGATGTTAAGACTATGCAGATCTGCTAAATCCCTATCTGCTGAGTTTTATCAGACCTATTTTATTTATCATCCCAAAGTTAAACGAAACAAGTGTCCGCTCTCCAGGGATGTCCCTTCTGCATTCCCCAAGAGACTAAACATGCATTCTGAAGCTGGAAAACGTTGATTTAGACAATGGGTGCTACTCACACACCCAAAGCCCAAAATTGCATGGATACAATGGCACTCTTACTTCTAGAGTGTTGTGGCCTGTCGCCGCCCCGCCGGCCTCTCCAGCAGCTGAATCAGAGGAGGAGGAGGAGGCGTGGGAGTCAGGGTCAGCATCAGGGTAACCTGGGAGCTCCAAGGGGGAAGAGGGAATGGAGCTGGCAGAGAGAGAGGGAGGGAGGGAGGGAGGGAAAGAGAGAGAGAGTCAACAGTCCCCAGGTTTGGAGGTGGTTGATGAAGAAGAAGAGGAACAGCTGGGTCCAGTGCCTGACGCGCGGCTGCACAGAAGGCAGAGAAGAGGAGAACAGTGGAAATCTATGAGCTGATCCTTGGGATGGAAGAGCCACTGCTGCTAGCGGGGTCCCATCCTAGCTCTGGGGATAAAAGGCAGGGGCAGAGATGAATAGGTGTGGCAGATGGACTTGTTAGCCTGCGAGATAAACTTTTTGCTGGGGCTTCCAGCATTCCTAGTAAAGGAATCTTCTGAGTTCACGTCAGAGGGTTTGTTGTGTTTAGGAAGCTGAGTCAGAACACAGAGTATCATGAGCACTCCATGCATGCCTCGTAATTTCAAAACCATTGCTTTTATTAGATTAATGGATAGATGCAACAATTTATTTTCTTCAGCTGTTCTAAGTCACACAAACAACACGCGAGTCTACCATAAATACTCCTCTGTATTTTGTCCTCCCTGAAATAGATTTCAAAAACAATGACTGCAAATGCGAGACGTGTTTTGTCAAGGATATGAAATGTATGCACTCATCTGCCCTACCCTGCTCCCCCTACGATAATGGGCTCCATGTTTATTTCTTCAGATCCTTGCAAAATGATTCCACCAGGGCAGAGGAAACCGTCGTATCACAAACTGCTAGCCAATCAGCATTTAGGCATATTGGGCCTGAAAACCTGAAGAATCAGGGTCCCTATCCTGAAGATTAATTTTTCTTCAATCGGGATCCCTTGCAGAGGTGGTATTCAGCAGGTTCTGGCCAGTTCTGGAGAACCGGTAGCGGAAATTTTGAGTAGTTCAGAGAACCAGCAAATACCACCTCTGACTGGAGATTTTACAGTATCCTTCCCCTGCCACGCCCACCAAGCCACGCCCACAGAACCAGTAGTAAAAAACAAATTGAATCCAACCACTGATCCCTTGCCAAGCAAATAATAACGAAGGCATTATTAGTTTAACAGAAACTGTCAAGATATGAGAGAGAGAGAGAGAGGTCTCCTGTCTCCACTAGTGGCCAGTAGCAAAAACCTGGAAAAAAAGCCGAGGGAAATAATTGAATATGCACTTCTCCTTGTCATTCACTCTGTGTTGATGTAGGCTACCTCATTCCTTGTCATTTAATCAGGAGCTTACATCATCCAAAATTATGTTTCAGTAGAGCATGCAGCAAGTGCACTCTGTCAAGGAGGTTTGCAGGGCAAGTACATTCATTTAGCTTTAATAAAAAAAAATAAACCCAGACACGCACCTACACTGGGGGAGAGAGGGGGGGGAGGGAGAGGGGGCAGCAGCAGCAAAATTATAACCGACCCACCCCCAACCTTACCTCAGGATCATTTTATTTGACGCCAGGGACAAAGGCAGGGAAATTTCCCTTTGAAGAAACAAGCCAGAAATGTAAGAACAAAAGATAGATGGGGGTGGGGGGAGGAGGAGAATAAGTCTCTGCTTACTTCTTCCATAAGGAGGTCATCTTTTCTATTTTGGAATGACTTCATCTTATTAATTCAGCCTGAGAGATAAGTTGCCCAATCGCATGACAATGAAGACCAGAAAGGCAGATGGCTGAAGAGTAAGGATCCCAGTAAAGGGAAGTGATTTCTTTCTCCAGTAAAGTGAAGAGTTTTTTTTTTTTATACAATAAGGAAGTACAATGGGAATCGGACTCCCCAATCACCTTGCGGGATGATGGTTTCAGCATGAAATTGTCCTAAGAGATAGCATCTGGTCCGTTGTGCAAGTAAACAGCAGCTCATTTGAGGAAGGAAATGAAGAACCAACAAGAGAAGTAACCTGTACAACCTGCAATTATATCTCATTCATGTCATCATCATCATCATAGTCATCATCATCATCAAGCTGAAGAACCAGTCCAGTAACTATTCAGAAGCTCTGCTGGAGTGATGCAAATGACAAGGAGGAGATGTATGTCTCTCACCTATTTGACATCTGAAGGTGAACATCAAGCAGCTTTGAGATTTCTCCAGGGCTCTCAGAGCTTGAAGTCATCCAACCACACTTTCCCTGAGACAGCACTAAAGCTTCTCCACCTGTTCCTTAAAGGGACACAAGTCATGCCTTTGAAGACAGATCCGCAAGGGAACTGCAAGCGCTGAGTTCTATACTTGCTCAAAGCATCCTGAATCACAGGCAACCATTTCTTCATGCTTTCTTCTGCCACACCAGCACAATTGCTTACTTGAGGTTTGCCCTGTTCTAGATGGTCACTCCCTTGACAAGAGAGGGATCACGCATCTGCTTGAAACTGAACTACAGTGATCTCCAATTCCAACTCCAGTTGCAGGGATCTCCCCAAAAAAGTAAGCAAAGAAGGTCATTAAGATGATATTAAACAGCAGCTTTTATCATTCCTCAGTATTACAATAGTCAGCTAGGGCTCATGGGAATTAAGTACCAACAATATTTGGAGGTCACCTGACCTTTTCTCCTGGCCTAACCAAACCATTTCTGCCTATATAACTCATAAACTTTAGTAGACATATAACTAACAGCATCTCAGCTAGATGGCACAATGTAAGCAAGGGCTGTTCAGAGTGCTATTTTCTACACAGATGGGGCATATACTACATTTGCACATCATGTTTGGACTGTGTTTTCATTTGGTTTTAGCATTATGCATGAACTCAACTGCTATGGATTTTAAAACATGGCTCGTGGATTAAGTTGTGTGAATCTAACAACCATGGCTTCTTCAGCAAACCTCAGCTAAGGCTACTGTAAATTCAGTAACCTGATGAGTTATGTTCACATGACCTAGTAGGCAACTCTGATTAGACAGTAAATTATACCTACTGCTATCTTACTCATGTTCTGGTTAGCATTTTAATCAAAATATGTAAATTCCTGCTAGGACTAACTGGAAATGGATAATCATTATAGGACTGGATAACACATTTAACATACAGGCCTCAAACCTACATTAAAATGCAGTAGGAATGATGGTACTCCGTGGATTTGTATCAGTCAGGTAGAGTGGACTACTGGATTGTACAAAAACAATTCTTTTTCCTGATTAGCATATTTTTTAAAAAAAGAGGAAAATAATTAGGACCTCACAAAAAGGTCAAAAGAACTATTAGTCAATACAAACCTCTCACTTTGCAGACTTCTTCAGCTTTTATCCAGTATTCATATAATTCAGATTAATCTAACAGATGACACAGATTATCCAGACCTATATCAATCAGGAACAGGGACAGCATTGGTCTGGTGGTTGACAGTAGGACTCTCCTGGTCTTTTGGGAACTTTCAGCAACCTTCAGTATCAACCATAGTATCGTTCTGGACCAGCCATAGGGATTGAGGATTGGAGGCCCTATTTTGCAGCAGCCAGTTCCAGATGGGAGCTGTGGTAGGCGAGAGATTGGCACCATGGTTGCTCCCTTGTTGGGTATCGCAGAGGTCAGTTTTCTCCACCTCATTATTTGATTTACTCATGAAACCAAGAGGGAATATAATCCAGATGTTTGGGGTCTGATGCAGTGGTGGGATTCAATTTTTTTTACTACCGGTTCTGTGGGTGTGGCTTGGTGGGCGTGGCAGGGAAAGGATACTGTAAAATCTCCAGTCAGAGGTGGCATTTGCCGGTTGTCCAAACTACTCAAAATTTCTACTACTGCAGCCTGAAACAGCTGACCATTGGGAGGCCAATCCAACCAACAATCAGATGCTTGTGCTAATCAGGCTGTGCTGAAGCTGGCCAGGCTGTTTACTGTTTGCTGAAAGGAGGCAAATTGCTGGGAGGCAGAGTCAGAGGCAGATTTCTTTTCTTGTTTTCCTCCCCAAAAGCTAGGTGCATCTTATACTTTGAAGCATCTTATACTCCAAAAAATACAGCAACCTTGTGCTTCAGTTTATTTATTTATTTATTTGATTTGTCAATAGCTTACAAGATAATAGGTATAAGTATAAACATGAGTAAGAATACAGAAAATAGGTACGATTAAATGGGGACATTAGGACAGGGATGGGAGGCACGATGGTGCACTTATGCACGCCCCTTACAGACCTCTTTGTTGGTACAAAATGCAAAGGATTAAGTGCTCACAAATGTGGACTATTGAGCACACATTGCAGCTGTTTTACAGGCCCTTGGTTGGCTTCCTATTTGCTTCCAGGTGCAAGTTGAAGTGCTGATTTTAACATTTAAAGCACCTGATTATCTGTATATCTTCCACTAAAGTCATGCCAGGAGAAGCAGCTGCTTATTCCTTTTTTTCTGGGAAGTGGATAAACCATCCAGGATGCATTGCTGTTTTTCAGTGAGGTCCCTCTGGAATGACCTCCTGTTGGAAATTCATCTGCCTCCAACTTTTTTTGTCTGCTGGAAGAATCTGAAAATAGAGTTTTTCTAGAGACCTGTAGGAGTTCTTATTGCATTGTGTTTTCTTTATCTTATTTCTATGGCTTGTTATTTTATTGTGCTTCTTTATTTTGTGAGCCACTAAGAATCTTATGATTCTGTAGCAGCATACAAGTTTGAGGAACAAAACAGTAAGCAAACTGACTTTAATCAGGCACATGCTTGGCAGGCAGTTTTGAGTGGCTTCCTACATTTGGTATTTTCTACATTGTAGAGCAGGGGTGTCAAACTCATGCCGTCACAGCGGTGACACGTGACATATTGGGACTTTTTCCCCCTTCACTAAACCAGGCATGGGCGTGGCCAGCACGTGACATATCCGGCCCGAGTTTGACAGCCCTGTTGTA
Source organism: Naja naja (assembly GCA_009733165.1). Classification (NCBI taxonomy): domain Eukaryota; kingdom Metazoa; phylum Chordata; class Lepidosauria; order Squamata; family Elapidae; genus Naja; species Naja naja. Next base: position 222,624,763 of record CM019148.1, on the reverse strand, counting down.
GAGAATAGCCCAAACATTTTGGAGATGAAAGAAGAGATATTCCTATATGACTCTCAGTTTTCACCCTAAAATCTCTTGTAGAAGACTGGACTTTAGTGAACTCATGAGCTGTTTAACCATGGTTTACCGAAGACTAAAAATGATGGAATAGTTGATACAAAATACTAATCTCAACTCAAATAAGCCATACTGTATTTTAACCCAAGGGTGCTTTTCTTCAAGAGACAACTGGACTTTCTGGTTTTTCTTTGAAGATATTTCGCTTCTCATCCAAGAAGCTTCTTCAGCTCAAAACATCTTCAAAGAAAAACCAGAAAGTCCAGTTGCCTCTTGAAATAAAACCACCTTTGGGACAACCATCACCTGGATGATTGAAAATCTCCATAGATGCTGTATTTTAGTTTGTTGTCAAAGCCAGCGAGTGCAATAATCTGTTGTAATGTGACATACTCAAAGCTTTTTTTAAAATGTTTTATTTCATTAATCTGCCCCATTCCTTCTGTATGGCTGTCCATAGACAGATCTTCATTCTTAATCTATTCCTGGCCATTCCTTCCAGCATGTCCTTTAAAGGAACTTTATCTTCACATGTGATCGACGCTGTAATGTCTCCTTGCTTTCACAACTAGAGCTGAGTTTCTAATTATGCTAAACCCAATCCAGTAGCTTGTGAGCCCGATTAGTATAATCAAACCTTGACTGACAGTTTATAGTCATAATTACTGTAGGCTTGAATCCCACCAGGCTCAAGGTTGACTCAGCCTTCCATCCTCTCAGGGTAGGTAAATTGAGGACCCAAGATTGTTGGGGGCAATAAGCTGACTTTGTAAAAATGCCGCTTAGTAATAAGCAGGCATAGACAATGGAATGAAGGCTATTGCTGAGCGCATTGGGTTGTGCTCCAAAAATTGTAAGCCGCCCTGAGTCTTTGGAGAAGGGCGGCATATAAATGTAATTAAAAAAAAATGACAGTTTATTCAATAACCTTGTTTGAATACAGTGTGATTTGTTTGGGTTGGACTTCAGGACATTGTATGAACCTGAGTGGTTTTGTAGCTTATTCTGGAAGGAAATCAGTTTTTTTTAACTCTTCTGCTTTGATATTCCTTTAATAAAAAGAGCTGCTTACTTGTTACCATGGGCTATCTCATCACCATTGGGTGATGAGAAATAGGCCACCAGGGCTGCAAACATCTCGGTGACCACTAGATGGCAATATCAAGTCTCTTTGCTGCCATCTAGTGCCAATGCAGAAAAAGCATTTTGACCTAATGTCTAAACTTGTGTTTCAGATTCCAAAGCAGTTGTCTGACAAAGGGTTAAAAATCTGTTCATGTTATAGGGATCCTTTTCCAGAAAGCAAAATCTCCTAAAGCAGATATTCACCAAGATTTCCTGTTACAAATACTCCAGGAATGTATCATTAAAACAGATGTCTTGATTATCTTCCTTTGTTATCCTGTTTTACAGTTCCTGACCAGAGGAAACATCATGAAGATAATATTTAAATGCGCGCACATACACACAGATACCGAGAACCAAAAATGTTATTCTTTTTCATTAATTGTTTGGAATGTTTTATTTGGGAGGCTTTCGTGAGAACTATTCAGTGATAACAGTGAACAAAACAGGCAAGGCATAACCCCGGTTTTTCCTTTTTTTTTTTTTTCCTTGCTCTTTTTCTCCCTTAATATATTTATACCAGCCTTTGTTTGTAAGTTATTATCATTAATTATAGAAATGATAGCACAAGTCAGATCTCTAAAAGCCTATACTTTTAACAGTATAAATTGATGGACCTGCATCTTGAGTGAAATCTTCCACGTTTTGCACATCAGAGAAGGCAAAGCGGTGAAAGGAATAAGCATCTAACTAAATTCACAGAGTGTGCTACATTTTAAACATAGCATGCTTCATTTAGTTCTGCCATGGTGAGATGTGTAAATCAAGACACTACCTAGAATCTCTTATTGTTATACCTCTATTGGACCACTATACTTTGTTCAACAGATCATAGCTGGGACACAAAGTATAAACCCTGAGTCGAACTATTGTTTCTTTTTCTGCAAGCCAGGAGTGAGCTTCATGAGAATCTCACTGACCCTTCTTTTAAATCCCAACTATCTTGAATTTATTAAGGTGATTTAATCCCTAATAGCCTGTGGGTGGGTGTTTGATATCCATCTATACAGCAAGGTTGGAGTCTTGAAGTTCATTGTAACATCTTGGCAATTTCCCACAAAAGAGTGAGCTAGCTAGAGCATCCTGCTTGGTGGCTCTATCTTGATTCATCCTGCAATCTGGCCCTTCCTGATAATACCATTTCCCTGAAAATAAGATCCCACCAGAAAATAAGCCCTAGCATGATTTTTCAGGGTGCTTGTAATATATGCCCTACCCCCAAAATAAGCTCCAGTTATGATTGTCAGTCAATGGATGCATTTAATACTATATTTTCCCCCCAAAATAAGACCTAACCAGAAAATAAGTCCTAATGCCTCTTTTGGAGCAAAATTTCATGTAAGATCTAGTCTTATTTTTGGGGAAACTCGGTAGAAAGTCTAATGTCACCATTGAATACAGACACTACCATAGTTCCAAAGTCTAAATACAACTTTTGGCTTCGAGGAGAGATATTAACACTAGATTTGCAGTTCACACCAAGCCATGATTTGTTCAGGTATGGTTTACTGAGCAAAGCAGGGGTGCCTGGGTTTTCACCAAACAAACTACATTATTGTGTAACATGATGTGTGAATCCAACCTAAAGTCTTCAAAAGTAGAGGGTTGTAAGGCAGCACACTTGCTAAACCATTCTGATAGACCTCTTTGTTCATACTTGGCCAGTACTGGGTATCATCATCCAGTCTGCTAAAGGACATTAAATGGGAACTGACAGGCATTAATAGGGTGGTTCAGCTGAAGTATCTGAGCCTGGGAGTATGGGTTGCATTTGAAAGATACATGTTGTTGGTTAGATTCACTGGCAGGCTTTAAAGTAAATAAAGACAAATTATGGCACTGTTCAGCCTGGAGAAGAAATTACCTTTTGTTCGTGGTAGGAAATTAAGCATTGATGGCAGTGAATACTGGAATGATGAGAACAGAAATGAAGAAGATTTGGGGTTTTTTTTGTTTGTTTGTTTTTGGGGGTTTTTTATTTGTTTTTATTTATTTTATTTATAATTGGACTTGTATGCCGCCCCCTCTCCGAAGACTCGGGGCAGCTCACAATTAAAATACAGCAATAAATATTTTAAAAAGAATTAAATTAACAAGCCCAATCACTAAAATTAAAATTAATTTAAAAACCCCCCAAGAGGTCAGGCCAGTCCGGCCTGTTCTTTGAATGAGCTGGCTGCAGATATGGCTTTACCCATGAAATTACTCCATAGCATTAATTATATTTGAGGAAACATTTGCTATATGTGAAGTCTGCTATTCTAAGGTTGATCAGAATTGGAACAAAAGTCAAAAGAACCTCCCTATCTGTGTGTTGAGACTGGATTTTTTTTAATGATCTCATATCTGAAGTCAAGTTTGCATGAATGTTCTATAATCACAGAGGTAATGCACTGAGTGTCAACAAATACTTAAATATAGATGAGGAATAGTTGAATAGGAGAAGACTAGAATGGATGTGTTTTAAGCATAACTTTAAATTGTTCCTCTGCCTAAGAAGATCCCATACATTTTGGGGCAACAGGCATAACCCTCAGATTCCTCAAGCATACCGTCTCTTACATGCCCACAGACGAGTTGTTCAGTTTTGCTGTTTTCTGGCGTCAAAAGTCTGACTCACAGACTCCTTTAAGTGCAGCCGGGTCAATGGTCTAACTCGCTAGCAGTATTTAGCCACCATCTCAGACATTTTAATGTATCTATTGGATTTTCTTTTTATTAGCCTTAGCTAAAATATACAGCAACATCACAAGATCAAATGAAATACCCTATTTCAAACTTTGCACCCAAAGAGGAAAAATAAAGGAGGGGGGAAAAAAACTCGATAAAATTGTGTATCTGTTGAACAAAACACAAATGTCTACGGAGATACTCAGTCATTCGAGTCATAGACTTGTATGTTCTAGTTCTGTCCTTCTCTGTCCCTGTCTACTTATGGATCCATTACAGCAGGGGAGTCGAACTGGTGGCCCCCCAGGCTAAATGCGTCATGCACAGGCCACACTCACCCCAGCTCTGTGAAGGGAAAAATGTCACGAAACATCACGTGACAGCAATGTGATGCCACATGTTTGACACTCGTGCATTATAGGGTCCATAAAAGCAATGTAACACCTCCATCCCCAAAGATTAGCTTAGTCCTACTTTTGAAGATTGATAATCTGTCTGGAATAAATATACAGTTTGAACCTGGTATCATATCTACTGTTCTGAAATGAATTGCTCTTCTGATAATCAACTAGCATCTCTTATTTCTCTCCTGCTTTTTCTGCTCTACATACCTGCACATATATCACTAACTAGCTAGATACCCCTACTTCACTATGAAACTATTCCTCCTTTTGGGAGGAAAATAAGGGGGGAAAATTCTGCCTCTGCCTACCAGCATCCATCAGTATTCATCTGGCTAACGTCCTGTCAGTGTGTGAGAGTGTTGAGGGCTGTTTGGAAACTGAAACAGTATTTGCTGTGTGAGCAAGAAGGAGACAGCAAGGAGCCTGGGCATGGCGTAGCTCAACTGTTCTGTACTAAAGCTGGTTGCTGCTGTGAAACTGAAACTGAAACTCCTCTCCTCTGCTTGTTTTTTTGCATTTGGAGCAGATTTCAGGTGGGGAGGGAGAGTAGAACTCCTTAACCTCAGATCGTGTTAATAATAATATACGAAATATTGATGGTCATTTTGAAAAATCCTTTCTTAGTGAGCACCTAGAAGCCAAGAGGAACATACTTTCCAAATTTCAAGTTTGTAGGCTTTACGGTTCTGGAGATTTTGTGATGATGCATTGAGTGGTATTTTGCTTTTATATATATATATAGATATCTCTTACTGAGATATTGAAAAGTTCACTGAAAATATCCATAGTCTAGTGGTATTCAAATCTGGGCCCCAATTTTTTTTCTGTATTTCATCCATTGCTCTTCAAATTAGCAAATCATTGAGATTCTCTTTACACATATTATTTTTCCTTATTTTACTTATTCAGGGAACGTGAAATACTTTTGAAATTTACGAGGAAAGTCTGCTTGGCAAAGACAGTATATACCAAGTTTGGATTATGGCCAATGTCCTATAGGAAAATACATGGATTATGCAAAATTCATTCTATCTTATTATTGCTGTTATTAACATAATCATCTATCGGGCAAGAAATGTACTTTGTTTGAAAAAGAGTGAAGAATATCCTTGATTCCCATGGAACCTTATGTTAGATATCCATCTGGGGCGGAAGAAAACAGTCTAGAATTACTATTTCTTCAGTGTTTCAATAATCTTTAAAAGAGGCACATCTGTAGGTAGCCTAATAAAAAGTAGGTTATGCAGGATTTGCTGCTGGTAACTATAAAGTCATATCATCTCACACCAGACTACAGCATAAGAAAGATCTTTTAGCATTCACATAGCATGTATTCTGTATGCATAGCGGATACTAACACTGTATGCTAATCAGAACTGAGCCATTTTTAAATAAGGCATATGTTCCCATTGCCGGTAATCTTAAGGTCCCTGGAAGGATCTCTCTTTCTCTCCAAGGGAATGGAAAGGGGAAGATTTTCCCAGGGGCCCTAAGAATTAAGCACACCCTACCAATAAAGATTTTACATTTATGTTAGATTAGCACAACTTGTTGAAGATGCATAGAAGAAGGGATCATTTTTTCCAAACCCGAACCCTGCTAATTCTTTCTTATTTTTACCGTGAATTTAAAAATACTACTAAGATAACTCAGTGCCAAACAATAGTTCATTTAGTGACCATTCAAAGTTTCAACGGCACTGAAAAAAGTGACTTTCGACCATTTTTCACACTTAGAACCGTTGCAGCATCTCCACGGTCATGTGATCAAAATTCAAATGCTTGGCAGCTGACTCATATTTATGACAGTTGCAATGTCCCACGGTCATGTGATCAGCTTTTGTGACCTTCTGACGAGCAAAGTCAATGGGGGAGCCAGATTCACTTAACAACCAAGTTGCTAACTTATCTGCTGCAGTGATTCCCTTGACAACCGAGGCAAAAAAAGGTTGTAAAACGGGGCAAAATTCACTTAACAAACGTCTGCCGTAACAACAGAAATTTTGGGCTCAGCTGTGGTCATAAATCAATCATATCTCTGTCTGCTAAACATGTGCAATTCCAGGATGTTTGTTTCCTTCTCCATTTTAGAGCAGCCGATTGTAACAGATTCCACAGCAAGCATGATGATGAGCATATCTTCTGTCCTGGAAGTTTATTTATTTATTATTTACTAAACAAATGCATATAGCTGCCCAACTCACACATAGGTGACACCAGGTGGTTTACAAAGTTTTTAAAAATCCTCTATATCTTGTACTGTGCTAAAAAGAGTTGGGAGTTTTTGTTCTTCCCTTGTACCTCATATTTTCTTTCCCCTTGTCTTTCTTCTTTTAATTGTTCCTATTTTTCTTTTTCTTTGTAGTTTATACATTGATAATACAATACAAGTCAGAGGATTTTTTTTAAAAACCCAATATATAATACCAATCCATTAAAAAAAATTCCCATCCCACTGAAGCACGGCAGCAACAACACAATCAAATCGGCCATTTGAACTGCTCCGTCTCCTTTTGTGGTCCTCAGGCCCACTGACAAAAACCATGTGTTTTAGGACCTTTTGAAGAAGCAACAGCTCAGGGGCCAACCATACCTTGGGGAAAATGAGGTTCCATTAAGAAGGGGGCCACCACCGTCTTGGTGGATTCCACCTTCAACGGCCAAAAAAGCAAAAAACCTAGATGAAACTGTTCTTGTGAATATCTTACATCATTCTGAATGAAGTTTAAAATAGCTCCCTATGTTCACCCTAGGACTAAACAAGAGGGAATCCCATTCATTGGCTATGTTGACTGGGTTGGTAGAAGTTATAGGTTTCCATTCCTGTCATCACATGGTACAAAGCTAGGGTGTGTTCCATTCCTTCATCAGTGAAGGAAAGCATCAATACTTCCCTCACTTCCTTTGCAAGAGCAGAATTCACTTTTTCTGTAGTCTGTGCCGGTCATTTCAACATCTTATTTCATAACTATATGGCTTCCTATTATGATGAGAGTTTCTGTTATGCCTGGAAGCATTCATTTGTGATCAATGTCTCCTAGACTAAGTCCCATCCCTTCAATGGTCTCCTTCAAAGATTGATTAAATCTGGATCCAATGCATTGTGCATACATTTAATTACATCCTTTTGCAACCTATTTTCTTTCTGCTCTTGTCAAAGTTGTTAAGACTGTGCCAGACTAGAAGGGGCAAAGGGGGGGAGGGGGTAAAGGTTGAGGTGCAACCAGGAAAGGATCAAAGGCCAAGTATTGAAACAGAACCATGAGAAGAACAATGCCAGGCTAGATAGTTGAATTGGAAAAGGTCAAAGCTAGAGTAAGGTCTCTGTCTCACAGAAATTAAATGAATATAAATTATAAAAGCAAGAAATCAGGAGGAATCTATAATTTATAAGGAAGAGAGCTGTGACAGCAAACAAACAAACAAAAAATCAGGAGGACTCCTGATTTTTGGTGGAACCAGACTGGCAGGCTCCTTCTGATGTTTTGCTACCACAGACAAATGCAGCTCTCCTCCTACAAATTATAAAAGGGTCTTTCACAGAAGATACTGTCCTATGGAGGGACATCACTTCCCATGACCATCACCGATTGCATAATGTTGCCAATGGCAGTGTGCAGTTGAGACTCATCTTTATGCAATGCTGTTCGTCCTTGAATAAGGGAACGTCATTTCAGCACAGCAAATGCCACTTTAGAAATGGTAAATGTGGTCCTGCCTCATGCCTTAAGACAATGCTTGTGCTCCCAACAGAGGGAACTCTTGCTGAGCTTCCCAGCTTTTGGACTCCCGTCGTAATAACTTGCTGGCCCGGTTAGGAAAAAAATGTCCCCGTGTTGAATTATAGGTAAGCTGGCATTACAAAATCCAGAGATTGAAAGACAATAGAAGTTCACCGCCATGACAAATGGGAAGCTTTTCTAGGCATTTGTTGATGCTTTTTCAGAATTATCACTTCTTCAAACTACTTCTAGGTTGTTTTGCAAAACAATGGACAACTATTGAGAAGCAGATGGAGTGTAAGAGATGGGGAACAATAGCATTCCCCACCCCCTGGAAGTTTGGGAAGAGAGACTAATGAGAAGCAGAGGGGTCAGGACAAGATAATCAGTTACCAGGTAACTTGAAAAGAAAGAAATCAACGTTGATTGAGTAACTGTTCTCTAAGCTACTCAGCCAATGGCCAAAAAGGGAAGGCACCAACTGACTCACAATTCTTTACAAGCTGTAAAACAAGAATATGATTGCAACATAGCTCCTTCCTTCTTTCCATCCTTCCTTCTTTCCATCTTTCCTTTCTTTCTTCCTTCCTTCCTTCCCTCCTTGCATCCTTTCTTCCTTTCTTGCTTGCTTCCTTTCCTCCTTCCAAAAATGTATACAGCTGCCTATCTCATATGCATGACTCTGGGTGCCTAATAGTTAGAAACAGAATAAAAATAAGGTAAAAGCCATTTTTAAAAAAAAAAACAGAAATAACATAAAATAGCATAACATCAGAGAATGTTCACTTGATTGAGTAACTGTTCTCTAAGCTACTCAGCCAATGGCCAATGGCCAAAAAGGGAAGGCACCAATTGACTCACAATTCTTTACAAGCTGTAAAACAAGAATATGATTGTATCATAGCTCCTTCCTTCTTTCCATCCTTCCTTCTTTCCATCCATCCTTCCTTCCTTCTTCCTTTCTTCCTTCCTTCCTTCCTTCCTTCCTTCCTTCCTTCCTTGCATCCTTTCTTCCTTCCTTGCTTCCTTTCCTCCTTCCAAAAATGTATACAGCTGCCTATCTCATATGCATGACTCTGGGTGCCTAATAGTTAGAATAAAATAAGATAAAAGCCATTTAAAAAAAAATAACATAAAATAGCATAACATCAGAGAATGTTCACTTTATAGCTATATTATTAAATAGATCCACTGAATAATCAAGACAATCCAGATGGTTTAAAATGGAGAACGATTGGAAAAGCTGGTTGCCTGATGCACTCCAGATATTTTATCTAACAAACTGGCAGTCAGAGTCATTCTTCGGATGGGGTACAATCTATCCAGAAGTGCTTAGATTAAAATATGGGGAATCTATACAGAAGCATAGCATTGCTTGGGTCTGAATGTTGCTATGGTTCTCAGCAATCTAGCATTAGCTAGCATGGCTAATGTTAGTATATTTTAGACATTGTAATTCGTGATACAGTGTATGTAAAAACAAGTGGGGCTATCATGATGCCTATTTCCTATTATTTAACTTGACTTTTTTTTAATAACAAGAATCTAAGGGGAAAAGTAATTCATTGGGACATAGTACTGTAGTACAAGATTGGTATTTATGTGTATTTGTGTATAAATGTATATGAGATATAATCATGGATAATTTGGGGTGGAACCCAACAGGAAGTAGAGTTTTAATCTATTAATTTGCAAAGTTCTACAACAACGCCCACTGAGCATGATGGATGGATTGTGGTGGATCAAAATGGTGGAAGGAGTATTGCAACGCAAGTCCTCTCACTCTTGTAAGTGTATGCCAGGACCTCCATTTTGCCTATTTTGATCCTCACCACCCAGATCAATGTCACTGCAGTTCCCTTACTTTTCCATCGGCAACATTTCCTCATTTTTAAGACCTGATGATAAGCCTAAGATAATCATAGATAACAAGGGCCAACATGATAGCCAGCAAGGGAAAATTCAAAGTAAATGATGAAATAATATCCAATGTATAGAAAACTGGTAAACTTTTCGCGGATAATTTCAGCATGGCCTAAAAAGGATGCTTGCTGCTCTGAATCCATTTCTGGGACCTTCTGAGTTCTGCATTCTAGGCAACATTTTGTCCTTGTCCCTTCGAAGGTGGAAAATGACTTTGGTCACCTTACTGCAGACCTCACTTTTAACTTAGAAATAAAGAAAATCCACCACTGTCAGCAGGCTCTGCTCCACTCCAGTACTGACCTTGCTGAGTGCACAATAAGGGGGCAAGACAGATGGGCCTTTATCTCCTGATCTTTCAACAAAAAGAGACTGAGAGAAAATTTAAAACAAAAAAAAACAGCTTCAAATCTTCCAACAGGCCTTCCCAACTATCCTTTATTGTCCAGTACCTGAACTTCACAAAGCGTCCTTGTGTTACTATTTAGATGTAAATTGGGACTGCTTTTTAAAAGATTTGCAATTGTGCACACAGATACTGTGTTAGGTTCTAAAATCCACTCCTGAGACCACTTCTGGGCCTCAGCCCATTTCTAAATAGAAGAATACTGCATCTTTGAAGGACATACATCATTTTACAGTTTTTGTCTTTCACACCCACTTGCATCCTTCAAGAAATAACAAAAGCTGTAACAATACAGTCTGAGCTGTTATAGCCAATGGTAAGCCATTCTTTGCTTTCCCATTTTATTAAATAAAACACTGATGGCTCATACAATAGCCAAAGCCAAACCACATCACGGCTTTGTGGTGTATGAGAATGTAGATGATCTGTGATTCTCTCAGTGTCTTCACCCTGCTTTAATTTACAAGGGCCCATTACATGTCATTCCTTGATCTTTGGAAGGGGCTGGGAGAGGACAGATGCATTTGGGGAAGAAGGCTTGGGACAGACTTCTGCTAGGACATCATCTAAGGATCAATAGCCATGGCTGCACAGTTGAAGGTCTGTACTTTTTCTTCAAGGGATCCATGTACAAATAGGGAAAGGCTTTCTGTGCATAGCAGTGACTACCTTCTTGACTTTTTTATGACCCAGAAGGAGCCTGACTTCTGTTACTGGTTATTAAAGAAACACAACAGTTGCAAGCAGGGAAAGATTGTGATGGTTGCTGAAAATGAGAGAAAGCATGCTTTGGCAGAAAACATTGTTGCAAGGATAGGAATATTACCCTAAACTCTATTTTTTCAGTTGCAAAATGGTGGAGGTTTTAAAAGAAAAGGTCTCAGAACCAGATTAAATACACTTTGGCTGTATTTGCATGATATAGACATTTTGTTTGTTTGGTACCTTCAGGTCAGTTTTTTGAGTTCTGGTGACTACCTAAATAAGTCCCTGCAATTTAGTTGGCAAAATTTGAGAAATGGCTTGCCATTGCCTCCTTTCTGGGGCTGCCAGAGAGTAACTGGATCAAGACTGCACAGCTGGCTTTATGCCTAAGATTGGCCTCCACCAAACTGGTTCTCTTCCACCAACTTTAGTCTGTTTTTAAAATATCTATAATTCTGGCTCTCTACCATACTTAATTAAACCATGGTTGACTTAATCCCATTTTCTGTGCCTGCACAATATGCTGAATTATAAACCAACCCTATGTCCTGGGTTCACATAATATAATACGGTATATTAAAGTGTGGCTGGCATCTGTGTGTCATATAAACGCAGGTGTTAAGTAGTTAGCACACATCCAATATAGTGTTGAAATAGAAAAGTCATGTTTGCATTTGGTTATCAAACCAAATGGGCTGGGCTGCTAAAATCCAAATTAACTTTTTAACTTTTTAACTTTTGGGGTTTTAAAATCTTTATTTGACTTGTACCTTGTTTAATTGGTTTTTTAGGTAATTATTTATTGTTGTGTTTTTAGTTGTGAGCCGCCCCGAGTCCTTTTGGAGAGGGGGCGGCATAAAAGTCAAACAAACAAACAAACAAACAAATAAATAAAATGACCTGTAGATCATTTGTCTCAAAATGGAAAGAAGTCCATTTTGCACTTCTCCATCATACCTATGATTGAAGCTGAAGACAGAGCTTATTCACTGGTGATTTGATAGTGGTTTACCGAACCAAGGCTTATTGACTAAATCATTATTAGTGGTTTAGTACAATATACTAAATTCAAGCCAAAACATCATAGGATGGATTACTATAATCATATTAACCCAGTCTTAAACCACTATATACTACATGAATCAAAAAGGGGGCTGTGAAAATTTCTACGGACCCCTCACATCCTGGACATAAATTATTTCAACGCCTACCCTGGAAACAATGTTATAGAGAGCATTGCACACCAGAACAACTAGACACAAGGAGTTTTTTTCCCACATGCCATCATTCCGTTAAACAACTAATTCCCACAACACTGTCAAACTATTTACTAAGATTGTATTACTATTATTCTTCTCATCTTTCCTACTACTTATCTCCTTCTACTTATGACTATAACTTTGTTGCCTGTATCTTTATGATTATATTATTTGGTTGCTAGTATGGTTTTGATTGCTTATTTAGTATCCTAAGACTATCACTAAGTGTTGTATCTTATGATTCTCGATGAATGTATTTTTTATGTACGCTGAGAGCTTATGCACCGAAGACAAATTCCTTGTGTGCCAATCACACTTGGCCAATAAAGAATTCTATTCTATTCTCTATTCTCTTAAACTCCATGTAAACACTTGGATCTTGTGGAGCTTAAGAGAATAGAGAATATAATAGAATCTGGCTTCAGTGACACCAGATTTTGCTGCTGGCAAATTTAGGCAACCTGTCCTTACTATTATTATTTTTCATTTATTTTTGTTGCCATCAGGCCTGTAAACATTGATTCCTTCCACCATAACAGCTAATTTTACTTTGTTGTGCCATGAACAAATAGCCTCCTTCCATTCTCATTGGTTTCCCTATGTTGGATTTTAGAATTTTTATACTATGTAATGTGTTGTGCTCATTGTTATCACTAAAGAATAATAATAGAATTATGACAGATATTTGAATACTATGTTCAGTCTAATTACTTTTCTTCCCCTGACACTTGCTGATGTATCAAATGATCCAGATTAATCCTCTCTGTATAGATAATGTATCCTGTCAACCCAAAATGCAGAACTGATATTTTAATTCAAAGACTCCATTTCAGCAGCTCACAAGCAAAAAAAAAAATTTCAGCTCCCATTTTCCAGCCTTTATGCAAGATATGAATCCTATAAGGAATAAAATACTAAGTAAAACCTTGCATACTGAGGATGTATACCCACTTCAATCTTTAGATGATTTAAAATCCAATAATCTCCTAACAGGATTAGCTGGACAAGGTACTGAAACATTTACAATTACTCAATGATATGACTCCTGGCTAATCTGTTTTTTCATAAAAGAATGTCATCTTGGATAAGAATGCTCATTTCTAACTAAATTCTTATTTCTGTACTGCTGGAACTGACTTCTGGTGGTCTGGATATTAGACAAGAAGATGTGCATTCTCATTTTCTGTCTAGTAATTATTACTTGGGCATCCTGAATGGTGATAGGAAACCCTGAATGTAGGGCAGTGAATGGTCTACAAGGATAACCAATATAAGCACTTCAGTGCATCCCAAGCTTAACTTAGACTAAAATAGAGATCAGCAGCTTTATGAAGTTAGAAAGGAATTAAGAACCAGTGTAGTTTGTTGGCTGTGGTTGAGTATATATTATGAATAAAACTGTTATAATTTAGCCTAAAGGATAGATCCAGCTTTTCATCTAGTTTACATATTGCACCAGTGATGGGATTCAAAAAATTTTTACTATCGGTTCTGTGGGCGTGGCTTGGTGGGCGTGGTAGGAGAAGGATACTGCAAAATCCCCATTCCCTCCCCACTCCTGGGGGAAGGTTACTGCAAAATCCCATTCCCTCCCCACCCCACTAACCTGCTTTCCAGCTCCATTTTCCTGTGCAGGGCACAAAAGAAGACCCAGCCGATCAGCTGGGACTCGGCAGGCAGAGAATAGATGGGGGTGGGGCCAGTCAGAGGTGGTATTTGCCAGTTCTCCAAACTACTCAAAATTTCTGCTACCGGTTCTCCAGAACTGGTCAGAACCTGCTGAATACCACCTCTGGCTGAGGTGCATAGAAAGCTGTTACCTTCCCATCAAAGTGCTACCTATTTATCTACTCACATTGCATGCTTTCAAACTGCTAGGTGGGCAGGAGATAGGACAAGTGACAGGAGCTCACCCTGTTGGACAGTGCTCAGGTCTTGAACCCAGGCTGTCAGCATCTTTAACCACTAATCTAATCTAAATAATCTCACCATCTTCATCACAATTGTCATCAAAATTTATGGGCACTCCTCTGGTGCCCAGAAATTTACATCAAATCCTACAAGAGCCAAAATATCCAACCCATATAAGCAAAACAATTTTTTTTAAAAAAAAAATTCAAATCTACATCCAGGGAAAACGTGCTCCATTTGTAAAATGCTCAAGTCTTTTCTCCAAGTGTGCTTGACATTTCTGGAACAATAATTTGGAGCCACAATGATAACATCAAATCAATAGCAATTAGAGTCAACAGATTCTCAAACAGGATCCAAAACATAATGCATAAAAATGGCTTCAAATAAACCTTTAAAAAGAAAGAGATATCTTGTTTTTCAGACAGTTCCCGGTTAATTCTAATCTTACCCCCCATCGCCATCATGCAGCCTTCCAAAATTGCTGTTATGAGTGATTTTCTTGATTCCAATTAGCCCTGACCTTTTTTGTTACTGATTGCAATTTTTTTTATTACCTATCACTTTGAGGATGCATTGATTTCTGTAGGAAAGGCAAAATGAATTAATTCCACTACAATGTCAGGAAGAGAGTGATGATGTTATGTTGCTCATAACATTATCTTTGCTTCAGCACATAGATTCTAATTGTCCTTTGCCTACTCATCCATAGGTAAAGAATATATCGTGTTTCCCCGAAAATAAGACACTGTCTTATATTTTTTTTGGCTCCCAAAAACACACTAGGTCTTATTTTTGGGGTAGGTCTTATTTTCGGGGTAGGTCTTATTTTCGGGGAAACACGGTAGTACAATTGAAGGGTGGCAGACTCCATAAACTCCAGTTTCTATTGTAGCATCTGAAAATACTTCTCAGAGCTTACAGGTTGGGGACTTTCTTTAACACTCTCTGACATTATTCCTCATGTGTAGTCTCATATGGGGCCTATGAACTGGAACAGAGAAGAATGCCGCTTCTCTTACCAATAAGCAGCCCAAAGTTGTGTCCTCCTTTTTAAACATCTCAGAACTTCTTAGTTCTGAGTCAGGTCAGATGGTGACCAGCCCTCTGTCTTGGAAGACAAAAAGGGCTGGGTCTGAAATTGACTCCTCACCAGATGGCTTGCTTTCTAACTCAGATGGTGATTTGATCAGGGCTTGTGGGTGGAGGGGAAAACGCAATGCACATGCAGCTTCCCCAGCTAGCTCTCAGCCCACCAGTGACCTTTCTCTTTGCAAGCTAAAATGAAAGCTCCACTTTGTTGGAAGGTCGTCTTCTCTGAATCAAAGCCAGACTCTTATGGAAGATTCACTGCCTAAGCGAGAGGGAAAATATCTACAAACTCATCCACTGAAGACTACACAAAAAGTGGGCACCTCTCATTTTTTCAGTTCACCAGTGGCACTTTCCACTCAACTGACAGACTGTTCATCAAAGCAGATGGCAGCAAAACCCATCAATGTTTGGAATTCCCTGGCTCCTTAGAGAACAGAAATCATCCCGTATTGTGGAAGAGGATTTGCTTGAGATTAACTGGTTGATTAACGGCAATAGTACCGATATGGCTTAATGGTCTAAAGGCCCTACAGTAACCCCACAAGTTGATCAGTGATCAATAATAGCCATTGTTTTTTTTTTTAAGAGACTTTGCCCAGTCAAATATTTTAGCATTGGCTATTGAATGGATAATTTTTGAAGAGGAAAAAATGGGGGAAGCAGAAGCCCAGTTGAATTCCAACGATTGATGGCTTTCTTGACTGTCAAGAAATTACTAATACAGTCTGCAAACAAAACTATCACATGGGATAGTTTTTCTGCATTTACGCATGTAATTTTAAAAAAATGAGTGCAAGAAAGATTTAGGTACAGTAAGAGAAGATCATTTCAGTTCAAAAGCTCTATTTTATCTGTATAATGTCTGTTCATATGTCCATAATGTGTGATCCAAATTTTACCCAGTCATTCTGCTACTGTAGGTGCAGATTGGGTATTTCTTCACCTACCACCTCACCCTAATAAAATACTTGGATGTATTTGGTCTAATTGGTGGCTGTGATTTCACATTTTTGTGCATATAACAGCAGTAGCACTTAGACTTATATACCGCTTCACAGTGCTTTACAGTCCTCTCTAAGTGGTTTTACAGAGTCAGCCTACAATCTGGGTCCTCATTTTACTGACCCCGGAAGGATGGAAGGCTGAGTCAGCCTTGAGCTGGTAAGAATCAAACTGCCAAATTGCAGGCAGCCGGCAGGCAGCAGAAATAGCCTGCAATACTGCATTCTAACCACTGTGCCACCATGGCTCACAATTATAACGCTACACATTCATCTCAATGAACCAAATGCCAATTGAATGTGAAACTGAATTTGAAATTTTTATCTCAATAGAAGAAAATATCTGGAGCTCGAGGTTGAACTGTGGAGAGCTTGGTGCTCTCTGATCTTAGTTGTTTGCTTGCAGAGGTTTCAACTAAATAACAAGAAGTTTTATACCTAATCTTATTATCCAGGACTGGACAACTTGTTATCTAAAATGTAGAATAGCTGCTACATCTCACCCCTCCCACCCCTGCTTAATGGGAAGTAGGAGATTTAACCGTCCACCCTTCCCTCCTTTCCATCTAGATTAGGAGCTCTCATCTGCTCTTCAAGAGAAGAGCCTTGGTGGTGCAGGCTGTTAAATGCCTAGCACTTAGCTCCAGCTGCCTGCAATTAGTGCAGGCTCGAATCCCACCAGGCTCAAGGTTGACTCAGCCTTCCATCCTCTCGGGGTAGGTAAAGTGAGGACCCAAGATTGTTGGGGGCAATAAGCTGACTTAATAATATGCCGCTTAATAATAAGCAGGCATATACAATGGAAGGAAGGCTATTGCTGAGAGCATTGGGTTGCACTCCAAAAATTGTAAGCCGCCCTGAGTCTCCAGAGAAGGGCGGCATATAAATGCAAATTAAAAAAAAACAGATTGATCAGGTTAATATCTTGTTAAAGGTTTCCTAATAGCTTCAAGTACCTTATCTGGAGGCTGAGTCATGGCAACTGGACTTTTCTTTTCCAGTTTGAAACATTTCTCTGCTTATCCAAATAGCTTCAAGTACAGGTAGTCTTTGACTTACAACTGTTCGTTTAGTGACTACTCGAAGTTACGACGGCACTGAAAAAAGTGACTTACAACAATTTTTCACTTCCTTATGACTGTTGCAGCATCCCCATGGTCACACGATCAAAATCCCAGGTGCTTGGCAATGATGCTGGGTCATGCGATCACATTTTTTTTGCAACTTCCTAGCAAGCAAAGACGTTAAGGGGGGAAGCCAGATTCACTTAACAACCAGTGTTACTAATTTAACAACTGCAGTGACTCCCTTAATGACTGTGGCAAGAAAGGTCGTAAAGTGAGTCAAAACTCAACATGTCTCACTGAACAACAGAAACTTTGGGCTCTGTTGTGGCCATAAGTCAAGGACTACCTGTGCATTCCTTTCTTAGCATTCAACTTCAGGCTTCTGCCAACTGAGTCACAATATGGCACCGAATTTGGTCCAGCATTTGCATCTAACTTTCGTTTTGTGCCTTCAGTGCATCCTATGGTTACTCTCCTTTGAATAATACAGCAGAAGAGGGCTGCTCTAATCCTGAAGCCTGATGGCTGGAAAGCCTGTTTGCCTTATGGCTAGACTTAGGTGGCGTGGAGAAAAATAAAGAAAGAATCCATTGTCTTAAATGACACATCCAGCAGAGAGGTCTGCTGCATAAATTATGCCCCAGGCACAGCCTCCCAGAGGGGAAAACAGTCTTTGCTGTATAATCTGAGTTTTATGGAGTTTTAGTTTAACACCATTTGCAAAACCCTTATGGCCGGCCCACCACTCCCTTTAGGATGAGGCCTAAGAAGATTTATCTTTACTTTAAAAGCATTCAATTTTTCCCAAGGGGGAGGGGAGGGATGATTCTTAATTTGTGTCTTCATACACCAGCATCCAAAGTGATCAAAGAGGGCAGTAGGAAGGACACTGGGCTTTGCCCATTGTTTATGTCAGTCATATGACTACAGTGGCTGCTGTGGCTATTATGAACAGACATGCTAAAAACAGTTTGATTTCCACATTCTTCACAGTGAGTAATGCTTCTCACCATGCCGAGTGCTAGACAGCACTAAAGAAAATAGGTAACAATGCTCCTTTTTAAACGTCCTAATTATCGCCTTAAATTTTGGTTCCCATTGTTGGATTTGCATCTCGAGAATTGGGTAGCCCTCCAGCATCCCCTAAATACCCACCCTCTTAGAAGTCCCCCATTATTGCCAACTGGCTCCCTTCTTTGGTAGTTCCAGCTGAATACAGTCCAGCTGTCATTGGCAAAGTGTTAAAGAAAAGCTGGTCTTAGCAGATGGCAGCATCTAGCTGATCTTGGAAGCTAAGCAGGGTTTCTCCTGAATTAGTACTTGGATGAGGGTCCATCTAGGAATTCCAAGGCTGTAGGCTATTCAGACAGGAAAAATAGCCCAGAAGAAGCTGCCAAGAAAAATCTGTGTGCGCAGTAACTGAAAGTCAACCAGAAAAAGACAGATACAGCTTCCAAGAGGATTGGCTTGGGTTACCTTCCAAGAGAGCCCATTTCCTAATTTTAGTGGGCCTGGCTTTAGTGTGATATGCCTCCTTCTTGCAGATCATTCTGGCAACTATGGTAATCAGATTTCAGGTAGCTCTCTAAAGGAAACCTTCTCTAGATATTGTCTGTGTTTATACATCTTGCTGAGCCACAATAGCCTTTCTTTGGTTTAAGCTTAATGTGTTGTATAAATGGGGCCCATGATGAGATTAAATCATAATTTATGTCTTAGGATGCTAAAACAAAAGCTTTTAATAAACTGTGTTTTAGCACGACATGTGAATCCAACCATTCTGTACAGCATTAACCATGTAGATCTTCGAAAGTACCTAGTAATAATACCAGCTTAAGCTGAAAAATTATTCTCATAAACCAAACTCATATGATCCTGGCTTATTTTCTTCAGTTGTTCAGTTAAATTAAGACAGAATTTTCACTATTGGTATCATCTACTACAGGGGTATCAAACTCGATTTCATTGAGGACTGCATCAGAGTTGTGTTTGACCTCGGGGGAGAGGGGCAGCTTGACGTCGCTCGTCAAAGCTCCGTTTTCTGCCTCAACGGGCTCCTGCAGCCCTTTGCCAAAGAAAATGGAGCTTGGGGGGGCGGGGCTGTGCACAGCCTCCCTGAGCTCCATTTTCGCTGGTAGAGGCACCATGGGCCAGTCCTTCGCTGTTTCCAGGGCCATCCTGTGGTCCAGACTAAGCACTCCGTGGACTAGATCCAGCCGCGGGCCTTGAGTTTGAAACCCCTGATATACTATAATCAAGATCTTTGATGGGGACTGACATGCATCAAACAAAAAGAAAGGGTGTGGTAAGAACCCCGAGAATTGACATTTATTTACAAAAGCTACCATATATGTGACTCCCATGACCTTGGTCACATTTTCTTTTATCAGATGGGATGAACCAGTCTAAAAAAATTATTAAATCCCCACTGAGTGACATTTTACATGCAGAAAGTTGACACTTCTGGGATAGAAGTTGGTTCAATACCAAGCAATTATCCAGTGGCTTTCTTCAGGATAAGCATTTCACACTGCACAGTATTTCCAGCCACATTAATCAACAGCATTTTGATCTATGAAAAGCAATTTATATGTCCCACAAGATCCTCCAAGGCATTTTTAACCAAGGAATAGACAATCTTTAAGAGGTAAAGTAATTTTCCCCCCATTGGGGAGTATTGGGGAAGACTGGCATTTTTCAGGATTCTTTTTACTTATTATTAAGAATGTCAGGACTTCTCAAAAGTTGATATGTCCATTTTGCTGGGGGAGGGGGTTGTTGACACCTGGCAGAATATGATGCTTTTAAACAGGGGTATAGAGAAGGGTAGAGCTACTTATGGTTGGGAAAGTTGGACCTTAAAATGCAAGACAGAAAGAAAAGCAACTTGTTTGAGCTGTGGTTTTTGGAGAAGGCTCCTGCGTATTCCTTGCAAAGACAGCTGACAAACAAGTACTGGAATGCATAACACCAGACATGTCACGGGAAGGCAAAATCACAAAACTGTTTCTTGCTTATTTTGGCCATGTCATATGGGGGAATTCACTGGAGAAAGCAATTATGCTTGGGAGAGTTAGTGGTCAAAGGAAACCAGGCCGTCAAAGAACATAGTGTGTGGACACCATCAAAGCTAACACCAGCCAGAGCATAGAACAATTCAGAGAAGTAGTACAAGTTCAGAAGATGTGGAGACCTGGCTCATAGAATTGCCAAGTGTCACACACATCTAAATGGATAACATCATCATCATCATCGATAAGGAATTTAAAAGCAACATGTCACCTGCAGACCTTGAATTGCCCAGGCCAGGTTGAGACTACAGGCTATTCAGATCAATCAATGGATTACAAAAAGTTGGGTCAGGTCGACAAGCACAGAACCCCAGTCCAGTTTCATTAACTACAGGTTACATCCTGCAAAACTACTTTTCACACCATTGAACTTCCACATCTTCCTATCCCAGGCCGTTAGGAAGGACTCAATAAAAATGCCGAATCCAGTCCAAATATCTGACTGACTATGCAACCATAACAATAAATGTCCTATCCGATAAGCTGTGATCCATTATTGGCATAGCTATTAGAAGCAGTAGCTTCATTTTGCCTAATAGGTAGGCCTTATAGCACATAAATCTGAACCTAGTAATGCTGCTGAGATAGGAATCTTTCAGAAGAAGCTTAACTCTTGCCAATATTTTTAAAGGGTCTTTAAAGAGGTAGGATTATCAAATAGAACAAAGTCTGCACAAATGTAATTCAAGCACGTCCCAAGAATGAATACACATCAACAGGGGAAAGTACAGTAAGAGCTGTATAAGTGAAAATGTAATGGTGCAAGAACAGTAAAAATGCTATCTGGTAAATAGGTATCAAGTAAAAAAAAACATACTTGGTGGCACAGCTTGCTGATTTTAGTTTAAAGTTCTGCCTAAGAGCTTTTCCACAGACTTCCTCCTAGACCCCATTGTAAGCTGCCTATAGCTGAAGTGGGCTTAAGGACTCCCTTTCTGGATATCCACCCCTTTGCTACTTTGGCCACAGTGATGACCAAGTGTTCTGCCTGGATCCAGATTAACCCACCACCTTGTTGGTAAAATCCACTGCTCCTACAATGCCCACTCAGGCCAGGCAAACAAGTACCAATCACTCTCTCTTTCTGCAGACAGGCCTTTGAGGACATGAGACTTCTAGTAATAGGCGTTTATAGGAGGGAAGGAGGGAGGGAGGGAGGGAAAGAGGAAGGACTTTCACTTTTCTGTTGTGCCAGGGATATTTAAAAGGGGGGAATATCAGCCCATGTTTCACCAGTCTGGCAGGCTAGCTTTCTCCATTAGAGATTTTGGCTTCTTTTCTGTTGAAGATAAATTCCCAGGGCTTTAAACATTCTGCAAGCTGGCAGCCAAATCGAGCAGAAATAAGAGGCAGAAGTGGCCACAGAAAAACTAAAAAGAAAATATGAAATCTTTTTATTGGATCACTGGTGAAATTAATATTCATCTAAAGCCAAGCCATGCTGAAAGCCCCCAATACACAAAACACAATGTTGCTAGCCAATCAAGATAAAAAAACGCTACAAAACAGACAGAAGACATTAGAAATACCAATCAAGCAGAACACAACAAACTCCAAGACCAATAAAAACAGACCAAGACTCCCAACCAATCAGGATGAAGAAAAAAATATTCTAACAAAGCATCAGGCTAGCACCAAATTTAAAACAGAAACGTCTGAGAAAGTCTGACACACACGACTAAGACGAACCCAATACACAAGCCTGATGATGGCAGATGAGATTCTGCCAAAATGTCGCTATAACTTTAAAAGCACAACTATAAAGACATGGGAAAATACCCAAACAAAGCTAAATACCATACATATAAATACCCGCGAAAACATATGTGTGTGTGTGTGTGTGTATGTGTGTCTGTCTGCTGTCTGTGTGTTCTAGTTATTCCAGTAGTCTAGACCGAAATGGTAGTGGAAAAAGCAGTGGGTGGTGACTAAAAAGAAGAGATATGCCTTCCACTGTTCAAAGCAGCCAATTGGGTGCAGGCCTTTGCCAAAAGTGAAATGAAGCACTGTGACATTGTGTATTTCATCCTTCAAGAAATAATTAGTATCCCAGCCTGTCATTGCGACCGCCTCATCCTAATCCACCCCATAAACCTTAGGGAAATTATCTAGGTAAACCATGCTTAGACAACTAAACTTTCCCTGATTTAATTTTCTTAACTAGTAGAATATAGGTTTGGATAAATAGAATACTCATCTAGACTGGTTTGGTCCGGGGTGGGCTGCTGGGGGTTCGGGAGAACCCCTAGCTAAGATTCTGCACAATTTGGAGAACCCCCAAATCCCACTCCTGACTGGCCCTGCCCACCTCTCCCCTCCCCTCCCAGGATTCTGCAGGCGGCCCATTTTGGATGCAGGTAAGTGCAGGGTGCACACGGAGGCTCGGAGAGGGCAAAAAAACAGGCCTCCCAGAAGTTCAGGAAGTCCAGAGAAAAGCCCATTTACAGCTTCCAGAGAGCTCTGGAGCCCGGGGAGGCTGTTTTTGCCCTCCCAGAGACTCAAGAAAATCCTCCAGAGTCCAGGGAGGACAAAAGTACCCTCCCCACCATGGTGCAGGAGGCCAAGGCCATGCCCACCATGGCCACGCTCACTCAGCAACCCAGCAGAGAACCCCTTGCGAAAAATTTTGAAGCTCACCCCTGGTTTGGTCTGTTTAAAATGGAGATTATAGCAACTCCATTGACCTTTAGGCTGGTACCGTTTGGGCATAAAGGTCAAGGGAAGCCTTCTGTTTCATACTGTGAGCAGGAGCTTCGCCATGTTAGAACAGAATAAGGGAGTAGTGTCTCGAATTCAGAAAACTCAGAGACGTAGCAGATACAAAATATCATTTTTCATAACAGACAATTTGCTACATTAGGTAGGAAAAAGTGTCTGTATTAGTTAGTGATTGGCTAAACATAGTTAGAATGTAAGCCAAGCCCTCGTAAGAGGGGGCAGCAGTTTAGGGCTATAAAAGCTTTGTTAAAACAAAGACCTGGGTTCCTTCAACGCTTGGAGGAACCCGCTTTCGTGAATGCGTAACAAATTTTGTTTCTTTGGATCAACGAACTGAGTCTTAAATCTCGCTTTGACAAATCCATCTCACAATACTGTACTGTTACATTCCATGGTGCACATAAAATGTGGGGAGATTTGTCCCATAGAAATGGCACTTGCCGGGGTTTAGATTGAAATAAGCAGATCACGGAAGGAGACATCGAAATGTTACTGAGTTGGAACATTCTTAGCAGGGAGAAACGGATCCAGAATCCTCTGCACTAACTGGAGGAAACCAGTTAGAAATTAAAGAAAGTGTTTGGTTGCAATCATTGCAGCTAAAAGCGATGCAAACCAGTTCCTGAATATAAGGAGGGTAATTGATTTTTCACACCGGGTTGTGTGATTTTGTTTATGAAATAAAACAAGTTCCCGAGTTTGGTGGCGTTTGTTTGCTCACCCTCCCTTTCTGTTTCAATCCACACAAAACATCTCAGCAGCAAAGATGCAAAAACTCCGAGAAAAAAAATCACTTCCCCGGGGTGCAACTGCAATAGATTTCTGCAATTATTGGGGAATTAGATAATTCTACCTTTGAGATTCCCTTACTCCCTCGGTAATGTTATCTGTACGCAGTGCTGTGGGTTGATGCACACCCCTCCTTGCACAAACTATACCCAAAAGACAAAATCAGCATGCCGAAGAAATCTTCTGTAGGTCACTTGAGGCTTCCTCCCACCCCGCTTTATACTTATTTTTTTTTACTTGTATGAGTGATTTACTCTTAAGGATAATGGCTGCTCCACATACAGGAAAAGATTTCTCAAGGCCCGGCCTAGCAGTCAAAAGCAGACAAGCCCAGAGAAATCGATTGGCCTTTATCGTCCAAGTAAATGAGTTCACCGCAAGGCTACAAAAGTTCAGGTCAGCAGCCTATGTTCCCATTCATTTTAAAGAGGATTTTAAAAGATTGTACACTGAATCCCTACACTATCTGGAAATGAAAGGATTTGAAGAAAACTAAACCATGTCAGGAAAGAACATCCTTGATCTTGGTTCTCCTACAGCAATTTTTTCCCCTGCTTATTGGAGAGGAGACCATTATATCCGATAACCTAGGGCATGGCTGAAGTACCTAACAAAAAGGTTTCAGCTGGCCTGAACTGCTCTTCATCCTTTGAAGAATTAAGGGCAGGAGAGAATGACAGAAGAATATAAATCCAAAACTACAGCAAAGGTGATTAAAGTTTAAAATCCAATCCTGAAAAAGGATGATAGCTAAGGAATGGTTCATTTCTCCTCCCTTATTAAAAGTAACAAGGATCTCCTGAAAATACATTTAATTGGGCAGAAGGAGGACATTTTATAAATGTCAATATAGGCGAAGGGAGGAAAAGGAAAGGAATCTTAACTTTAACCTACTTATGAAAGTTAGCAAATCTGAAGGACTTTTAAGCAAATATTGAAAACAAATGTATAGCGTTCTCCATATGGAAATATTGCTGTTTGAGGGTGGGGAGATTAATTAAGAGTATTCAATTGTATTAGGACCAAAAAAAGTTTTTTCCAACTAACCAAAATGAATATAACTTAAAAGGCAATTAATTTTGGCCCGGCTGGGCCTACTGATATTTTTCGGTGTACTTAGAGCAAAAAAAATTGTTGAAATAAGAGTCCAAGACAGAACTAAGTGATGTCAGTACTAAAATACAGTAAACAGTTCTACTTTCTGCAAAAAAAATAAAATAAAATAAATAGCGGCTCTTGTGCAAGAACCCCAGTGCTCTTAACAACTAATCTCTCCTGCACTATTATCTGATGGTGCTCTTTCATCTTCTTTAGACTCCAGCAAGGACATCCAACAATAAGATGAGTGAGATTTGCAACTGTAAATGCTCAGAGTCAGTATACTTCTACAAAGATAAAAATTCTTTACAGGTCAAGATAGATTTTTTCTCCCCCGCTTTTGACCCTAAACATACAGAAATGAATTAGCTAGACAGCTTTTAAAGTTGTTGGCAGAAGATAACCATTAGCTCAATTGAAGAGCAAGCTTTAGAAAGGAAACTGGGTCGCTTGTTACTGGAAAGGGCCTGATTCATTAATGGTTCTGTAGGCCCCATTGTGAGGACGGAAGGTCTCAGCCAAGATCCCGTTTACCGCTTCTGATAATGTGAGGAGTGCTAAGGGAACAAGTGGACAGGCAGGGAGCATGATCTCCAAAGGCATCCAATTGTTGTTATTCTTTCAAACTTTTCAACTCTCGTAAATATATCCTGCCTTCTCAGCACTCTTGCTCTCTCACTTCTTCTACGCACCAAAAATTCACACCAGCGTGAAACACTGTCTAGTGCCTGCAGGAGGTGAGATTTTTTTCAGTTTCTCACTGCCAGACAGGTTGGCAGATTGTTTTAATTTTAATTTGGGAAGTTGTAAGGTGTGCAAATGCAACAGCTAAATCCAGAGCAAGCAGAAGACAAAACTGGAAGATGCGTTGAACAGCCTAAGCAGTGGGCTGCTATTGAGGTCACCGAGGCTACGCCAGCTCACCGAGTTAAGTTACAGGTAGCCCTTGACTGCCACAATTGAGCCCAAAATTTCTGTTGCTGAGTGAGACCGTTGTTAAGTGAGCATTGCTCCATTTTACCATCTTTCTTGCCGCAGTTGTTAAGTGAATCACTGCAGGTGTTAAGTTAGTCACGGGGTTGTTGAATGAATCTGGCTTCCCCTTTGACTTTGCTTGTCAGAAGTTCGCAAAAGGGTATCACGTGACCCCAGGACACAGCAATCATCATAAATACCTGCCAGTTGCCAAGCATCTGGATTTTGACCATGTGACCATGGGGATGCCACAACAGTCATAAATGTGAAAAATGGTCATAAGTCACTATTTTCAGTGCTGTTGTCACTATGAACAGTCACTAAATGAACTGTTGTAAGTTGAGGACTACCTGTACCAAGTCCTTATGATAGCCATGGTTCTTCTAAGACAGGGATCCCCAAACTTGGCAACTGGCTGAGGAATTCTGGGAGTTGAAGTCCACAAGTCTTAAAGTTGCCAAGTTTGGAGATCTCTATTCTAAGCCTTGTTTCACATTATCTCTATCAAAACAGATGGAGAAAGTCTTGCAAAAAACGAGGAGCAAAGAAGGCAGAATGTAAAAATTTCAGTCAGCTGGTTGCATTACACCCGCAATCCATCGGATTTTCCAGTAGGTGATTATGCTTTCTGAGCAATTGGCAACTCAAGTGCAGGAATTAATATTATTGGCTCATGCATAGTTGGGTGAGAAATAATTCCATGAGAAGTGCTAAGGCCTCAGTGGCATAATTAGACTGTATAGATATAAGCCGCCTAGCATGTAATTTAATGAGTTTGACGAGGCATGTAGTAATAAAAACTGAGGTATGTGGTAATAAACCTCAGGTGACAGTATGGCCTTCCCCACAGAAGAAAGCTCTGCAATAGTGCCTTGCTAATGAGGAGGCTTTAAAAAATAAATGTGTGCTTAAATATTAAAAAGAAAAGCTAAGAACTGCCTCATCACATCTCAAAAGAAAGCAATCCGGAGGCTATATTAAGTCGAGCTGTTTGTGAGAGATTAGGGGCAGTTGGCTAGCCTCAACCTCAGCAGCACTACAATGTGTGGACTTCAATTCCCAGAATTCCCCCTGCCACATGCCATAAAGTTGCTCAGGTGGAGAAACACTGGGCTAGGACCGCCCCCCCAGATAGCAAAAAGCATCCTAAGCTACCATGCAGCCCATGCCAATATTGCAGTGCAATCCACCAGTCCAGGAAAGTATGCCTGCCTCGCTGATCCCTAGTCTGCCAGTAAATGAGGCCAGCAACAGGTGCCACCGTCCTTGCAGATTTTTATGGAGCACAAATCAAGGAGGCAACTGGTGCTTTGGATAAAGGTCACCAGTTGATGTGAGAACACACATCCATTCATGACTTTCCTTTAGGTGATGGTGAGGAGGTGAGTTTTGATAGGTGGTTAAACCTGCCAAGTATTCTGAGCAGTGTTAACAAGGCACCTCTCCCTTACTAGTTAGGTCAGCCACTGGGCTTGCAGATAATTCATGGGGTGGTAGAGGAAAGCAGGGGAGCTCCATGTTTCGCTGGGTAGCCTTACAGAGAAGAAGGGAACCGGCTCTTGCCTTCTTGGGTCTTCAGTTCCGCAGATCTTCTGAAAGAGCACAAACCCAGTACATGGACATTATTGTAGCAATAATCAAAAGAATGTCACACCTGTGTTTGACAGCAGCAGGAAAAGAGCTTTCTACACTTTCCCACCCCACCTTGATGCATATCAGCAACTGAGAGCTTTCTGTCTTTTCTCTGGGAGAAAGAGGAAACCTATGTGACCCAGAAGACTAAGCCAAGGGTCTTCAAACTTGACAAGTTTTAAGACTTGTGGACTTCAACTCCCAGAATTCCTGCACTAACATGACTGGAGGAGGAATTCTGGGAACTGAAGTCCACAAGTCTTAAAGCTGTCAAGTTTGAAGACCCCTTGACTAAGCCATCCACTTCCTAACTTTATTGACCAGCCTCCACTTCCTTCTTCTCTTTCTATTTTCTTACTTTCATTTTTGTTTTGTTTTTTGCCAATTCTCTCCCAACCCCAGATCCCTCACTTTATGTCTTGCTGTTACTCCATTAGCTGCTTCCTCTGCCATCTGTGGAGACCAGTGGAGTGTTTTGTTCATATAAAACAGAGCACTGTCAAAGGAAGCCTCAAGTTTAAAGAGATTTGGGCCAGGGGTCTGCCAAGACAGAGCATTTATCGATGTAGTCATTACTTGCTTGCTCTGCTTGCAAATGTAGGCACAGATCCTAAGTTAAATTTGATCAGTTCAGGAGGAGAAAGATGTATAATTTGTCCCTTGTTTTCTTCATCTCTATCCCCCACCTCTGTTGTTGCTTCCAAATCTCTCCTTTCAAAACAAAGAATGAGAAACATACTCTGTCATGAAGATCCTACCTTTCATAATAATTTAACAAGGCAGTTGTGAGAGAATGGAACAGGTAGACAGCTGAAGATTGTGGCTGGGGTATCTGACTGCATCTTAGAAAGGGGAAATGGGTTTGTGAATGAACTGGAAAGTTTCTCTCTTGTGTTTGTGCTCTATGGCTTTGCCTGTTTGTAGAGATGATGCCCTTTTGGGGCATCTGGACTTGTCAAAAGAGAATTAGGAGTTTGTCTTCTCTTTATAGTGATGGCCTTTTGATGTGAGAGAAAATCAGTGGACATAGGAGATGGGGTGGAAAATTGTTGTTAACTGAAAATGGATCCTTTTAATGAAGAGGTTGGTGGCCTTCAGGAGACCTTCTTGTTCATTGGGGGGGGAGGGGTTTAAGCAGGACTAAAAGTTAAGAAAATAGGAGCTAACCTAACCCGAATGTATGACCGCTTCTCTTTCACACAGCTGCCAAGCAAATTTGGAAGCCACTTTTAACAGATAACTAATCATGCTGAACCACAATCCTGATTTAGACTGCTAAATTGGGCGCTGGCTTTGCTTGTGCAAACTGACTAATTAGCTCTTATTCAACTGGCTGGTTGGTCTCCAGGGTCTCCTATGGAGGTAGGTAAAGACACTCTTGTTCTCTTTGTCACCAGGTCCTTAAAGGAGCAATCGTTTTTGCCTGGGCTCACACAGAAGCCTCAGAAAAAAAACAGACCTTTTGAGTTCAGCAGGCGCTGCAGAGGTGATGACAGGGTGAAACTGCATCCCCATCCTGTTGCCACCTCCTTAGCACCTTGAGGTCCTGAGGACATAGCATACAAATCTGGTTACATGGACATGTTTGTGCTATTAAGGGAACACAAAGGATGAGTTCTTGCACCTAGAGAAGATTTTAATGAGAAGTTCCTTCTAAAATGAACAAAATTAAATCTGCATGAACAGAAAAAGGGGGTTGTTGGGAAAGAGACTTAAAAAAATAAGGAAAGACAACAATTTCACATACAAACTTTCCGATTAACATAAATGCATTGGTTTAGTTACTTATCACATGTCCTTGAAAAGCTCTTGGATTGCAGCATAATTTCATAGCAGACAAGAAGTTTGGAGAGAAAGCACTTCAGCCTGCTTGGACATTCATAGGCAGATCTATCTTCTTTCATTTCTTCCTCTTTCTCTTCCACCTCCATTCTTCCCCAAGAACTTAATCTTAAACTGGGTGATAAGTAAAGGTTTGCTCCTCTGGGGCAACTGGCCAGTTAAAAACAATGGTCCATTTGTGATATCTTGGATTTAGATAGCAAATCAGAAATTATCTAGGGACTACATTCACTTCCCTAATGATCCTTGATAGAATTATAAAAACACAGCTTGGTTTCCATCAGTTCTGCTTTTGTGTAAATAAGAGTACAAAGGAGAAACCATTTCGAGAAACAAAAGCTGAAACCTATCTACTCAGGCCTCCTACCATGAGGTCAGTTTATCAGATGCTTTACAGAGTAGTATTGTTATGTCACTTAAAACTGTGTCACATAAGGGGATATGAAAGACTAACTATAATGAGAAAGGCAAAGGGTAGCTTGAATGTTTATTCATATTGACAGGCCTGATACCATTCTCTCTTTATCACAGACCTGCCAGGAGTGAGGAACCTGAGGCAATTCAGGTATTGCTCAATTACAATTCTCAGCAAGTCTCACCCAAGTTATACTCTCTGGGTTTGCTAAGTATTGTAATTAGACAACATCTGAAAGGTCATAGGGATCCCACCAATGTCCTAATAAAGTCTTTTCTGCAGATTTATTTGTGACTATAGCATTGCAGAGCTCAGATTGATTGATGTGTGTTTGAATAAGTGATGACATGTGAAAAGAGAAGATATAAAGGGAAAAAATATGCTAGATAATTTTTCTTTGTTTTGTACATTTACGCACCTTCTGCCACGATCTGAAAACCTTGCTCTTTGAACAGGCCGGGCTGTGCTGACCTCTTGGGGGGGGCGGTGTTAAATTTAATTCAGGAATTTTACATGGGTTTTAGATTAATTGGCTTGTAGTATTTAATATTGTTTTAGGTAATGAACTTATTGTCTGTTTTTAGTTGTGAGCCGCCCCGAGTCCTTTCGGAGAGGGGGCGGCATACAAGTCAAATCAATCAATCAATCAAGGGTTTTTTTCCCCTTTGTTATTTTGCTCATTTATTCCTGAACATTTGAATTAGTAATCAGAGTTTAGTGGCATCCATACATTAAGGCAAATTTTGCAGCAACCAATGGACCAAATTATATTTGCATGCTTAGGTGTGAACAGCTTCCAGCTGCTTTGAAATGAGAATGCTGCATATGTCAAACCCAAACCACAATTTTATTAGTGTCCAAAACGGTATCATCCTTAAAATATATATTCATAACCAGACTTTGATACAATCAATGTGTTCATTAATTGTCTATTGAAGCACATAGCTATGTTATGATTAGAATGATAAGATTATTTTATTTTATAATTTATTTGGGGAAAAGATATTTTAATATGCCAATTTAGGGTTACATGACAATATTATGAGGAGCAGCTAAATGACTAAGAGGTTGAGGCAAATGCCTCAAGTCCAAGTATTCAGAGACAGCTATTCTTTCTGAACTTACTGTCAAATTCCCCATTCTTAGATAGCTGCGTGCATTTTTCATAGAAGGTGTCCAGAATCCTCAAATTAATCTGCTGCCTTCAGTGCAATGGAGAATGCTAATCAAATGGCAATGAGGACTTCTGAATGAAGTGGGAATACCAGCTTGGCATTTATTTTAGGCCAGACCTCTGAGAAATAGTGACTCAAACATCAAAGAGTAGTGATCTGGAGTTTTTATCGGAACCTCATGTTAAGTTGCATTATTTAGATAATATGCTGAGGAGTAGAAAATCCACTATGGAAATTAGCAAATTAATATCTTCCCACTGCTATCCCAACATCATTTGAACTTGGCACGCATCGCTCATTACCTAATTCCTGGTAAGAGAGAATTAGGCAAATGAATATGGAATTCAAGGGTATTTAGCAGCAGAGATAAATGAGACTTCTAGGTTCAAAGGCAAAGTATCTCAGAATGCAAACCAGGATTGGATAAGCCAGGGGCAGCCTTGTTTTCTTGCCCCATTTATGGTCTCTAGAAACCCTGCTGAAAACTGGAGGTGAAAAACGATAAGAAAGATAGATGTGGCATGCTTGCATTAGTAATTGTGCAAGCAGTGATGGAAGAATTAGCAAGCCAACACAAGCAAAAACTTCTGTAACCCAGTGAAGTCATAATGAAGTGTGAAAGTGCTTGTGCAGCAGGTAATAGGGAGGTTGTGTAACACGATGGAAACCCTGGATCTTAGCTCTCTTGTACAGTTGAGGTAGAAGCAGAAGAATATCACAAATCTGTATCATGGATCAGGGGTGGGATGCTACCGGCTCTGCCCGGCTCTATAGAACTGGTAGCTCTGAAGAGTAGCAGACACCGAACCGGTTCTGTGTTTGCTGCTGTTTGGCGCACCCGCCCGCCCGGGCTCTTACCTGTCCTTTATTTCCTGCTTGTTCAACCTCAGCTGCTTTGCACGGCAAAGCTGAGGTTGAAAAAGCAGGAAAAAAGAGGCTTTTCAAACGCTGTGCACCCGTGCGCAGCGCTTATCAGCTGTCCAGGCAGCACAGCTTAAGGTTTAATACACACACGTGCGCAAAACATAATCACCGAACCGGTAGTAACACCGGTTGAATCCCTCTCTTGTCATGGATGTTATATTACACTTCTTAGCCATTAGAGTTTTCCTTGTGGGCTGCAATTGCTAGGCAAAGATTTCCATTTCCTTACGAAGCTTTTTGGTTTGATTTCTGCAGAATTATTTCTGCTCATGCATCCAAATCAGTGGTGGGATTCAAAAATTTTTACTACCGGTTCTGTGGGCGCAGCTTGGTGGGCGTGATGTGGCTTGGTGGGCATGGCTTGGTGGGCATCACAGGGGAAGGATACTGCAAAATCCCCATTCCCTCCTCACTCCTGGGGGAAGGTTATTGCAAAATCCCATTCCCTCCCCACCCCACTATCCTGCTTTCCAGCTCCCTTCTCCTGTGCAGGGCAACAAAAGAAGACCCAGCCAATCCGCTGGGACTCGGGAGACCGAGAATAGATGGGGGTGGGGCCAGTCAGAGGTGGTATTTGCCGGTTCTCAGAACTACTCAAAATTTCCACTACCAGTTCTTCAGAACTGGTCAGAACCTGCTGAATACCACCTCCGGTCCACATGATATTCTGCATGAAAACAGATTTTTTCCCCCTTCCAGATCAGTATCAAACAGCTAAGTGTGCAATGAAAAAGACACTAAGCTGTTGATGTAAATAATTATTAATATTTCTTTTCCAAGATATGATATCACTTCATGAGAATATTTCCTGATGTAGTAAACTCAGAATTTAATTTACATATTTAATTCACATTTACTTTCCATAACTTATGTTCTATTTTGAAAATATTGTTGTAGGTTCCTTCCTGCTTTTGTTGCTTATTATTAATTCACTTTTTATACTGGCCTTCCTCTTTATAAAAAGCCATGAACAGTACACAAAACAATTAGAATACAACCCTACATTACATCCACTAAAAACTTCAGTTAGGAAACTTAAAAGACTCAAAAGTATACATAACTAAATATTTATCCCATCTGCTGTTTAATATCCTCACTTTTTAGTTTTATTGGTGCCTGTTTGTGAAGCTTCCCTAACCATGGTTAACTCTGCATGGCAATCTTATACAGTAAATTAAGAAGTAAATATACTATAGTATAATATTACCCACATGTGCATGCACAAACACACAGATGGAGAATGGAAAAATGCATAGTCTTCTCCTATACCTAACTATGGGAGTAATAGAAAGTTGTGCTGACATTTGAAGTAGAAGCATGGACCCACATTTGTCACAAAAACAAATGCATGCACAGTCAAGACAAACTTGATCAGACTAATTATTTCAATAGAAAAACCTAGCCTGATATAGTTAAGAGCCTTGGCAGCTCAGGCTGTTAAATGCCTGCTCTTAAGATCCAGCTGCCTGTAATTAGTGCAGGCTCGAATCCCACCAGGCTCAAGGTTGACTCAGCCTTCCATCCTCTCGGGGTAGGTAAATTGAGGAGCCAAGATTGTTGGGGGCAATAAGCTGACTTTGTAAAAATGCCGCTTAGTAATAAGCAGGCATATACAATGGAATGAAGGCTATTGCTGAGCACACTGGGTTGTATCCCAAAAATTGTAAGCCGCCCTGAGTCTTCGGAGAAGGGCAGCATATAAATGTAATTAAAAAAAAAAGAAGATAAGATTGCTATATCATGATGATATCCTGCAAATCATTAAAAATTGACTGTCCTCCTAGGTTTTGAGGAAACATTTCCATGGAGCCCTGGGTGACTTTGTGTGCAGTCTGTTTGAATGCTTAGGTTCTTTTTTATGGTTTTATTATTTTAAGGGTAAGCCAGTCACCCAAAGTCATTCTGAAGTCCGGTGGGTTTGAAATCAATCGCTTAATCAAACAACAAATAAATAAATACATGCCAGCCAACAAGCTGGCTCAGCCTACTCTGTTGTTTTTAACTGAAAATAATCGGTATATTTATAAATTTAATTTAATTCACACATCTATAAAATGAAAAGGATTTTTTTTTAGTTATACTTGGGCACTAGGGTAGCTAACAGACATCTTAATCACTCGCTTAATCACTTTTGTTCAAGTGCTACCCTACAAACTGAAGTTTTGAAAGGAAAATTAAGATTAGCTGATAAATATGAAGTGAGGACTATAAGTTGTGTGTGTGTGTGTATGTGTGTGTGTGTGTGTGTGTGTGTGTGTGTGTCTTGGTGTATTCGGGTCTTGTCCCATGTAAGATTGAGAGCATCTTGGCAACGTTTCGACGAAATCTCATCCGTCATCTTCAGGCTGGTGTCTTCAGCTTCGTTCTTCTGGGAGAAGCTGAAGATACCAGCCTGAAGATGACGGATGAGATTTCGTCAAAACGTTGCCAAGATACTCTCAATCTTACACGGGACAAGACCCGAATACACCAAGACCTACATACCTTTACCTGTGAAAATCTATGAAAATATATATATATTTATATGTTGCATGTGCATATTCTAAAGATTTTTACAAGAATAAAAATATAGGCATGAAGAAATATATAAAGAAAATTTAAGAAAAATGAGAAATATAAAAAGTACAAGCAGTATAGATAAAGGAAAAAATGAACTACAGTACGCAGGGGGGGGGGGAAGAAAATAGATTCAATTTCTATAATGGCTAAGAGTGTAGTCATAATATAAATAAAGACACTTTCCCTTTTTTGCATCATATTTTTTAAAAGGGGTGGGGCGGCTATTCACAGAACTCTTCTTTGAATAAAACCTCCATCAGAGAGTCAGTCTGCAGTAATATGAATAGCTATGGCAAGCAATGGACAGTTTGTCCAATTAGCCTAGCATCGCCTATTTTAGGCTACCAGTGGGGAAAGTAACCATGGCTACCCAGGATCTCAGGAACATTTTTCCTTTAGCTGCTACTTGATCCAGGGTTTTCTGCAAATCGTAGGCCTGTCATGGTTTTGGCATTTCATGAATGCAATACAGGTTAAAGGGGTGGGACTTTGATTAACTGACCACAGCCACTAGACTAGATTGCTGACATTCTTGTTTTCTCTCTCTCTCACACACACACACACACACAGATACTATAGATTCCTCTTTTTTATATATATAAATAATTTTTTATTTTTATAACAAAAACAAAAAATAAAACCATCTTTCAGTTATACAGTGTGTTGAATTGGTCCATATATCTTGTGCACATATTAATATTTGTATACATTTCTTTACTAAGTTTACATTCATATTATAGCCTATTCAGCATTATATATCATTATACATCATTATAACAATGTCGTTTAGTTTATTATTTTCCAACCATTTATAAAATAAGTCCCAAATCATATAATACTCCATTTCTTCTTGTTCTCTAATTGCCAGTGTTAATCTACTCATTTCTGCACATTCCAATCAGTGATGGGATTCAAATATTTTTGCCACTGGTTCGGTGGGCATAGCTTGGTGGGCACGCTTTGCGCGCGTGCACACACTTTGCGTGCACGTGCATGCCAAACACACACTTTGCGCAGGTGCAGAGGCATTTGTGCAGGCGCAGAGGCGTTCTAACTCGCCTCCTGCACACCTGCATGATCCCGGTTGCTTCAGCAGCTGCTGTGCAGCACTATTCTGTGCCATGCAAAGCAGCTGCACGTCAAATTCAGCGGATAAAGGTGAGTATGGGAGATCAGGTGGGTGGGTGGGCCCAACAGCAAAGCAGCGGAGAGAACCGGTTCGGTGTCCACTGCTCATCGCTGCTACCGGCTCACCAGAACTGGGCCAAACCGGTTGAATACCACCACTGATTCCAATGTTTTCTTAATCACCTCCTCCTCCACCGGAATCTTTTCCTTTTTCCAATTTTGAGCAGATACAATTCTAGCTGCTGTTAATATATGTATAATTAAATATATTTTTTCTTTACTATAATTCTCAGGTGGATACTACAGATTCCTCTGTTCTGATTGATATGCCAATGAACTGTAAGGACTTTTAAGAACATTAATTACAAGAAAGCTTCAGCACTTTCAGAAGCAGATAGTATTAGCATAGCAGCATGCCTTCTTCTGAAGTAACCCTTTCTGGACAAAATGTTCCTGGACAATTTTCATCCAGTCTCCAATATTTAGGGTTCAATTTTTTGGACAGGCAAGGCATCACTTTGCTAGACAGATGCACCATCCACAAATGACATCGCCATCTTGCCTGGACTGAGCCTCAGTCTTTGGTCTTTATCCAGGTCATTGTTCTGCCTAAGATTGGTTCACAATGATAATCACCTCATCTGTGTTAGATAAGAAGAACTGAATATCATCTGCATATTGATGGCACCTCAAATTTTCCCATGAACTCTTTGAGTAGCTTCACGTAGCTGTTAAAAAGAATAACATAAAATGGAGCCCATCCATCATCAGTACAGAGTACATTATCCCTCAACACCATCTTCCCCAAATGCCCATCCGTATAGGACTGGTATTACCATTGCACAGTATCCCCGCACCCTAGTTCGGACAGCCATACCATGATCAATGGTAGGAAAAACTGAGAGGACCATGAAGACTCACAAAGTTGCACACCCTCTATCTTTTTCCTGGAGCAGGCCAATCACAAGGTGATCAGGGC
Source organism: Naja naja (assembly GCA_009733165.1). Classification (NCBI taxonomy): domain Eukaryota; kingdom Metazoa; phylum Chordata; class Lepidosauria; order Squamata; family Elapidae; genus Naja; species Naja naja. The sequence goes on along the minus strand of CM019148.1, from coordinate 222,588,114 downwards.
CATTTCTGATTTATAAGTAGACCAAAAAGTAGCCTGAAATGGATCTAGAAAATTTTCTAGAATTGATCAGCTACTACTCACTCAAGTTAAGTTGCCAAGGATGGGAATATTAGCCATTGGCTTAAAGTGGATTCCATCTTCTGGGTGCAGATTTGGCTTTTTCAGAAGCAGCTGATCACTGATTCTTTGAAAGGGGTTGGGAATGTGCCTTCTGTCAATGAGGAATTTATGTCCTCCCGAACCCATTCAAATAGCCTCCCTACTAAATTTGATAAGCCAAGAAGGGTAGGCCAAACACATCCAAGTATCTTTATTCTGCTGCAGTGATATACAAAAAAAAGGCTGGAATAACCAAAGGCTATTCCTTTTACTAATTAATTATTCATAGCATTGTTTCCTGTTGCTCTGGAAAGCTCTGAGCCTTTTTGATATATAGATAGATATAAATAATGAAAATTGTTCCTTATTATATCTCTCCTTTCTGGGCCTGCCTTCTGCCTAGTTTTTGCCAATAAAGTATTGTTTACTTTTGTTGATGTTTAATAAATGAACATCTTGCTCTATTTTTTGCTAGCTGAAGTGAGTGATGTGTTTGCTTGCTCTGATGCTGTGATCTGGATATAGGAGTTGAGTGAGAGTGAGCTGGGTGCAAAGAAGCTCAAAGTTACCCCACATCATTTCCCATCAAAAAATGGTTATGGGTCTAGCAGGGAACCAGAAAATAAACTCTTGAGTGCGTGGAGCCACCCCAAAGCACTCCAGCCACAAACACATCCCCTCTTTATTTCCAGGTGTGTGTGATAGATAAGATTTATGGTAATTCAAGTGAGTTCAGGAACAGCAAGTTCATTGGAAGTTTCATGGATATTAGAAAGTATTCCATTAGTTTGATAACTTAAATCCTTGTGAAGGTCATTTCAACAATCTCATTTCACAGATGTTAGCTCTACGAGCTGATTTGTAGAGATCTGGTGATACATCAAGGAATGTGTGGAGAGACATTGGCAGGGCTGATCTTTTTGCAGAGCTAACTAGATAGTAATCCCATTAGCTAGATAAAAATGCATATGAAGATTATAACTTTTTGCTTCCAGAGTGACTTTTTAAAACTAAGGAAATGGGACGGTAACAACTAAAATGTGAAAAATCCTTTTTTTAAAATGAAAAACGAATGTAAGAGAGATTTGTTGTGATTTCAGATGATTGTTTTGATTTCTTCAAAGGAGCCATGGATGTTTTAATTTGATCAGACAAGTGGGCTTTCCATTTTTTTTCCTCCTCTTCTTTCCATTCCCCCAGTCCAAATCACTTCCTTCTAACCCAGGGGTGGGCAAACTTTTTGACTGGAGGGCCACAACGGGTTCTTAAACTGGACCGGAGGACCGGAACAAAAGCATGGATGGAGTGTTTGTGTGAACTAATATAAATTCAAAGTTAGATTACTTCATGTAGCCTTCTGGGAGAGCAAGAGAACCCTCCGCTCTTTCGGCTCTGCGGGCCGGATAGAACAGCCGAACGGGCCGGATCCGGCCCCTGGGCCGTAGTTTGCCCACGGCTGTTCTAACCAGTCCGGGTGCTAGAAGACAGAGATTAGGAGGGGTTTAAGATTATTGGATATTGTAACCTTTCTGCTCTCTAAAGGCAGTTCTTCAATCAAATTAGCTGTCCCCTGAAACTAGTCTAAGTATAAAGCATCAGGAAATCAAACATTAAATTTATATTACATCAGTTTTAATGACAATAAACTTTGGCAATGTGGACAACTGAAGAAGAAACGTGAGTTTTGAAGAGCCCACATTTTGCTTCTCTCCAAATATATGACCTTGTCTCTGAACGTTCAGTTTTGATTATTATTTTTTTAAAAGGAAGAAAAAGCAAAGTATGGCAACCATTTCTGATATATAGTACTTTGTGGATGAAATCATTTTTACTGGGGGAGCAGGGTTTCTACAAAGGGGAAAAAGAGAACTGTCATTAAATCTAAAGGTGTAACCTCTACCGTTGTTAACTCTTCTACTGTTCCCTTGGCATGAAGTTAAATGCATTTCCATTCCATTATTGAGAAATGTCAGGGAGTTGTTTGCGCAAGACTTACAAAAGCAGATGTACAAAAAAAGATCAGGGAAGCGCTTGAGAAGCATATGCCCTCTTCAATTCAGATTATACATTGTGCCAGCCAATAACTGCTTGTTCCTGCTTGACTACATTGAAATGGAAGAATGGAATCTGTATTGTGTGAGCTGAATTCTTGTGATTGCCTGGACATAGGCCACAAAAGAAGGCAGTTACAAAAAAGAAACTCTTCCCACTTGTAACATGCTTGAAAGAAATGGGCTCACCCAAATATCCTCTCCACAAATCTCCTGGATGAAATATCTGCTGAAATCTAGGACAGAAGGCTGTGTGCATTATCTAATCAAATGTCTGTGAAATCTCTTCCTTAGTTTTGCCTTTGCAATGTGGCAAAGATAACGGAGATTCTGACAGGAACTTTGCTTTCTCTCATTCTGGATTTTGACAAAACAAAAGTGGCAAGATAGGCATAAGATTTTTTTTTTTTTCCCCCTGCTCCTAGATAAAATGGTCAGAAAATTCCCAGATAATGCCATGAGCAAGACCTGTTAACGTCACAGAGTTGCCAACCTTTGTGAGGCCATCCCTTGCCAGGACAGAGTGTAACGGGGGAAAATGACAGGGATGGGAAACTTGAAGGAGAAAGGAGGAACACCATGAAGTATTCCTAGGCTTGGAAATGAATCTCTGAAGTCCTTTTCAGGAATATCATTACGGCAAATTATATTGTTGCAATAAAAGTAGCCTTTCTTGACCTGGTGACCTTCAGTGTGTGGACCTTTGGACCACATGTCCCAGAATAAAAGGGCCTTGGTGGTGCAGGCTGTTAAAGGCCTAGCACTTAAGTTCCAGCTGCCTGCAATTAGTGCAGGCTCGAATCCCACCAGGCTCAAGGTTGACTCAGCCTTCCATCCTCCCGGGGTAGGTAAACTGAGGACCCAAGATTGTTGGGGGCAATAAGCTGACTTTGTAAAAAAAAATGCCGCTTAGTAATAAGCAGGCATATACAATGGAATGAAGGCTATTGCTGAGCGCATTGGGTTGTGCTCCAAAAAATTGTAAGCCGCCCTGAGTCTCCGGAGAAGGGTGGCATATAAATATGAATTTAAAAAAAAAATCCCAACCAGCATGGTGGGAATGTGATAATCCAACATACTGTACATGGGGAACACCAGTTGCGGATTCAAAGTCAGTAATTTAAGTAACAATAGTTTTAATCGTACAGTTGCTTAATTTATCAAACTACGGTATATGCTTCTGCATTTCACAGATAATTGATGTAATATTTTGATTATTTTTGCTGAAACTTTCCTCCTTTGCTTCAGCCTTCTCCAAGCTAAGTCCCTTACGTAGTGAGGGGACTTTATTTTTTCAGAATTCTCAAAAATTGTCATGCTGGCTGAGGAATGCTAAAAGCAGAGGAACCCTAGGTTTGTGGAATCCTAGTGTATTCTATTTCTGCTAGAACATACCGTATTTCCTTGAGACAATTGGCAATATTGCATTAGACTAGTGTAAAATGTGACTTACTGCATAGTATGAACCCAGCCAATATATCACTTTATGATTTGGTAAGTTACACAGGCTCAGACAACTAGGTTAACTGAGCAACAGTGACTAAGTGAACGATGGGTTTGGGTGCTGTAGGAACACCAAAGCCTCACAATGATTTACCGTAGGTTGTAGCCTTCTGCCAATGTAGCAGAAACTTCCACAGTATGTGCACAATATTTTAGCCATCCCAGTTTCTTGTTCTGTCTTTGTTTCACATCTTTCACCAAATTATATTTTTTGAGATCAAGAAGCTTGCAAGTCCTAGGAATTTCCAGTTGGAGGTAGCTGGAAAAGGCCAAGGAACAATGGTGTGATCTTTATCCCCATTTTGCACCCTACAGTTGATGGGACAATGTATGTGACCTACCCAAGAATACAGTTGGTTTCTGTCTTAATTTTTAAATTATTTAATATAGCATTATAAATTAAATCATCATCATCATCATCATCATCATCATCATCATCATCATCCAACCAATAAACTGTCAAAATGTCTGTGGCCATGAAGTTTAATATTTTATCTTATTAATTAGTGTTGCTATTTGTATTCGCTATTGTAGATATATGACTGTACTATATGGTATAGCTGTTATAAATCTGTTTATAACATTAATCTGAAAACTACTCACTGTAATCTTTTCTTTTCAGCCTGGCTGTCAGTAGCATAAGAGAAGGGTGGTCTATAGATAAGGCAGGGGTTTTCCTTTATGCGTTTTTTCAGAGTAAAGAACTACTAGACTTTGTAATAAAATCTCCCTCAAGGAAGGTTCTTAAGGCTTGTAGTGTGAGACTCACTTCCCCCGCTTTCCCTCTTCCCTGGGCTCTGATTGTATTAAGCCTTGACTCTAACTTTTTAACATTTTGTTTGCATTAATTGGGCATCTCTTTACCCTTTTCTAGAACTTGGTCATTGGCCTGATTTGATCACATAATTTATCTCTGACCTTCTAACCCTAGCACAGCACAGCATGTCATCAATAAAGCTGGTATCTTACACCTACTTGCCTGAGAGGACATGTACTTAACTGGGTGGAATTTATTTTTAAGTTGGCCTTCAGGGGATTTTGCATTATTATACCCACTTTAAGAAAAGCAGGAGAGCTTATCAGAACTTCATCTCTGAGAAGACAAGCATAGGATTGCTTTATACCTTCATTTCCATACATTTCTTAATTAGAATATAAATTCATTAAGAAAGAAAACCCTACCCTTTCCAGGCATTCTAATGATGATTGTTTGGTTTAATTCTTTTTAAAATATTGTTGTTTTTTCATTGTGAGCCGCCCTGAGTCCTCTCGGAGGGGGGGCTGCATACAAGTCCAAATGAATGAATGAATGAATGAATGAATGAATGAATGAATGAATGAATGATTTAGGCTTTTAGCAAGAGCCGGCCTCCTTTTGGTGGACAGAGGCTGAACTTTACAAGTTTCAGAGGGTGACTTTAGAAGAATGTTCTTGACATTTTAAAATTCTGACTGGATCCAGAAGCTCTGATGTCAGAGCTCATGTTACAGTTTTCATTTATTTCTTAATTCAGAGCATCCAGAAGCTGTCCTGTCAGTTTTCAGCTGTCAGGAGAGAGGTCTGATTATGCACCCAAAGAAGACTTTGAAGCTGTAGTCAGTTCATCCAGAGAATGCCTTTTTCTCTCCATTATCAATATATTTATTTTCCTCTTGTTTTAGTTATTCCTGTTCTTAAGAGGGGATTTGCTACTTGATAACTTAAATTAAATATGAATGTTTTACTGTCAGTTGCCCCTTCACCCAAACCAAGCTCATAAAGACACTCCATGTCATTGGCATTGCTAGGAGATACCCTGCCATATAAAGTAGTTAGAACTAAACTACAGCAGCTGTGCACTGTCTCCAAAAAGAATTATGGGGTATGTCCTGAATGTGTGGCATTGCTTTGTGAGGATTTGCGGCATTACAGTTTAGTCACAACAAAAAATGCTGAACATTACCTGTACAACCAGTGGCTCTGAAGGCCAAGATTTCTGCCCATAGTCAATATACTTTCTTCTTCTTCCTGACTTTTCAGATCCAATTTAATTCCTCACCTACATTATATAAATAATTACTTTTGCCTACACTATTGGCAAGACATTTATTTACTCCTATGTTTAAGAAACAATTACGCACAGTGATACTGAAAACCCATCCTGTCATAATTGCCAGATTGTTCTCCAAAAATTTACATGCAGGCAGCCAAAAAACACATAATCATTTAACTCTAAAAGAGCAGTAGTCAGGGGTATCTTATTGTTCATTGAATGCATCACAGTTAAAAACAATGCCAAATTGAACAGCATAGCAAATGTCATGGTGGTGGTGAACATAATGCATTTATATTTTTTTAAAAAAATGAAAATACAATTAGTGGATTATTACAAAGCATACAGTGTATTTAATGCTTGGAAAATATTATGAGTTGGGGTTGGACATAAGGGTTCTAGTATCTAGAAATATGGGGTGATAATTTGGTTTCTCCACCAATTTAACATCTAAATTAATTCCATGAATCCCTGATGCCTCAAACAGGCACCTGAGACAGATTTCCATTGGGCTTGCTACAAACATGATATTTGTGCCAGCCACTGTAAGAACTGTACTTACCATAGGAACCTAAGGCAGGAGTCACCAACCTTTTGGACCTCCGAGACCACCAAACTCATAATTTTAAATCCTGCAGACCAGAGACCCTGGGAAAATCCCCAAAAAAGTCTGCAGGAAAATTCCCCAGCCCATTTCCCTACCAACTGATCACTCTTTATTTGGGATCACAGGATACCGTCTCCAGCTCCATTCTCAGGGGGAGAGAGAGAGAGAGAGATTCGGCTTCATGCAAGGAAAGCAGCAGAAGCAGCAGAAGTCTTTCTTTCTCTCCCCCAAATTCCACCAGAAATGAGCCTTTGTGAGACTTGTCACACCCGTGCAGCTTCTTGGAGCAGGATGCCTTGCAGGGTCCCAAAGACTCATTTCTGGCCGAGTTTGGGGGAGAGAAAAAAAGACTTTTGCTGCTTTCCTTGTGTGCAACCAAAAGCATAAGAAGAAAGAAGTGGAAAGAAGCAGCCCAGTGGCCAGGCCAGGCATGTAGGGCGAGTGGGGCAAGTTCTCCCCCTTCGACCTTTCCCCCCTCCCCTTACTACATTGTGTTATTTGCAATGCAAGCCTTGTGTTCCCATGGGCCATGTGGGCAGCACAGCCTTGTGTTCCTGTGCAGCCTGGATTAATTGCTATGGGGGGTGCTTTGGGGGTGACATTTCTCTGCGGACCACCAAAATTTTCTCACGGATCACCAGTGGTCCCTGGCCCACTGGTTGGCGACCATTGACCTAAGGTATTCAAGAGCCAGTGGTTGAAGGTATTGGGCTTCCAAGCCTCAACTTGAAGTTGCTTTTTATTTGACTTGGGATCAATTTTATCTCAGTTCAGAGTCAGAGTTTTTATTCTGAGAAAGAAATTAGAAGTCCTTAATTTATTATTAAATTTATTTGCCACCCATCTTGCTGGAATGAAATTCCATACTACTCTGAATGCTAAGAAAAACCTCAGAATGGACTAGATTAATTAATCCCATTCCTTATCACAACTAATTTGTTGGAATTCTCATCCTCACAGAATCTCCATTACGTCTGTACACTATACAGAACCTCCAGTATGGAATACTTGTGGCATTTTGTATGCCATTGCCATCTTTTTCTCCCACAATGCAAAGTAGTATTTCTGCACTGCACAACAATTGGCAATTGTTCTCCAGTGAGGCATCATTAAGAACAGCAACAGTGGTAAGAGTTTTTCCCTTTCTTGTTCTCTAGTAGCAATTATTTTTGCAATGAAACAAAATAAGTGTACAGGTGAAACTCGAGAAATTAGAATATCGTGCAAAAGTTCATTTATTTCTGTAATGCAACTTAAAAGGTGAAACTAATATATGAGATAGACTCATTACATGCAAAGCAAGATAGTTCAAGCCGTGATTTGTCATAATTGTGATGATTATGGCTTAGAGCTCATGAAAACCCCAAATCCACAATCTCAGAAAATTAGAATATTACATGCAATCAATAAAACAAGGATTGTACGTAGAACAATATCGGACCTCTGAAAAGTATAAGCATGCATAGTATATATGCATACTTAGTTTGGGCCCCTTTTGCAGCAATTACTGCCTCAATGCGGCGTGGCATGGAAGCTATCAGCCTGTGGCACTGCTGCGGTGTTATGGAAGACCAGGATGCTTCAATAGCGGCCTTCAGCTCTTCTGCATTGTTCGGTCTCATGTCTGTCATCTTTCTCTTGGCAATGCCTCATAGATTCTCTATGGGGTTCAGGTCAGGCGAGTTTGCTGGCCAATCAAGCACAGTAATCCCACGGTCATTGAACCAGGTTTTGGTGCTTTTGGCAGTGTGGGCAGGTGCCAAGTCCTACTGGAAAATGAAGTCAGCATCCCCATAAAGCTCATCTGCGGAAGGAAGTATGAAGTGCTCCAAAATCTCCTGGTAGACAGCTGCGTTGACCCTGGACTTAATGAAGCACAGTGGACCAGCACCAGCAGATGACATGGCTCCCCAAATCAACACAGACTGTGGAAACTTCACACTGGACTTCAAGAATCTTGCAGTGTGTGCCTCTCCATTTTTCCTGCAGACTCTGGGTCCTTGGTTTCCAAATGAGATGCAAAAGTTGCTCTCATCAGAAAAGAGGACTTTGGACCACTGAGCAACAGACCAGGTCTGTTTTTCTTTAGCCCAGGTAAGACGCTTCTGATGATATTTGAAGCCCATGTCCAGGATCCGTCTGTGTGTGGTGGCTCTTGATGCACTGACTCCAGCCTCAGTCCACTCCTTGTGAAAGTCCCCAACACTTTTGAATGGCCTTTTCCTGACAATCCTCTACAGGCTGCGGTCATCCCTGCTGCTTGTGCACCTTTTTCTTCCACACTTTTCCCTTCCACATAACTTTCTATTAATGTGCTTTGATACAGCACTTTAGGAACAACCAACTTCTTTTGCAATTACCTTTTGAGGCTTTCCCTCCTTATGGAGGGTGTCAGTGATGGTTTTCTGCACAACTGTCAGGTCAGCAGTCTTTCCATGATTGTGATTCCTACTGAACCAGACTGAGAGACCATTTAAAGGCTCAGGAACCCTTTGCAGGTGTTATGGATTAGCTGATTAGAGTGGGACACTTTGAGCCTAGAATATTGCACCTTTTCACAATATTCTAATTTTCTGAGATTGTGGATTTGGGGTTTTCATGAGCTGAAAGCCATAATCATCACAATTATGACAAATCACGGCTTGACCTATCTTGTTTTGCATGTAATGAGTCTATCTCATATATTAGTTTCACCTTTTAAGTTGCATTACGGAAATAAATGAACTTTTGCACGATATTCTAATTTTTCGAGTTTCACCTGTACTTCTTCATTGGTACCATATCTGTACCTTTGCACTGGTACAACCAAGTTCATAAATGTATTCTATTTCTCCCTCCCTGCTTTAAACAAAGGGGGAAAAAGTTCTTATGAAACTAGACTTAGATTTTCATTCTTTCTGAACTTTTGCATGGTATTCTAATTTTTTGAGTTTCACCTGTATAAATCCTGACTAACCACTGTATGCTGGATGGGGAGGCAGATGGAAGAAGTGGCAAATCTGTCTGTTGATATGACTGTGGAGGATGGGAAGATGCCACCTTGCCTTCTGACAGAAGGAGAGAAACATTGGGTGGTGGGAGGACTCCCACCAATATCTCCACAATGTTTCCTTTGGAATAGAAACTGTACCGTGGACAGACAGAGGGAGATGATGGTGAGGATACTGTATGGCTTTTCAGATGTTGTTGAACTGCAACGCTCAGCCATCTCAAAACCCAAAGTATTTCCTCTGGGAAATAAATGTTATGTTTGGAAATGTCAACCAGGATGCAATTGAAGGAGGAGATTTCTATGAGTCAGTGATGGCAAAAAAAAAAAACCCTGATAACACTTTTCCCGAAAGTAACAACTTTTACAGAAGGGCGTAAGCTTTTGTGAGCCACAACTCAGTTCATCAGATGATATTGTATATCATTTGGTTAGTTGCTTCATAATTATTAATGAAGCAAGAATATATGCCTTAAGCCTTAGATGATGCTGGATAAGGCATTTGATTGCATGAATTAGCTCCAAAATTCTGGTTTTAGATTGAAATCCAAAGCAGGTGGTAGAGATGTTTGACTATTTAGTGTTGTGGTTGCTGCTTTTTCTTCTCATGTCTGACACTTTTCTGAAATGCAAGATAATAAGAAACGTAGACTGACGCATTGCAGTCAATAAAGGACCAATGTTTGCTTACAAAGATCGCATTCATTAATGTCCTAAAATAATGGAGATACTATTTCCAACCACTTAAAAATAACTCATGGAGCACTCTTTTCTTGTTCCTGTTATGGGATGTGAACAAATATAGACTCCCAAAGGAAAGTTTGTCATCAGACCAGTATGCCACATTATTTTTAAAATTCATGACAAATCTGCTGTTGTCCAGGTCATCTGAAGGAAACTTCAGCAACTCAAGAAAATGACTCCCCGTGCACAATATGGAAGATATTTGTTTCTATTAATAGTACTAAAATTCACATCAGACTTCCAAGAAGGAGCTTGATCATCTGAGGAATGCTTGTGATAGGGATGAAAGATAAGTAACAAGTAGAATAGAATAGAATAGAATAGAATAGAATAGAATAGAATTCTTTATTGGCCAAATGTGATTGGACTCACAAGGAATTTGTCTTTGGTGCATAAGCTCTCAGTGTACATATAGAAAAAATAAAATACATTCATCAAGAATCATAAGATACAACACTTAGTGATAGTCATAGGCTACTAATAAGCAATCAAATCATACTAGGGAACAAATAAAACAATATAAATTGTAAAGATACAAGCAACATGGTTATAGATACAAATACCAAATTACTAACTGAACTTTTTTTAAATTACATTTATATGCCGCCCTTCTCCGAAGACTCAGGGCGGCTTACAATTTTTGGGATACAACCCAATGCGCTCAGCAATAGCCTTCATTCCATTGTATATGCCTGCTCATTACTAAGCGGCATTTTTACAAAGTCAGCTTATTGCCCCCAACAATCTTGGGTCCTCAATTTACCTACCCCGAGAGGATGGAAGGCTGAGTCAACCTTGAGCCTGGTGGGATTCGAGCCTGCAATAATTGTAGGCAGCTGGAACTTAAGTGCAGGCATTTAACAGCCTGCACCACCAAGGCCCCTTGAACTTAATTGAACTTAAAACATTCAAACTCAGTATAAAAATAAAGAAGCAGGAGGCTTTCCTGCATTTAAATAATTTCCTATCAAGCAGAGGCAGTTTTAGGCTAAGGCCCAGCCAGCGGGCACAAAGCTTAACAGATACCAATGCCATCCCTCCTTCTGAAAACAAAGGCTATTCTAAAAATGTAAATCATTGCATTGACAGGTGGTGATACCATCAGACAATGTGCCCTGGTGCACCATATACTCATGACCTGGCACACCACTTTAAGGAACAGATTTTGTAATCTACAGCTGCTTCACTGAAAGCATATAGTGGTTAAACTCTTGTAGGATTTAAATTGGGATCAGGTGGGGAAAAGACAGGAAGGTTATGCAAGTTACATTTGAGACAGAATACAAGTATGTTAGCAATTAAACTTATTCATCAATAGTTCTAATGTATTAAAACCCCATTGTGCTTGCTAGATGGCCTGAAACCATCTCAGGCCATATATTAGATGGCCTGAGATGGCCTGAAACAACATATACGAGTTCAACGATGTCTTGCTCAATTGGGCTGGTAAAGGTTCTCTCTTCCCAAACCTGAGATTGATAATAGAATGTATAAGATAAAATAATAAAATGTCGGTTCGGTGAGATGGTTAAAGTGCTGATTAAAAACTGAGAGACCATGAATCCAAGCCCTCTTATGGAAGCCAACTCGCTGATTTGGGAACAGTCACTTTCTTAGCCAACTAGCCAACCATCCTCACAGGGTTGTTGCTGTGGGAGAAGAGGAAAAAAAAGAAGGAGGAGATACAGTGGTAGGATTCAAATTTTTTTACTACTACCGTTTATGTGGGTGTGGCTTGGTGGGCGTGGCAGGGGAAGGATACTGTAAAATCTCTAGTCAGAGGTGGGATTTGCTGGTTCTCCAAACTACTCAAAATTTTTGCTACCGGTTCTCCAGAACTGGTCAGAACCTGTTGAATACCACCTCTGAGGAGGTACCATTATGCACAGCACAGCACCTTGAATCGTACAAAATAAAAGTGGCACCAGACATCTTCTGATATCTGGCAATCATCCACTAATCCATCTTTCCTCCTACAATGTGTTTGAAGTATACGTCTTTTCATATGATGCTGTGCCCTGTTTTCAATTGCATTCAATGAATTTTCAACCCATTTCAGTTTTATGTTTGCATTTGAATACTGTATTGGCACTTGTAGGTAAGATGCAGGTGCTTCAAAGTACTCCAAATATCTCTCTTTAAGAAAGTCACATCCACAACTTAATTATTTAACTTAGTTATTGCCTTGCATCACAGGAGACATTGGAGAGTTTAAATCTTGTCGAATTCCTAGTAAATTCATGCACAGAACCTTTAGTACAGGGGTGTCAAACTCGCAATGATACATTGTGTGGATCTGGATGGGGAGGAACAGGCTTCGACTCAACCCGGCCAAGACTGAGTGGCTGTACATACCGGCATCTCGGATTATTCAGCATATACCATCGTTGGTCATGGGGGGAGAGGTGTTGCCCCCCATGGACAGGGCACGCAACCTGGGCGTCCTCCTGGATATACAGCTCAGTTTGGAGGAGCAGGTGAGAGCTGTGTCCAGGGGGGCATTTGCCCAGGTGCGTCTGGTTCGCCAGCTGCGCCCATACCTGAGCCAGATGCCCTCTGGTCTGGTTCGCTCATGCCTGCTTGTCACCTGCGGAGTACTCAATGCGATCTCTACATGGGACTGCCCTTGCGGACCACCCGGAGGTTGCAGCTGGTGCAGAATGCGGCCGCGCAGGCTATGATGGGAGTGCCACAATACTCCCATGTTACACCCCTCCTGTGCAACCTGCATTGGTTGCCACTTGCCTTCCAGGTGAGATTCAAGGTATTAGTGACAACATATAAAGTCCTACATGGCTTGGGTCCGGGGTACTTGCGGGAATGTCTCCTGCCAGTATCACATTCCAATCGCCCTGTACGCTCCCACAGGCAGGGCCTCCTTGGGGTACTGTCGACCAGACATTGTGGGCTGGCGGTGCCCAGGGGTAGGGCCTTATCTGTAGGAGCACCCATCCTGTGGAATCAGCTCCCCTTGGACCTTCGTTTGGCCCCTGATCTCCGCTCCTTCCACTGCAACCTGAAGACCTGGTTATTTCAGCAGGCCGGCCTGGACTGAACCAAGGGGGGCGTGTCTCTTCTTTCTTAAAGTAATTTTAATTGTTTTAATATTGGGCTTGTATTGTTTAATCGTTTTTTAGGTAAATTATTGTATTTTATATTGTGAGCCGCCCTGAGTCCTTAGGGAGAGAGGGCGACATACAAGTCTAATAAATTATTATTATTATTATTATTAAACAATGTTACAGGTTAAATTATAGCAACTCTACTTTTAACCGAATAACAGAGTTCTGTAAAGTCACAAACGTTCCACAAGTAGGAGATGGATGGATAGATGGATGGATGGATGGATGGATGGATGGATGGATGGATGGATAAACAGACAATTTACTGCTAGTTCAGCTTGCTATTAATCAGCCGTGGAAATCCTATCTTAATGATAATGATGCTCCGCTGAGTGGCTGCTGGCCGACATTCATCCTCTCCATTTTCGGAGGGTGACTGTTTATGTCTATGAGATAAATAGCATGGTTTGGACACCTCCCTTACTTGCACAATTTAAAGTGTCTTCTTGGGTTAAAGGATTCAAACTAGGACAGCAGCAAAATGCAGTAAACAACTGATCACATGGCTGCACACTGTAAGCTAAGAGGTCATTTCTGGAGAGGGAGTGCAAAGCTTTAAAAAGGTCTCAGAGGAAACGAGAGCCTGAACCAATCTCAAATGCAAGGATGATCTCATCCCTCGTTTCGAGACACCGTACTGTAGTAGAGAGGGGGAAAGGGGGAGCAGGGAGACTATTTTGGCTGCAGGTATGCTCAGATGATTGGCTCGCTGGCTAGAAAGAAATGTGCTTCTTTTATAAATGGCCACCCGGCTTTTGAAGTGAAATTATATCACAGGCCGCAAGTGACTACTAGGCTTCCATTGTATTCGAAATGGAGCACATGCCAAGCATTTGTGAGCAGGCAAGTGACTTGGAAAGGCGTGTCTCTCTTCACTTTAGGAAAAGAGTCCAACTGGTTGCAAAACATAGTAGCCCAGGGATGCAGCTAAACGATTTTGAAAACTGAACTTAATAAACTTGAATGTGCATACATGCACATTGCGCACACACACTTGCTTCGTTCACATGACTTTCATTTCTCGCTTGTCCCGTGCCCCTAATCCAGAGGTGGTATTCAGTAGGTTCTGACCAGTTCTGGAGAACCGGTAGCGGAAATTTTGAGTAGTTCGGAGAACCGGCAAATACCACCTCTGACTGGCCCCGCCCCCATCTATTCTCTGCCTCCCGAGTCCCAGCGGATCGGCTGGGTCTTCTTTTGTTGCCCTGCACAGGAGAAGGGAGCTGGGAAGCAGGTTAGTGGGGTGGGGAGGGAATGGGATTTTGCAGTATCCTTCCCCTGCCACGCCCACCAAGCCTCACCCACCAAGCCACATCCACAGAAGTAAAAAAAAAATTGAATCCCACCACTGCCCAATCCCCTTTTTTATAACTGGTTTTACATACCCACAGGGTTTCTGCCGCCCTAAAATATATGGATTTTAGGGGGTGGGGGTGGAATCTATGTAGATTTTGTTTTGTTTTGTTTTGTTTCATTCTAACAAAACAGAGTGAATGGGTCATGAATTCATCATCTGTAGAACTTCAGGAGAAAAGGCACTCAAGATACTGACAGTTTCAAGGTTGCAAGAGTGAACCATAACTGGCTGGTGTTCACACCATGTAACTCTAATTTATATTTTCAGATATATATTTTAGACTTTTTGTTCATTATTAAATATATACTTTCCTTCCCCTGCATGCATTTATCAGATGCACTCAAGGTCAGACTACCTTCATTCAAACCTATTGTAGTCATCCTTTTACTCTTAGGTTCATCGACATGCAACATATCTATTTTTATTTCATTGACTATTTCCTGCTTTTTCCCACTTACTCCTCTATTCCAAGTCACAATATCCCATGTGCCATAGTGAGTACCATATGGACCATACAGATTTCCTTTCATCTCCTATCATGGCTGTGGTTAATTGTGGGTTTCACATAACACGCTTTAAAAAGATAAAGAACAGACTTGGCTTCTGGGATCAGTCATACTCTGGAATCGGTAACTTCTGCTAATGGTAACAACAGAATTTATTTGTGTATTTATTTAATATGGCTAGCATCTATCCACTGAAATTCTGGGCCAAGGACTTACCAGATGTCATTGTTTCACCAAAGGGACTTGGAACATGCCAAATGGCTAAATCTGGTGGGACACTCCTACCAATCTCCTTTAACACATTTTGACCAATATGCTGAAACACGACCAAAATCCTATCCCTCATCCCCAAGCATGCTTTCTTGCTCTTCTACACAAGATGTGATCTCCATTGTATCTTGTATCAGCACCCTATTCTCCACTATTGCAATACAATCTCCAATTTAAAGATGGTCTTGCAAATCTACATCTACACATACTGTCTGATCAGCTAACAAATACATGCAAGGTATAAGCACACCTTAGGATACCTTCCTTTCTTTGCTAATGGAGGCTCTCCTATTGTAGTTGAATGCAATCCTAACAATGTTTTCCTTTAAAAGCTAGAAGATAAGAAGATAGGTTTTATTGTCACTTTTTTCTGTGAACACTCATACATTTCAAAAAATGAAATTCTGATGCCCATTCCCTCCCCCCTCTCTCTACACACACACACACACACATACTTATATACATAGACACATACATACACATATATACATATATATATACACTACACAGACACACAGACACACAGACACACACACACATTTATATACATACACACATTTTCTTATGTTTTCATGGGTATTTATATGTATGGTATTTAGGTTTCTTCGGGTATTTTCCCGCATTTTAATAGTTGTGCTTTTAAAGTTATAGCGACGTTTCAGCAGAATCTCATCTGCCATCCTCGGGCTTGTGTATTGGGTTTTTTCTTAATCATGTGTGTCAGGCTTTGGCAGCCATTTCTGTTATACACACACACACACACACACACACACACACACATTAAACACACTCATCTTGAATACTTAGCGGAAAAAAGAGTCTTGAGAGTTAATAAGGTTTGTACAGTACTATAGGGTACTGTCGGAAGTTAAAACCCACCCCTTTCCTAGGAAAATGAAATATTTTGGGATATACTAAAAAGGCAAAATATTTCCCCTAAAAAGAAAAGTAGAAACTCAGACAGGCAGAAACTCAGGCCCCACTCCCAACCTTTGCTAATGGGCCATTACTCTGGCCTAGGCCATCTATTTTACATAACAAAGATCTACTCCAGGTAAAGCTATCATAGGAATTGCCCAAAGCCCTTTCATTACATCATCATCCAGCAAGGCTCAACCAAGCCTGGCACTCAGGCAGCCTACAGAGTTGCCCCATGAGAGTCTGACAACCAATCAGAATACAAGCTCCAATTCAAATCCCAACAGAGGGTATAAAAGAATTGCACTCTCAGCATCTCTTCCCTTTTCACCCAGGAGCTGCAAGGCATGTGATCCTGCCCACCATTAAACCATCTTTCCAAGCAGTCACCATGGTTCCAGTGTCTTTCTTCTCCACTTGGAACTGAACCCAGAAGGCTATTTCTTCCAACAGTACAAAGCTATTACAGATCTAGTTGTTCTGCAGTGGATACTGTGAAACCTCCTCCCAGCAGGTAACCAATGATGAGTCTGTAGATGTATGTCTATGTGTATGTGTGTGTTTACATCTATTTTCATACCTATTCACCAAAACCCACAACTGTCTCAAAACAAATGGCAAGATCAAGATAAAAAATAATTGGAGTAATAACAACAGATTAATATTATATGCATATTAAAAAGGTGCGTCCTTTATAAGGTTATTTTTGTATGTACAGTACATACCAGAAGTTCTTCTCTCACACATACACAAACCACTCTTATCTATAAAGTACACATAGACAGATCCTCCCTCTTTCCAGCAGAAATAGGAAAAGAACAGGATGAACAACATAACCAGGATGAAGACAGATTAAGAGAATAAACAGCAGTTCCCAAAGCTAAGAAGAAAGGGGTAAAAAAAATGGATAGAGAGGAAGCAAGGGTTAAGAGTTCCAGATTAAAGGGACAGTTACATAAACAGCAAGCTGCCAGCTTTTTCTTTCTCACCTAAAAGACCTGTTTCCCTGCTGGCTCCTTAAAAGACAATTAGAAGACAAATCAAACATTTCTCACCCCTAATATATATATTGGAATATTTTGGTTCTAAATAGGAAATAATTTAGTTGCTAGACTTTGTACCACCATCCTTTCTATCTCAATAAATCTTGCTAAAGAAACTCAGTGAAACCAGATTGGGATTTTTTTTTTTAATTGTATATGCCCTTCTCCGGAGACTCAGGGCGGCTTACAATCTTTGGAGCACAACCCAATGCGCTCAGCAATAGCCTTCATTCCGTTGTATATGCCTGCTTATTACTAGGGCTTTTTGCCCCCCTCCCCAAGCAGCATTTTTACAAAGTCAGCTTATTGCCCCCAACAATCTTGGGTCCTCAATTTACCTACCCCGGGAGGATGGAAGGCTGAGTCAACCTTGAACCTGGTGGGATTCGAGCCTGCAGTAATTGCAGTCAGCTGGAGCTAAGTGCTAGGTGTTTAACAGCCTGCACCATCAAGGCCCTTCTCTTCTTCTTATTTCAGTTTTAGGCTGCTCCCAAAGAGCCTGAGACCAGAGGAAGGAACAAAGGAGATCTGGGTTGCCGTCAGGAGGAGGAATGCCTGAAATGAAGGAAGAGAGGGATGGAGCCCCTACCCTCTCTTCTGTCTCACTAATAGCAATAGCACTTAGACTTATATACCGCTTTATAGTGCTTTACAGCTCTCTCTAAGCAGTTTTACAGAGTCAGCCTCTATTGCCCCAACAATCTGGGTCCTCGTTTTACCCACCTTGGAAGGATGGAAGCCTGAGTCAACCTTCAGCCTGGTGGGATTTGAACTGCCAAATTGCAGGCAGCCAACAGGCAGCAGAAGTGGCCTGCAGTACAGTAGTGGTATTCAGCCGGTTCGCACCAGATCAGGTGAACTGGTAGCAAGGATTTGGCATGGGTCGCCGAACCAGTAGTAAGTTCTGGCTGGCCACGCCCCCAACCCAGTCACCCTCCCGCCCGATGCTCACTTCACCCCACCCGCCTGACGTTCGCCTAAGGTATTTCTTTTTTTTTCCCTCCTGACAATCAGCTGTACATATCAGCTGTGCTGGGATTCCCGGTGAGGCCCAGGAAGCCAACAAATGGCTCAAAACCCCCTGAGCCTTCTGAGCCTTATGGGAGCAAAATGCCCCCAGGCTCTTTAGGCCAGGAAGCTCCAACAGGCAGCAGAAGTGGCCTGCAGTACAGTAGTGGTATTCAGCCGGTTCGCACCAGATCAGGTGAACTGGTAGCAAGGATTTGGCATGGGTCGCCGAACCAGTAGTAAGTTCTGGCTGGCCACGCCCCCAACCCAGTCACCCTCCCGCCCGATGCTCACTTCACCCCACCCGCCTGACGTTCGCCTAAGGTATTTCTTTCTTTTTTTTTCCCTCCTGACAATCAGCTGTACATATCAGCTGTGCTGGGATTCCCCTTGGTGAGGCCCAGGAAGCCAACAAATGGCTCAAAACCCCCCCCTCCATTTTTTGCCTTCCTGAGCCTTAGGGGAGCCTTCTGGGAGCAAAAATGCCCCCGAGGCTCTTCTGAGGCCAGGAAGCTCCCAAAACAAGTGTGGAGGGGTGTTGCGCGCCCCTCCCATGCTCTGTTTTTTTTTCTTTCTGAGCCTTAGAGGAGCCTTATGGCTGCAAAAAAGAAAAAAAAGGCACGCCCACCCAGTCACATGGCCATGCCCACCAAGCCACGCCCACCAAACCAGTAGTAAAAAAATTGGAATCCCACCACTGCTGCAGTACAGCACTCTAACCACTGACTCTTCTTGATGCCTTCCTCCAGGGCTTGAGGTAACAGAAAAGTACGATGGTATATTTCCATCTCATTGCCATGTCTTATTCTATCCTGTAAGTAGAACTACCTTGAAAGAAGAGATGGTGAGGAGGCAAGCTGTTAAATTAGTCACAGGATTGTTAAGTGAATCTGATTCCCCCATTGACTTTTGTCAGAAAATAAGTTTTCGGGTGTTGCTATGCAGTTTACAATTTGTCTGGATTTGGTAAAGGATCAAATCCACCAATGCCAGCGTGACACCACATACCCTTACTGGTGTCACAAGCCACACCCCTGAGGTATAAAAGGGGCAACCCAACTGGCATTTACCTCAGACCAGACCATTTTCTATGAGAGGAGGATGAGGTCTCAAGAGGTCTGTGTTTCTTAAAGAGTTGTTCTCAATTGTCCCTAAAGGAGACTTTTTCAGCACAGGCGAATCAGTTCTCCTAATATCTAAGAGATGGTGAGGAGGCAAGCTGTTAAATTAGTCACAGGATTGTTAAGAATCTGATTCCATTGACTTTTGTCAGAAAATAAGTTTTCGGTGTTGCTATGCAGTTTACAATTTGTCTGGATTTGGTAAAGGATCAAATCCACCAATGCCAGCGTGACACCACATACCCTTACTGGTGTCACAAGCCACACCCCTGAGGTATAAAAGGGGCAACCCAACTGGCATTTACCTCAGACCAGACCATTTTCTATGAGAGGAGGATGAGGTCTCAAGAGGTCTGTGTTTCTTAAAGAGTTGTTCTCAATTGTCCCTAAAGGAGACTTTTCAGCACAGGCGATCAGTTCTCCTAATATCTACCTCTGAAACCCTGTATATCAAGCTGAAAGGAAGAGAAAGTGTTCCTAGGCTAAAGACTATTTGTTTATTTAACTCTGAGGACAAAAGGGTTCAGAGAAAGTCCAACTACATAGGTAGTTGCAGAAACAAAAGGAGATCTGATGAGAAGAAACCTCAAGGAACAGAGGACACTGGTAATAGTCTTTCTGTAAGTTTATTTGTTAAAGCTGCTTGTTATAATAAATATAGATTTGAACAACAAGACTGGGCTCAGTATCTTTATACAACTTTAAATATTAAATAATAATAGGTTAACAAGATCCTCAACCTGTTAATCATTCATAGGTCTGATTAATAGAAATTATTTCAACAACTTTGTTGGTCAGAAGGTCACAAAAGGGACACTGGACACTGCAACTGTCATAAATACTTGCCAGTTGCCAAGCGCCTGAATTTTGATCATCTGACCATGGGTCGCTAAGTGTGAAAAATTGTCATGTCATTTTTTTCAGTGCTGTTGTAACTTTGAACAGTCATTAAATGAACTGTTGTAAGTCAAGGACTAACTGTATTTTCATGGTGGGTATAGCCTTGGGGAAGAAAACGTGCTGATTATGTTACTATTCTGTCTTTTGGTCCATTTGCTGAATATAGAGACAGATAGATAACTCTACAAATTCTTCGCATAAAGTTTTTTTATTGGATTATATTAGGTATCCTCAAGGTGACTCACAGTTATGTCGAGATGCATCTAATGTCCAACCTTTTGCACAGTTGAAATCGTAGTGTAATCTTTTCTATCCCATATTTCATCCCATAGTCATAGAGGCAGGGGTATAGCTGCTACCACGAGGCTGTGTGATCAGGCAAGAGAAGAAACCTCCTCACCCATCAAGGGTCAAATCAGAAAATAGAGTGCCTGTGACTAAGACAATGTAGTTGGGTAGCTGAATTCCTAAGCTAACCTGGATGAAAATCAAGTTGCCCATTGTATTTATGATTGGGCAGGAATGGCCCTACCTCTTGGTATGCCTACCGCAAACTCAGCACCACTAAAAACAGTGGGACTTTCTTGCTATCAGTTACGTTCCATGGTGCAGATTGTGGTGGGTTAAGTTCTCCAAAAGCAGCTAGCTGATGGGTTGCATACTGAGTTGCATGCCCTTCCTCCCCCTTGCCTGCAACCTGTCAACCAGGCTTGGTTGAGGCCTGAGTCTGGAAGGCCCCATTTTCATCCAGAGAGCAGCAGAAGGAGGTGAGATGGAGAGAGACAAGACAGAAAGGAAGGGATAAAGAAGGGGAAGAAGCAGGAGCAGATAGAACCAGGTGGGAGGCAGAGGTGATATTCAGCAGGTTCTGACCAATTCTGGAGAACTGGTAGCAGAACTTTTGAGTAGTTTGGAGAACCTGCAAATACCACTTCCGATTGGAGATTTTACAGTATCCTTCCCCTGCCATGCTCCCAAGCCAGGCCCACAGAACCGGTAATAAAAAAAAAATTGAATCCCACCACTGGTGGGAGGTTACTTGCACTGTCATCTCTGCTCATTTTTACCCCATTCCCATCTGGGGTAGGTTTCCAGTTTGGCTGGCTTTCATCTTGATTTTTTAAATTAAAAACCAGGCCAACAACCATCCCATAAAATGACAGGGTGAAACTGCTCTTCAAAGAATGGTCTGCTTCCAGCCACAAGCTTTTCCAATATTAAGTTGAAAACCTTTGCCCATATCATTCCTATTCTAGAACAGAGTTCCTGAATCTTTATGACCGGACTAAGGGTGGGGGTGAAGGAGAGGGGATGGTTCCACATGAGTGGTCAAGTGCTTGCATGCATCTCCATTTGTGCAAGCGGTGACCCAAGCCAGGCCCACAGAACCGGTAATAAAAAAAAAATTGAATCCCACCACTGGTGGGAGGTTACTTGCACTGTCATCTCTGCTCATTTTTACCCCATTCCCATCTGGGGTAGGTTTCCAGTTTGGCTGGCTTTCATCTTGATTTTTTAAATTAAAAACCAGGCCAACAACCATCCCATAAAATGACAGGGTGAAACTGCTCTTCAAAGAATGGTCTGCTTTCAGCGTCACAAGCTTTTCCAATATTAAGTTGAAAAACCTTTGCCCATATCATTCCTATTCTAGAACAGAGTTCCTGAATCTTTGCGGACCGGACTAAGGGTGGGGGTGAAGGAGAGGGGATGGTTCCACATGAGTGGTGGGCAAGCTTGCGCATGCATCTCCATTTGTGCAAGCGGTGAGCAAAGCGTGCCCATCGCCCACACTTGCCCACTGCTCACGTAAGTGGGGATGTGCATGCAGTGCTCACCCGCCACGTTTGCGTTCTGAAGAGGTCAAGGCCTAGTAGTGGGCCTTGGCCCAGAGTTTGGGAACCCCTGTTCTAGAATAAGAAATCCTATCCTATCATCAACATGGTGGGATGAATGGACGCTCACTAACTTTAATGCTCACTTGCATTCATCCCACCCTAAATCTTGTGAAAGTAAAAACATAAAATTTCATTTCCATCCCTGCCCTCTGGCTATGTATAGTTACAAGGATTCTCAGTTAGAATTGAAGAGAGAGGAAGGAAGGAAGGAAGGAAGGAAGGAAGGAAGGAAGGAAGGAAGGAAGGAAGGAAGGAAGGAAGGAAGGAAGGGTTAAGTTTGCATGAAGAGTCAGACGCGGAGAGCTTCAGTGAAGAGTTTATTAGTGACTACAGCTCGAATGGACCCAACTTGGCTGGGCTACGGCTGCTACTTATAGCCAGCAGCCATAGTTGCCAGCCAATCAGAGTCAGGGGTTTTCCCTTTTCAAATAAATCATATTTGACATTTTACAAGAACAATTCAAACTAAACCAATGATATTCAAACCTACATACATAACAGGAAGGGAGGAAGGGAGGGAGGGAGGGAAGGAGGCAAGGAAGGAAGGAAGAGGAAGGAAAAGGAAGGAAGGAAGGAAGGGAAGGAAGGAAGGAAGGGAAGGAAGGAGGGAGGGAAGGAAGGAAGGAAGGGAAGGTGGGAGGGTGGGAGGGAGGGAGAGAAGGAAAGAATGAGAGCAAGGAAGGAAGGAAGGAAAGGGGGCAAGGAAGGAAGGGGTAAGGAGGGAGGGAGGATCCTAATATTTATTTCATCTTATTTTTCCTGAAAAATTATTGCATGTTATAAATGAATTACAACATAACACTTCGAATGCAGGATTCATCCATGGCCCTGTGATTACTAATAGATTAAATAGTAGACCTGCTAATTATGAACTGTGATGATATCATTAGTGATAAGTGAAATATCAGTATGTCTTCCAGGTTTGTAAAACTCATACGTACATTCTGTACCTACATTCCAAAGTCAGCAGAATTCTAATACACAAAATTACTCATGATACTGTATGGGTACTGTATACTTATTTTCCAGCACTGAAGACAAAAGCATTCCCCCGGACCAAAGGGAGATAAATTAAGCTGTCACATATTTGGCTGTACAGTGTGGCTGCTAACACCTGTTGGCCTGCTATTTTTGGCAACAGGCAGAAGAATCTGATTTAAGAGCATATTTAACCACTGTTGCCTGAATGGTAAGCTCCGTCAGAACAAGTCTAACTAAGTTTAGAATCATGATATTACACTTTGTGAAATGCATTACACAAATGCAAACAACCTCATAAGCCATCGCAGTGCTACTGCCGAAGCATCAGTTCTTTTAATCGAATTCTGTGACTTTAAAAGGTGGTTTGTATCTGTGGTTAATTTCTATGCACTTCCTGAAATGTGTCTTGCAACCCAAGAGATCTATAGATTCCGGAATATTTCTCAACACGAGGTCACATATTATAAAGGAATGTGTTAGAATACATTTTCAACCTTTTGTTTAGAGACTACTCGAAGTTACAACAGCACGGAAAAAAAGGGACTTATCGCCATTTTTCACACCTATGACCATTGCTGCATCCCCATAGTCATGTGATCAAAATTTGGATGCTTGGCAACTGACTTGTACTTATGATGGTTGCAGTGTCTGGGGTTCATTGATCCCTTTTGCAACTTTCTGACAAGCAGAATCAATGGGGAAGCCAGATTCACTCAACAACGGTGTGACTAACTTGCAGTGATTCACTTAATGACTGTGGCAAGACAGGATGTAAAATGGGGTAAAACTCACTTAACAATTGTCAACAGAAATTTTAGGCTCAATTGTGGTCGTAAGTGGAGAACTACCTGCATGAGTTTGAAATATTCTCACAGAAAGAAAAATTTATCTAATGTTTTATGATGAATGTATTTTTACAATGACTGTGATAATGATCTATCACTATTGTTGTATATACACTGAGAGCTTATGCATTGGAGACAAATTCCTTGTGTGTCTAATCACACTTGGCCAAAAAAGAATTCTAATTCTAATTCTAACTCTATTCGATCGGTCTGTCTGAGAACCAATGGGAGATAGCATAAAGGGAAAACAAGTTGTTCAAAAGGGAGAAAATAAAAATAGAAGGACACTCTTTGGAATAAAAAAAGGGAGTGGGTAGCTCAAGAGGGAGCAAACAGGAAGGCAAAGAGGAATAGGAGGTTTTGCTGTGAACCTTAGTAGGAAATCATGCATGAAAAAGATCTACATTAACCATTCATCTAAAGACACTATGTGTTAAGAGTATATCTACCAAATGAAGTAGGCAAGGCCTCCCACTCTGTAAAAGCACAAAGCCGTTCAGCAGTTCCTAAAGAAGAAAAATGCAAAGTTACCAACCATAGCTTGGTAAGCCGCCCAAAGTTGTCATGAGGCAAGATAAACAAACAAATGAACGAATGAATGAATGTTGGAAGGTAGAATGAAAACAAGACAATGGTGTTTTCTAGTTCACTCCATACAGCACCAAATGAAGAACTAGCCACTTATTGGATGAAGAAGAAAGAAGAAGAAGGAGAAGGAGGAGAAGAAGAAGAAGAAGAAGAAGAAGAAGAAGAAGAAGAAGAAGAAGAGAAGAAGAAGAAGAAGAAGAAGAAGAAGAAGAAGAGAAGAAGAAGAAGAAGAAGAAGAAGAAGAAGAAGAAGAAGAAGAGAGGAGGAGGAGGAGGAGGAGGAGGAGGAGGAGGAGGAGGAGAAGAGGAGGAGGAGGAGGAGGAAGAGGGGGAGGAAGGGAGGAGGGGGAGGAGGTTCTGACCAGTTCTGGAGAACCGGTAGTGGAAATTTTGAGTAGTTTGGGAACCGACAAATATCACCTCTGACTGGAGATTTTACAGTATTCTTCCCTTGCCACACCGAATAAGCCACGCCCACAGAACCGGTAGTAAAAAAAATAATTGCAATCAATAACTGAACATAAATCATCTATGTGGTATGAGTGCTGAAACAGCAAATGCAATGTTAGGCTGCATTTCAAGCAGTATGCAGATAGTCCTTGACTTACAACCACAACTGGGGTCCAGCATTTCCATTGCTAAGCTGATTTTATGACTTTTACCATGGTTGGAGCCTTGGTGGTGCAGGCTGTTAAATGCCTAGCACTTAAGTTCCAGCTGCCTGCAATTACTGCAGGCTCGAATCCCACCAGGCTCAAGGTTGACTCAGCCTTCCATCCTCTCGGGGTAGGTAAACTGAGGAGCCAAGATTGTTGGGGGCAATAAGCTGACTTTGTAAAAATGCCGCTTAGTAATAAGCAGGCACATATAATGGAATGAAGGCTATTGCTGAGCGCATTGGGTTGTGCTCCGAAAAATTGTAAGCTTCCCTGAGTCTCCAGAGAAGGGCGGCATATAAATATGAATTAAAAAAAAAAATCACTGAAGTTGTTAATTGAATCATTCAGGCATTAAGGGCATCCAGTTTTCCCCATTGACTTTGATAATCAAAAACTGACTGGGAAGATTGTAAATGGCAATCATAGGACCCTGGGACATCGCAACCATCATAAATACACACCAGTTGGCAAGCATCTGAATTTTGATCACGCGGCTATGGGGAATGCTGCAACAATCGTCCATGTAATCATAAGTCTCTTTTTTTTATTTTCATTGTAATTTTGAACAACCGCTAAACAAATGCTTGGAAGTTAAGGACTGCCTATAATTTTCAGTTCCGTATTTTGTACTGGCTAGAAGCTACCTTGAGGCCTCTGTTCAATTCTTGGCAGCATATTTTAAGAAAAGATTCAGAGGAACCTGGGCAGAGAAAAGGAGCACAACATTGACTAGAATCTCAGCCTTGCAGGAAGAGATTGAGTACGCTTAGCCATAAGAAAAGTTGACTGATACAATAGCACTTTTCAAGTTTCCGATGTCATACAAAAGAAGGTCAAGGCCCATCCTCCATTCTTCAGGAACGCAGGACACGGAACGATAGTTTTAAGTTACAGGAAGGCAGATTCCAATTGAACGTTAAATAAAACTTCCTGACAGTAAGAACAATTTGACAGTAAAACTCATTATCTAGAGAGGTGATATGTTTCCTTTCATCGGAGGTGTTGAAGCAGAGACTGAATAACCCCTTATTGGAGGTGCCTTAATATGAATTTGTGCGCTAAGCAGGTGACTGGATTTTGATGGACCAATAGCTTATTGAAACTCGATGATTCTTTTAAAGCATGAGGAATTGCTTGGCCAAAAAACTCCCCTGTCTTCAAAACTTAAGCTAGTATGAAGATCCTCATCATGTAGGAACATGATGTGCTGGGAGTCCAGGCCTACCAGACCTGCATTCCAATAATAGCGCAGTTCAAACTGATGGCTGGGAGAGACTGCAGCTCCTCCAGTGGCGTTCACCCCCCAGAAATTAGCATTTCTCAGGTTTAATGTTTTTATTCAGTTATAAGATAAAATAGGAAAGTAAATAGGAAAGCAGTGGGGAGGAAGAGGGGGAAGAAACCGGAAGAAATTAAGAGTTTCTCCATAGAGGTTTGCCAGAGAATATTTGAATGGTAAATAACAACTCATGATCTGTCACATGATCAGTAGGGAACTCATCTTAGTCCCTTATCATATTTGCATCATGCCTTGTTACTAACTTAACAACTGCAGTGATTCACTTAATAACCATGACAAGAAAGGTCACAAAATAGGGCGAAACTCACTTAACAACTGCCTTGCTTTGCAACGGAAATGTTGGGCTCAATTGCGTAGCTAGAGAAACTCTTTGAGCAAATAATTCTGATCAATTTTCAGATCCGTTGGCTCTGTTAGCAGCTTTTTTGATGGGTTACAAATCATTTTAAGGCATTTACAATGGTTTGTTTTGGGTTTTGAAGCACGAGTGAATACAACTCAAGTAACCATGAAAAGGGCCATGGTTTACAAAACGCTGGGGAGAAATTCACATAAAACAGCATAATCATAAATAGGATTCGTCAGAGAGTATTCCTTAACTAACAGTAGTTAGAGATGTGTGTTTCTGGTTGGGATTTAAGCCAGGAGAGGCTGCTGTGTACAGTTTCAAGAAGGTAATAATTTCAGTAGGGCTTTGTTTTGAAGAAAGTTGACTGCACTAAAAATAAAATTCTATTTGATCAGTTTTTATTATGTCAATTTATATCACTACCCATAACACCTCTCTTATACTCAGGCTGCTTGAGTTGGCTAACGATCAATAATAACCCAACAGAAATAGCTAAATCAATTATTAATGCAACTCATAAAAGGCTTAGTTGAAACAAAGTTTTAACTTCAGAGAAACAAACGCTATCTTTAGAGAATAAGAAAAATGGAATTTAGAGAATATGTTGCATTTGACATGCAGTCCTGATCAAAGGTTTTCTTCCCCTTTACTCTAGAGTTGAACTACAGATAGTACTCGGCTTACGACCACAATTGAACCTGCCAAGCAAGACCAGTTGTTAAGTAGGCTTTGCCCCATTTTACATCCTGTCTTGCCACAGTTGCTAAGTGAATCACTGCAATGGTTAAGGTAGTTACACAGTTGTTAAGTGAATCTGGCTTCCCCATTGATTTTGCTTGTCAGAATGTTGCAAAAAGGATCACATGACCCTAGAACACTGCAACCATCTTAAATATGAGTCAGCTGCCAAACATCCGAATTTTGATCATGTGAACATGGATGCTGCAATGGTCATAAGTCATGTTTTTTCAGTGGAGTGGTAACTTCTAACAGTCACACTAAACAAAATGTAAATCAAGCACTACCTGTAATCAAATATCATTTTGGAAGACATCCAGAAAAAGAGGATGTCTTGAAGAAGCAGTAGAATTATAGCAATAGCAATAGCACTTAGACTTATATTCCACTTCACAGTGCTTTACAGCAGGGGTCACCAACCTTTTGGACTTCAGGGACCACCAAACTCATAATTTTAAATCCCACGGACCACTAATATGAATTTTGACTGATGGTGGCTTGCTGACGTTGGTGGGAAAGTCGGTCCCATATTGCAGAGCTGCAGTAGTCACAGGACTGGCCCTTTGGTCATCCCAGAGCAGTTGCTCCTCCAACCGGGTACACCAGCCTGCCATGGACTGGAGAAGCTGCTCCGGGATGACCAAAGGGCCAGTCGTGTGACTACTGAAGCTCTGGAATATGGGACCGACTTTCCCATCAACATCAGCAAGTCACCCCGGGGTGGATTTCCCTCCCCCGCTGTTGGTCTTACCTTCCAGTTCCAGCTTGCGTGGCTCTATTCAAGGTAAGGTTTGTGCTCGTCCAAAGGGTGAGGGCCAGCGGATAGGCGGGCCATGTGGGTGGTGCAGGCTTATGTTCCCACGCAATCTCCACTCCTTTCGTCGAGACCTGAAGGCTTGGCTGTTTCAGCAGGCCGGCCTGGATTGACCCGGGGGGTGGGTAGTTTTAATTGTATTGTTATTTATTGTATTTTAATTGCTTTTAATTCAGTTTTGTAATTTATAGACTTGTATTTGTTTAATATTTTTTACTGTAAATGAATTCTTTTTCATATGTTCGCCACCCTGAGTCCTTAGGGAGAAGGGCGGCATACAAGTCTAAATAAATAAATAAATAAATAAATAAATAAATAAATAAATAAATAAATAAATATAGATTAATTGCTTTGGGGGGGCTGCTTTGGGAATATTTCTCTGCGGACCACCAAAATTTTCTCGCGGACCGCTGCTTTACAGCCCTCTCTAAGTGGCTTACAAGAGTCAGCTTATTGCCCCCAACAATTTGAGACCTCATTTTACCCACCTCGGAAGGATGGAAGGCTGAGTCAACCTTGAGCCTGGTGAGATTTGAACTGCCAAATTGCAGGCAGCTGGCAGTCGGCAGAAGTAGCCTGCAGTACTGCACTCTAACCACAGCGCCACTGAGGCACAACTATAATGTTTCCTTGGGATACGCTTTATGGTATGTACTTGTAGTTAGGACTAAGCCATGATTATTAAGGATGGTTTATTAAATAAATCATAATTGGGTAGAATGCCACATGATAAGGCTGGTTTGTCTGGTTTTGGCTCAGCATGCTGTATGAATTGAACCACTAAATTCAGAAGCCTACTGCCTATGTATGGAACTGTGGCCCAGATCTGATTATAGCAATAGCACTTAGACTTATATACCACTTTATACTGCTTTACAGCCCTCTCTAAGCAGTTTACAGAGTCAGCATATTGTCCCCAACAATTTGGGTCCTCATTTTACCCATCTTGGAAGGATGGAAGGCTGAGTCAACCCTAATTTTACATTTATTTACATTATGCTAATTTTACAAGATAGAAAGGTACTTTGGTGTTGCAATTACAGCCACCAGACTAGAAACCTAGAGATTTTGAGTGCCAGTTCTGCCTTAGGCAAAAAGTTAGCTGGGTAACTTTGGCCCGGTTATTCTCTTCCATCCTAAAAACTTGCAAAAAAAAAACCCCATAGGGACTAGTTCAAATGTTTTCCAGGAGTCAAGATTGACTCAAAGGTACCCACAAATACTAACTCTAATAATCATGTTCTAAAAGAAAGTATAGGGCTAATCTGGGAAAGTGAAGAGTATATGCTAAGGTGATATTCTCCAAATGTGTTGGACTAAAACTTATGTAATGTTCAGTCATCCGGTTTTAACTTTCGGTTCTGACATTTTAGCCTATCAGATCCAGAGACCATCTGGTTGGGAAAAGTAGTTAGAGGTTATCCCAGGTATGCACAGAAAGTAGCACAAGAAAACCTTGACAGATTGGGAAGTTCAGTTACTCTCACTTTGACATGTTTATTTTTTTTAAAGGAAATCATTTAATTAAAACTCCCACTCTGTTGTATTTTCCCAGAGAAAAGAGTAGGTGAACGACATTTGCAGCTCTGCCTAGTTTTCCAGAACAAACAAATATTCAGACAATTTGGAGGAATCTAGTGATGTGATTGCCTAGAGCAGAGTGTTCCAACCATGGTAACTTTAAGACATGTGGACTTGAACTCCCAGAATTCTGGGAGTTCAAGTCCACAAAGTTCCCAAGGTTGGACATCTTTGGCCTAGAAGAAACAGGTTGAAAACAATCCTGAATTTCCAAAACAATCTTGCCAGGAATAACGACAGGACCAGATATAAAGAAAAGTTCTCTGACTTTGGAGGAGGGTAGCAAGATGAGATTTCCCAGGCATGGGAACAAGAGTATAAAGGAAACCTTCCTTTTGTGTGAGTACAGCTACCAAAGATGGACACGCAGCAAGCTACTTGTGTAGACAAAGTAACCTGCTGTCACACAGAAAGTACAAGCACCATTTTAGAGAATCACATGGAAAGTGAAGCCTGTGGAATAACGCTGAAGAGAGAAATCTTGAAAGCAAAATATACAGTGTGGGAGCAAAATAAGCAGAGGAGATAAGAATCAATCCTATTTCAGCTCCTGTATATAAAGGCCATCCATCTTTAATAAGTAAGGCTCAAGTATAGCACATTATAGGTACATGATATCAAGAGTTAAAGTTAGCTTGCAAATCAATCCTCTCAAGCTATAAACGAGCATGAAGATAAAATGGAAAGAATGCTTACATAACCAGGCAGGAAAGACAATTAAATTTCATAAAGTCTAACTGGATTTAGAAAAGATATATATTTATATTTTTGCAATGTCTTAATAGCCATAGTTTAACTAGAAGGAAACATAAATCTATTTTATACTTTTCTTATGGCTATAATCCCAAAAAATAAATATTGTCAGCACAGTTTGAAAGGTTTCATTACTAGGAAATGAATGGGTGCATTTTTTTTTC
This sequence comes from Naja naja, assembly GCA_009733165.1. Classification (NCBI taxonomy): domain Eukaryota; kingdom Metazoa; phylum Chordata; class Lepidosauria; order Squamata; family Elapidae; genus Naja; species Naja naja. Next base: position 222,557,174 of record CM019148.1, on the reverse strand, counting down.
TTTTGGGCAATAAGATGTACTTATATGCATATCTTTTGGAGTGTATAGATACCTCTTTTAGTTTGCTGCCTCATATACATCAAAATTTGCCTTCAGGCTAAAAGCTGTGTTTATGTCCCTAGCTATCCTCTCACAAATTCTTTGGAGAATACTATAAAAATAAAACTTCACATTATCTATGATGCACATCTATATCAACATTAGTTATGGCAAACATCTGAGAAGGAAAGGAAGGAAGGAAGGAAGGAAGGAAGGAAGGAAGGAAGGAAGGAAGGAAGGAAGGAAGGAAGGAAGGCAGGAGATGGGAATAAGAAGGAGGGAGGCAGGGAAGGAAGAAAAGGGAGGGAGGGAGGGAGGGAGGTGGGTCTGAATGTATTGGATAGGTTGCTAGGTAGTTGGTTGTTTCTAGAACTGATACAGGATTTTTAGGAAATGAAAATTTCCCAAAAACTTGTTTATAAAACTTCGAACAATGTCTCTAAATTGATGGTCTCCAATTATTGACTTTTCATCTGTGATATCCAAGCAGCCCAGAATGCTAGGATGGATGGGAAGATTGAAGGTCATAATGCTAGCATTATATAAATACATACATACATTTCCTTTTCCTTTCTTCAGATGTTTCTTTTTATACATCTTCATAGACAAGCAGCAAAACAAATTCCTAGACTAAAAGCTGTGCTTATCTGAAGCAAAAGCATTTCATACTCCGACCAATTAGAACAAATAGCCGGAAGCACACCTAGGGGTAGGATTCTACCAGTTCGGACTGGTTCTATAGAACCAGTTGTTATGATTCTGTGCAGTTTGGAGAACTGGCAAATCATGCCCCCCGGCTGGCCCCGCCCCTCTCTGCCCATCCTGCCCCACCCTGCCCAGTCAGTCCTTATCACGCATGCGCAACATTGCACGCATGCCCAACATCACTGACTTGGTTCTTTCCCGCCCAGTGACTCCTTAAGGTATTTCTTTCCCCCCGCCCTTGACAATCACCTGTTCCTCCTATCAGCAATGACGGGATTCCCCTCGCTTACTTACTGCTTCACCCAGGAGGCTTCCCTGAGGCCCAGGAAGGCAAAAAATGGGGAGGGGGTGCAGCACAAACACACCCGTCGCCCCTCTCCATTTTTTGCCTTCCTGGGAGCAAAAACACCCCCCAGGAAGCTCCCCTGAGACCCAGAAGGCCCCAGAATGGAGCGGAGGGGAGTGCTGTGTGCCCCCCCATGCTCCATTTTTTTTCCTTCCTGAGCCCAAGAGAAGACTTCTGGGAGCAAAAACGGCCCCCCCAGAGGCTTCGCTGAGGCCCAGAAGGCCCTAAAAATGGGGGGGGCTGAAGAAGAAGCCACACCTACCCGGTCACATGGCCACACCCACCTAGCCCCGCCCACAGAACCGGTTGTTACAAAATTTGAATCCCATCCCTGAGCACACCTCTGTTTTACCTGTAAATTTATTAATCCATGCTTAGACCTGCCAACACAATTAACTATCTTTTCCAAAATGGTGTGGTTTTTTATATCTGCAACATAATTGAAATAGGTAATACTCAAGATTAGCTCTTCCAGACACTGTTCCATTCCCATTTCCCCTTCCAGTTTCTCTTTCAGTAATTTTTGGAAGGGATTTTCTGCACATTTCCCTTCCTCCCTCCCCTCCTAAAATTTTTAAACCTTCAGCACATTCTGAAGTTCCACCAAGCCTGAGGATGCCTTCCCCTTCACCTGAATGTAGCTTTTAAAATTACAATTAAGGGTCCCATTTTGTTACAACGGCACTGAAAAAAGTGACTTATGACTGTTTTTCACTCTTACATCTCTATGGTTACATGGTCACGTGATCAAAATTCAGATCCTTAGCAACTGACTCATATTTGTCATAGTTAGAAGTTCCTGAGAACATGTGATCACCTTTTGGGAACTTCTCACAAGCAAAGTAAATGGGGAAGCCAGACTCACTTTACAACTGCAGTGATTCGCTTAACAACAGTGGTAAGAAAGGCCGTAAAATGGGGCAAAACTCACTTAACAAATATCTCACTTCACAACAGAAATGTTGGGCTCAATTACGGTCATGATGAGGATTATCTGTATAGCTTTTTTACTTATAATTAGGTGTCCCATTTAGAGAAAATCAGTTAATAATAATAATAATAATTTATTAGACTTGTATGCTGCCCTCTCTCCCTAAGGACTCAGATCTTGTGCTAGTTCTGAAGATACTGATTTTGCTATAATCCCATGTTGCTGCTGAAATCAGGGATCTTATTACTCTGATACTACTAATGGTATCTATTACAATCAAGTAGTCCTTCCTTTCACATTTGTTATCTCAGAAAATGTTGATTTGATTAACCAGTTAGTTGCAAATAGAAAGACAGAGACAAGGAGTGCTGTATTGCTGTTCATTCCCTCAATTGAAGAAGCTTCTAACACAAGTGGAATTTCTGAGAGCAATGGGAAATATAGCTTGCCAGTGCTTATGATGGAAATGGTTTTATGCTAACTTTCCTACCCTCAGGAAAATGGCTTCAGTATTCACTGTGGTTAATTTGGAAGCACAAAACCTGAAGATAAGACCTTCCTTAATTATTGAATCCACCATTATATTCACTATTCTTTTGAAAGGGCAGCGACTCAACTTTAACTCTCGAAATGCATGTTGAAAACCAGTTTGCTCTAGTGGTTAAGAAGTTGAATGGGAAGCAAGCAAATCTTCTAATGTTGCCTCAGGCACCGGGCCAGCTGTGTGACTTTGGGCCAGTCATTCTCTCTCAACCCTAGGAAAAAGGCAATGGCAAACCGCTTCCAAAGCAACTTTGCCAAGAAAGGTACAGGGATTTGTCTAGACAGGAATCAAGACTGACTCAAAGGCACCTGGGGGGAAGGGGGTGGGAGAGAAAGCAAGTTTAGAATCATTTTTGGCTGCTTTCCTGAATTCACCAAGAACTTGCAGTGTGTAGTGGAAATAAATTTTTTTAAAAAACTGCAATCCAAAAGGTGGCTTAACTAAACTACTGAAATGAAAAGCCTGAGAAACCAAAGCTTTGTCAAGTAGAGCCCGAGGGGACCCTTTGTAAATGTATGTGGGTATCACCCTGGGAGACAGGAAGAAGAGCTATAGATTACACAGAGATTAGATAAGAGGCAACTTAGTCCACAGAAACAATGGGGGAATGGCAAACAACTCAGAAGGGATTTTCCCTAGTTTTTTGGATTGTAAAGGGAAGGGGTGGGGAGAGATGTGCTTTCAGACTTGCAAGATTCTGTTAATATAGCCATACAAAAAAATTTTTTAGAATTTGTAGTTCTAGGTGTGCTTCTTATATGGACTACCTCGTAAGGGTGATATTGTTAAAGCTTAAGTCTCTCTTGTACATTTACAGGACATGCTTGGTCCATGGTTACCTTAATCCATGTGTCAAGATTATCTCTTCCTACGGAACCATAAACTACCTAGATGTTCCAAGTTGGTACTACACACTAGGCTAAAATGTTGGTACTACACATTAGGCTAAAATGTAGATGGCTAATTTGTGATTTTGTTGCGAACTGTAATTCTGCCTCTATCAGAATGTGCTTCATTTAATAGCTGGAAATATTTTATCTAGAGCGATTCAAAGATCAACCAGAGCGAAGGCTTAGGGAAGTAAGGAGACTACACGTAAGATAAAGCAAAGACAATTAAGCAAGAGATGTTACAGAGTTGTGGCGATTGAGCCCAAATGCTCAGTCACCAAAGTCAGCTAATGAGGGTAGTGTTTATACTTGGCTGTTTAAGTTCAGCCCAAGAATAGTGACCGAAGCTGATCGGGCCCACCCACATGAGATTTGAGTAAGAAACTGAATTTTTGCCTGCTGTATCACAGATGCGTTTCTGTTTCCAAGGTATATGTTGCAAGAAGTTAATTAGGCTGAATTATAAAAGTAAAAGTAAAATAAAAGCCTTCGTATTCGCTTCTCTCTAAACTCAATACAGTATATAACACCAGTATTCTTAAGGACCTATTTTTAAGCGGGAAATAATCACTTTGAAATATGCTCCTTGCAATTAACTATGCAATTAGCAATGTTTTTTAAAAAATTATTTTGGAACCTTACATGAATCTTAACCCCTTGCAGAAACACATACTCTGAACAGTGAAATGGCTTCACAATGGTAGAACAATCCAAAAAAAATGTTTGGAATATCACCTGCTTTTTAGATTAGTATAGCTTACGTTCTGAATTCCACTGTTATTTTTTGCAATATGTCCATATTATGCAACAGTAATTACAGTAGCAATTTTTGTCTGTTTATTTTGACAAAATGTGGTATCACCTAGCACAAATTTAATTCTGAACTGTTATGGTTTTTTGCTAAATTATTATCTTATTGCTTAGCACTTCCAACAAGTGCTAGATTTGTAAGAAGGCTGGTTTTATACGTTCTGTGTTACTGCAGAATATAATCTTAGAGGCTGATTCCGAACCAAGATTTAGAATGTGCAATTCTGCTAACATAACCTATAAAAGAGGTTACTGTACAACCATTTCCTCTTCCATCTAAACACAAACCTGGTCATTTATGTGGGAAAATTGGTGTTTCATTGATAGTCCTCACATATTAACATAATAAACACAGATGGTATATACACATATCCCTAAGCATATTTTCATCTCTTTACACATCTGCATGACAGCTGGAAAATTTGAATGCTAAAGTCAAACACATTGGCCATATTTTACAAGACTATACACCTTAGAATTGGTGGACAATCCATACTTTTAGAAGTTGCTGCCTCTAAAATATATTTCAGCTAAGATATACTTCTTAACCACATCTTAAATAAGAAACTGAGATGGATAAATTTACAGTCTACTAATGCTATAAATACGTGCAGGCAGTCCTCAACTTACAATCACAACTGAGCCCAAAATTTCCATTGCTCAGCAAGACAGTTGTTAAGTGAGTTTTGCTCCATTTTTACTACCTTTCTTGTCACAGTTATTAAGTGAACTCCTGCAGTTGTTAGGTTAGTGACACGGTTGTTAAGAGAAACTGGCTTCCTCATTGACTTCGCTTGTCCGAAGGTCACAAAATGGGATCACATGACTCTGGGACACTGCAACCATCATAAATACATGCCAGTTGCCAAGTATTCAAATTTTAATCACATAACCACAGGATGCTGCATCAGTCGTAAGTGTGAAAAACTCTCATAAGTCACTTTTTCCAGTGCCATTGTAACGTCAAATGGTCACTAAATGAATGGTTGTAAGTCACCTTAGATATATTTTTAAATTGTGTTTCAAAGACTTGTCCTCTTATCGCTCTGTAAGTTTGGGGGAAATCTTTTCATAGTTAAAAAGAACATAATGTGATTAGCCTGAGAGCCAGCAAATCAACCCAATAGATCTTTTACATTCTAATTAGAACAATGTCATTGTTATTAGGCTTCCATGTTTGTAATAAATTTGGTATGCATTATTTTTCTTCCTACATGAGCAAGATAATTAAGTTTTTTTCAGCATATATTTCACAATGATAACAATTAAAAATTACAATAGTTAAAGAGCCGTAGAAACATACTACTGTAAAGTTCTTCATAGCAGCATCTAATTATGTGAGCAAGTTCAAGAATTAGTCATGAAAATATATACTGCAATGATTTACAAGTAACCAAAAGAGCATTAATTTATATAGGTTTTCTAGCTCCAAATGACTTCTTGATTAACATTATGGGTATTTGATGAGGGTTTTCTGTTTGTTTGCTCCTGGATTAGATCAATACATTATAGAAAAGGTAAAAAGTCTATTTAGCAATATGAATGAGCATTGATACATACAGGCTAAAAGAAAAAGATATTTCATCAGAACCTAGGTTTCTGTGCTCAGAAGAGGCAGGGACTGTTGGGAAATTTAATAGAGCCACGTTCTGAAAAACCTTATTTTTAAAGATGCCTGTATCACTTGATCCTTAGCTCTATGTGGCTTTGACTGAAGCTTAGACTCAATAGAAATGTGCCAAATACAAAAAATGGAAGGCTACAATTTCACATAAATAGACATTACAGGCAAATAGCAGCATTGTGGACAATGCCTACCAAGAGAAGAAGTAAACGCTTTCTATCTAGGACTGCCCTTGCATACCATCCGGAGACTGCAGCTGGTGCAGAATGCGGCCGCGCGGGTGGTGATGGGAGTTTCCCGATTCTCCTATATTACCCCCCTCCTGCATGACTTGCATTGGTTGCCGGTTGCACTCTGGGTGAGATTCAAAGTCTTAGTTTTAACATTCAAAGTCCTACACAACATGGGTCCAGAATATCTAAGGGAGTGACTCCTACCGATATCGAGTACCAACCGCCCTGTGCGAGCACACAGGCAGGGGCTTCTCGGGGTTCCGTCGGCAAGCCAGTGTCGGCTGGCAGTCCGCCGGGGATGAGCCTACTCTGTGGCGGCTCCCACCCTGTGGAACCAGCTTCCCCTGGGGCTCCGTCTGGCCCCTGACCTCCGCAACTTCCGCCACGACCTGAAGACCTGGTTATTCGACCAAGCTGAGCTGTGATAACCTATTCAGGGAGGGGTGGTCTTTTTATTTAATTTTAATATTGATATTGGGCTTGTTTCAGTTTAATTCTTTTTTAACTATTTATTTATTATGAATGTATGTTTTTAGCTGTGAGCTGCCCCAAGTCTTCAGAGATGGGGTGGCATACAAGTCCAAATAATAATAATAATTAATAATAATAATAATAATAATAATAATAATAATAAATTAAAACTTGATCCACTATAGAGGCTGAAGGTTATTATTGGCCATATTGATACGCAAGATACTTGACCATGTGAGTTGAAAATCTACCAGCCACATGCACATATATGAAGCTTAGTTAAGGTTAACCTTAAATGTGTGTGTGAATTAGCAAGTTGTGTGAGCCCTATTAATTTATGAATCCAAAGTGAATCTGATTCATGTACTTTATAATAAAGGGGGGAAATGGAAAAAGAAGCTAATTCAATAATAAGGCTGTGTTGCATGAAAACAAGCATAAACATTTCATGGTTAATATTCCATATGCAAAACTAGGTCTCCATGGCTGTGTTCACAGGACATGCTGAGAACTGTAAGCTTTCCAGCTATACTGGATCCTCCTGCATTGCAATGAATAGAAACTCAAATTGTGAGTTAACGTAAACACTGGAAATTGTGTTAATGTGCAAATATGGGAAATGTTGAAATACCACCCACACCACGAAGAGGAAACTAACAGATGACTTCTCAAAGTATTAAAAAGAAGAATGTTTACTGATGGGATCACCTCAGTTCCAGACCTAATTATTAGCTATTTGGCATACATGTTACTTAACGGTTAAATGGGCTCAAGCCAGCTGGCTTTTCTGATCTTATATGCTGTAAAGTACAGATAGTCCTCAACTTACGACCAAAATTGAGCCCAAAATTTATGTTGCTAAGGGAGACAATTGTTAAATGCGTTTTGCTCCACCTTCCTTGCCACAATTGTTAAGTGAATCACTGCAGTTGTTAAGTTAGTAACAGGTTTGTTAAGTGAATCTGGTTTCCCCATTGATTTTGCTTGTCAGAAGTTTGCAAAAGGTTATCACAGGACACTGCAACCATCATCAATATGAACCAGTTGCCAAATGTCTGAATATTGATCACGTGACCTTGGGGATACTGCAATGGTCGTAAGTGTGAAAAGTGGTCGTAAGTCCCTTTTTTGGTGCCATTGTAATTTTGAACGGTGATTAAATGAACTGTTGTAACGTTGCTCAGGCTAGTGGGGGATGTTATTTGAAAGATTGCATTTTTGCTATTTATTCAACCTAGGTTTTTTCTTAATGTTTCCTAAGTTATTATTTTACTGCAGAGGTCTCCAAACTTGGCAGCTTTAAGACTTGTGGACTTCAACTTGCAGAATTCCTCAACCTTGCTGGCTGGGGAATTCTGGGAGTTGAAACCCACAAGTCTTAAAGCTGCCAAGTTTGGAGACCTCTGCTTTACTGGATGCTTTTCTACATTAACACAATGTGTTCTCTGTTGGCCCAGAGCAATGGATGTCCATCTGACCGGAAGGCAGATTGTGACTGAACATTAGTGGGGAGGGGAACCTGTCCAACTGCAAGAGCCACACAACAATGAGACCAATGACACAAAGAGGTTGTGGGTTCACTTTCAGGCAGTGGCTCAATAACCATCTCCCTGGGATGTTATAATCTGGATTTCTGTACGGGAGCAGAGCATTGGACAAAATAGTGGCCTCAGTCAATTCAATTATTCTGTGAACCTAGCATGCATGTTGGGCATTTCTTCCTTCAGACAAAAACAAAATCATCATGTAGCAATGAAAACATGGGTCTCTCAGGAATTTTAAGTGATTTTTAACAGAATAACAGAGTTGGAAGGGATCTTGGAGATCATCTAGTCCAACCCTGGACTCAGGCAAGAAGCCCTATACCATTTCAGACAAATTGTTGTCCAATCTCTTCTTAAAAACTTCCAGTGTTGGAGCAGTCACAGCTTCTGGAGGCAAGTTGTTTCACTGATTAATTGTTCTGTCAGAAAATTTCTCCTTAGCTCTGGGTTGCTTCTCTCCTTGATTAATTTCCATTCATTAGTTCTAGTCCTGACTTCAGGTGCTTTCAATAGCTCCACTCCCTCTTCTTTGTGACAAGATATTGAAACACTGCTATCATGTCACTCTTAGTCCTTCTTTTCATTAAACAATTCCAGCAACCGTTCTTTATATGTTTTAACCTCCAGTCCCCCAATCATCTTGGTTGCTCTTCTCTGCACTCTTTCTAGAGTCCCAACGTATTTTTTGACATTATGGTGACCAAACCTGGATGCAATATTCCAAGTGTGATCTTACCAAGGTTTTGTAAAGTGGGTATCAGCACTTCATGTGACTACATGAGCCCTTTTTTTTTTAATTTATGTTTTTGCTGATCAAAGGGACATCGTGGTGAGTCTGCTGAAGACTGGTGGGTATCTTGGAGTGGTTTTCTGACCCTATCAGTGCTTATTTTAATTTGCGCCTTTTTTTCCCCATAGGCTGTTGTTCTTCAGGGAGCGATTTGGCAAATCCCTTCAAATACTAACACATGGTTCCAGAGGTGTGTCCAGCTTCCATGGAAAAGTGGAAGCACTCAGCAGTAACTCAATAACACAGTAATTGCATGCTGTAATTAGGGCAGAGAGTTCAACCTCTGTTTATGTTGGCGTTTAATGTAGTAAAAGGAATGTATTCATACGACAAGAGCATTTGCATTTTTGCAATCTATGAGGTTCTCTCGCAATGTGTTTTTGTTTTTTTTTCCCAGGACAGTGGAAACAACATTATAAATAGTTATGCAATGTTCAGAGTTCTAGCTGATTTAGCAAAAACCAGAAGAACAGAAATGAGGATTTGGTGTAGAAAGCATCAAGCAGTGAAGCAGTATGAAAACAGAAACGTGTGCTCTGAAGAGGATTCCATGTGTAATCTCTTTGCTCCATGCCTGTATCATGAACTTTGATTTGACTGTTTGTTTGTTTATTTATTTATTTATTTATTTATTGAATTTATATTGCTACCTGTTTGCACATGGTGACTCATGGGAGAGAGGAAGAGAGAGAGAGGGAGGGAGGGAGGGAGAGAGAGAGGAGAAAGAGGGGGGGAGAGAGGGAAAGGGAGGGAGGGGGAGGGAGGGAGAGAGAGAACAATCAAATATCTTTGGGCAAAAATCTGTATAATCCGGTACTGCATTTGCATGTTCAATTGTACGATTCAGCAAACGGGAAGTTTCTCATTTTCTGAGGCAGAACTTTGTAAGATGGTTTTGTGCTTGGATCAAGAGGAGATGAAAATGTCAGCTATTTGGGAATAAATGTCCTGAAAAGGGTGCTTTTTTTTAAAAAAAAGAAAAAGTTTGTTGTCTTCTAGTAATGATCCTGTTCCATTAGCAGTGGCAGTTAGGGGAAATGATGAGTAGTGATGGGTAAGAGTTCACTGTAAGAATCTATAGGGTTGAAGGCCATGACACAGGGAGAGTGATCCATTTCTGTTTCAAGGACAGAGTGAAATAGCTTGGAAACCTGACTTGGGCCTTTTCCCCATTGGTGGCATGTATCTCCACAGCATCACCCCAGCCAAGTGGCATAAAGCCTGCCCTCGTTACTATTATTTGACACATGGTGCTTGGATGGCTGTAGAAGATGCTGTGTCTCTCTGGCTGAGAGATGACCTTGGATTCAGCACACATGTATTCAGTGACTCTTCTGAAAAGGCAAAATTATGCAATCTCACTGTTCTCTAATCCACTCTCTCTGAAACACTGGCCACCCCTACAGCCTTCAGAGCTGTATCATTGTTAATCTCTCATTCTTTTAGAAGAAACTGTCCATGAAGCTTAAAGAAATGCTCAGAACTAAATTGTAGTGAGCCAAAGGATAAGAGAGTTTCTGTCATTTTTAACAAAAAAATAAATATGATTTTTTTTCTACTAGAACTGGTACCTAGCCTTTTGATAGCAGGCTCTTTAATGCACTCCTGAATAAGGAGAAAGGGAGGAGAGAGGGAGGGAGGGGGAGGGGAGGGGGGAGGGAGGGAGGGAGGGAGAAAGAGGTTGCTACAGTGACAGTAATTGCATTTCAGCAAATGTGTCTATTATAGTAATTTTCTCCAGAAAAGAAACATGTAGCTTAACTTAAAATCCTTTTTTTTCTTAGCATTAACTTTGACAAATTTAAAATAAAGATATTTTTATGTGATCCCCAGTCCAGTTTTAAAGTCTGTTTATACTGTATTTCTTATGAAGTTCTTAATATTAAATGCTAACAAAAGCATACAAGTGTAAATCGATTTTCACTACAGATAGTTCTTGCCTTCATTTAGTCACCATTCAAAGCTACAATGGCATGAAAAAAGCGACTTTCGACCATTTTTCACACTTAGGACCATTGTAGCATCTCCCCGGTCACATGATCAAAATTCAGATGATTGGCAACTGGTTCATATTTGTGATGGTTGCAGTGTCCCGGGGTCATGTGATCATCTTTTGCGACCTTCTGACAAGCAAAGTCAATGGGCAAGCCAGATTCATTTAATAACCGTGCTACTAACTTAACAGTTGCAGTCATTCACTTAACAACTGTGACAAGAAAGGTCATAAAATGGGGCAAAAGTCAACAATTGTCTTGTTTAACAATAGAAATGTTGGGCTTAATTGTGGTTGTAAACCAAGGACTACCTGCACACAGTGTTCTTCAGGCAAGAATAGGCCCATTAGGTGATGTGAGATTATTTTAAAACCAAAGAGGTAAATGCATGGCTTTGGATCTAGTGGAAGAACAGCATACAAATTCTTGGCTGGCTGTCTTTATGAGATCCTCTCAATCAATCACTATACTTAGATCTTCATCTGGCCACAGTGTGGAGTCCAAACTGTCGCTACTCTTCTTTACCTTCCTATTATATCCATTGTGTTTCCTAATACATCTGTCATCTATTATTCTGCCTGCTTGGAAAGCAGGGAGTTTGTCAGAGTATATTCATGAACTGGAATAGAGCTTAATAACAAGGCCAGCCAATGAGGGCCCAGTTGAGGGCTGAAACTTAAAGAGAGAACCTGGACATGGTTTATCTCTGTTCTGTGCTTAGCTCAAAAGTGAAAGAAGAACTAACTCTGTCTTGCTTTTCTGCTAAAGTTGAGTTGCTGCTCTGCTCTGAACTTGTAAACATGTCTACTTCTGTTTCAGTTTGCTCCATGTTGGAGAAATCTACAACTGGTATTGTAAAATGTACTTAATATGTTTATAAAGACATTAGATGAAGCATCAGCCATCTGTGTTTACTTTTTTGGTGCTGAATTTACGCTGCAAAACTCTGAATAGCGATTCACTCTTTCAGAATGATGCTACAACTCATTCAAAAGACCACAACTTTTTTAAACAGTCTTCTGGATGAAGTTTGGCAAATCCACCTTCAAAAACAGCCCAAGCAACAGCTGGCAGGCAAGGGTCATTTGTCAGAGAGCCAACTATATGCAGCTTTCCACCCATGACAGCTGTTGTTTGGGCTTTCAACTATTCAACTTGATCCAGATCTCCAAAGAAAGTTTCAGCTAGGAAATCCTGGGTGGCTAAAATGGCTTCTTCTCCCCCTCTGCCTGCTACTTCCTGGCCTGGCAGCAGAATCAAGGCTGGAAGCAATGGCAGATGTGGTTTACTTCTGACACATGGCTAAAAATCCAGGGGCCTGGACCGCTTGTCAAAACTTTTTCACAGCACAGCTGAGGCTGGCAAGTGTTACACTGCAAAGCATAAGGAGGGCAGCCCTCTCTGCCATGTCAGGTGAAGAATCCACTGTCTGGCCGATTAGGGCTGACAGTGAGGAACGGTGAATCTATCTCGGTTTTAGCTTTTGGCTGGAAGAAAGAAGAATACATTAACTGAGTCGTGGCAACGCGCCCTTAACACTTCTACCGTGTTTCCCCGAAAATAAGACCTACCCCGAAAATAAGACCTACCCCAAAAAATAAGACCTATCCCAAAAATAAGACCTACCCCGAAAATAAGACCTAGTGTGTTTTTGGGAGCCAAAAAAATATAAGACAGTGTTTTATGTTAGGGAAACACGGTATCGATTTGTTGTGGTTTCGTACATGAATAAATGTACATTGTTCTACATGAATATTGTGTTTTTTTTCATTGTATATATATATATATATATATATATATATATATATATATATATATATATATATAAGACTTACCCCAAAAATAAGACCTAGTGTGTTTTTGGGAGCCAAAAAAAATATAAGACAGTGTCTTATTTTCGGAGAAACACGGTATATGCCAGCCCCAAAGAGAAGAGTATTTGTGCTTTTCCTAAGAACAAAACAGATAAGGCAACTGAAAAGCCTGTCTTAACCCCCAACAGTCGCAATTGTAACCATGGCATGAAGTTTCACTGCATAGGAAAGCAGCGGGGAAAGGAACTTTGAAACAAAAATGACTTGATGAATCAGTAAAAAAAAAACCCATCTGCCTGTGACAGTCTTTCCTTTCAGATTGCAGTCTCTCTAACTGAATTGTAAAACAAAACAAAGCACCATGTTCATCCATATTGAAGTAGTGGCCTCTTAGGCTGTTCTCCTTCATAAGTTGGTGCTGCCAGCTTTCAGCAGCCATCTCCAAGAACTTAAAATTTCCTGTGTTCAATAAACGTTATCGTGTTTTGTTTTGGTTTCTACATTTTCTAGTCCATTATAGAGGCTATTTCAGAGCTAAATTGAGTTCTGATTGCCTTTTCAGAAGTAAACTGCTAAGTGGAAATTCACTTTTGGACAATCCATTCTCTGAGAGAGACAAAGTTTCTGAATACTCCAAAACATTATCGTACAGAATCTTTTTTTCAGTGCAAGATTCTGTAGAAGAGTATACCTCTCAACCAGCATTCTGCCTAGGGAAGTTCACACATCTTAAAGCTGCCAACTCTACAAATCACTATAGTCTCTTTTGAGTGTTTTTAAAGCATCAAAGTATGTCACGTAAATAATGGCATTAGGCCCCATAAACATGATAAAACAAATACGTTACCTCCATAAACCACTGGACAAAACGTGCATGCTGGATGAGTAGGAATTCTGCCATACTGACTCTAGTCTAGCATTCAACTTTGAAAACACTGGTTGGTTGATTCTGGTAGAGCTAGTTTGATCCTGTGATTAAGGCATCAGGCTAGAAAGCGGGAGAGTGGGAGTTCTAGTTTTGGTTCTGGTTCTGCCTTAAGCATGAAAGCTGGCTGGATGACATGCTCTCGGCGCAACCCACCTCTGGTAAAAACAGGAGGAGGAAGGGATTTTCACTGAATTATTTATAATGGAGATAGACAAATAAACAAAAATAAAACAAATAGTGCTATTTCTCCTTGTCACTAGATGAGGTGTGCTTAGGTATCTGGATGCTGAAACAGACTGGATAAGAGCCAATAAATGGATGTTGAACCTCAGAAAAATGGATTGGGACCCAAATTAGGAAGATCTCCAACTCTGGTTTCAGTCGCCTTCACCCTGAAGAAGCAGACACTCAACTTTGGTATATTCCTACATTGTTTTTCTTTATTACCTGAGGTACAGTTAAATATCAGTGTCCTGGTATCTGATGACTATGACTTTTTCTGGAGGGGAATAGGCTGAGCAGAACATCTTCTTTCTAACATCTGACTATGTCAACAAAGACTCTACATGAGTTCTGCCTTTGAAGGCAACTCTGAAATTACACCTAGAGTAGAATGCAGCAGTGAGGCTATTATACAAGACATCTTCAGAAAATAGAACATTGATCGTAAAGGAACTGGCCTGACTGCCTTAGCATTACCAGCTGACCTTCTATATTATGCTTAAGGTTTAGAATCCTGATGCTAGAGCAATTTCCTATCCTAAGGTTAATATCTGCAGGAGGATCTCCTCAATGAACCATGGTTGGCAAAGCTCGTCATATGGAAGTGCGGGAGAAATCATCTATGTTATGGCAGCCTATCTTAAGATCAGACACCAGGCTGATGTGACCTTACCTGCTTGGAACTTTACTTTTACATATGGAACTTCATATCCATAGCCTGACCATTCCCTTTGTCCTTTAATCATACCCCTCTTACTCTTTTACTTGTTTTCTCTTGTTTTCTGTTTTTTTTTTTTGAGTTGCAACCTACCATGAGGTTCTGTGGATAGTGGAAGCAGAAGTTGTGGACTATAAATATTTATTTTTTCAAAATGCACCAAGCATGTATGGTAGTAAGAATGGGAGGGGCATGCACTTAAAAAAGAAATATTCCTAGTTTAGGTAGGGTGAAGGTGTAAGAGATTTTTTTGTTTTTCTAGAATCTGAGGCAGATTAGGATCAATGGAGATTCTCTACTATCTCTTCTGTCTGTTGTGGCAGTGATAGTTCTTCTTTTGAGGACTTAGGGTTGAAAGTACGGCGTGGGAGAAATGCCTCTGGGGGCGAGTTGCCAATTAAATTTTTTTACTCTACTGAAGGAGCATGAGAAACAAGAGAAAAATCGCAGACATCCTTTTGAAGATATCCCCCTTTTCCTTCTTTGTGACCTTCAACCTATTGTGAAGCAAGAGCATAAGGAAAAGTGAACACAGATGCAGCCAGTTGTCATACATAGACAATCGTTCCAGTGATGGGACTGCATCATAACGATGTTCATGAGATAGCAAGGAAGGTGCATTAGCATTTAATTTCATGTATTGCTTGTGGGCATCACCTGAATACTAATGATCAAGTAACCCATTGAAAGAGATGTGAGGCTACACATCTTGAGCAAATCCACCCCGGCTGCCTTCTGGAAACATCAATAATACAATTTGCAAGGCCAGGATACATAATGCACTTTTAAACGAGAGTATCTGTCAGAACTGTTTTAATGGATACATTTTGGGGGGGGGGATTGGATTTGTGTGTGGATTTCAGATTATTTGGGGATAGGAATCAGGTTTGATATTGGAAGGACATAATTTAAGCAAAATTAGTCAGTGAGATGTCCCTAATTCTTCATTTTCAGTTTTTCAGGCAAAGCCTGGAAGCCCTGATCTATAATTGATAAACAACTTGCATATTTATTCATTTGAAATGAAGCACCAGCTCTGATGGTTCAATGAAACTTCATCCTTGCTTCTTTTAATAAAGGAAATAATATAGCAGTGGTGATTGTTGAACCTTGGGAAACAGTGTAGATTTTACATTACACTTTTAAACTACATATAAACCAAACATATGGTTGCTCTTCTTTCTTGCAAGCAATATAATAGATTAGATATGCTAGGTATGGTGTGAGTATTTTTTATTTCTCTTTTACCATGCCCGTGGCTTCACTGGTGTTCACTTTGGGTGAGAATAAAAAAATGGAAATGAATCTCCCCTTTCTAACCTGCTCTCTCTCAAAACAGACTTCATTAACCTCAACAGATGTGGAATGAATCATTTGTTTGCATAGCCTTGCAGAAAGCCGAAAGATTAGGAGAAAATAGGACACAAATTTCTATTTTAATGAAAGCTAAATAATGAATAGCTTCTCTTCTAAAGGGGGAAATAGCTAAATTTTTTGGCTATAATATATAAATGCAACAATGGGAGAATATATGGTTGAAAGGACCGCAATGTTATAATCTTAAAGAAAATTGTTATAAAACAATGAATCATTGATATGTCACCAGAGAAATTGCCTAGAATGTATATTTCAAATATATGTTGAAAATGTACAAATAAAAACAACAAGAAGGGACATTTTTTTATCATGATTGTATAAGTAAAAAGGCAGAAAGTTTTGGATTCAAATTCATACACTAATTTAGAAGATTTTAAAGATTAATATACAGTTGACACCAGAGACTTTTCTATAGGGGCTGATGGGAAAAAAAGTCATGGAACTTTGTTTCTATACATGAAAATGCAAGACTAATATATGCACAACATATATTAGAAAGACTCAACATTACCTTCAATGGATGAATGCATTGTATAATATAGGAATTTAGGAATTGGCTGATACAGTCAAATTGACTTCTTTGATTCAAGAAAAGACATTTTCTATGTTTATTGCTGACTGGAAAACATTTATAGACCATTTTTTTTGCACGAAACAGAACAAAACGAATGTCTGGTTGATGGATTTAATGATTTAAAAAGTTGGTTGTAGCCATAGAATAAGAGGTAAATCTTGACTGTAAAGAAAATTGGAAGCTACTTCTTTACATTTTTCTTTTCTTTTTACTGCACTTTTGACTTCATTTTTTTTCTTTTATTCTTCATAAATTTCTGTTAATCTTCCTTTTAAAAACTTTTAATAAAAATTTTATACACACACACATATAAACTATTATATAAATAGTATCTATGCAGTATAATTTTTCTTTCACATAAATTATGTATGAAATATGTAAGTAAGCTTTTTGGCTTGTATATCTGATTTTGACATTCAATCATATGTTTCAAGTCATTACATATGTTGTAATCTTATTACATCAATGAATAAGGCTGGATATTTTTTTTTCATCCTGTAGGGAATCTCCATGATTAAAGAAGCAAACCTTGATTTACTTATATTCTGATTTGACAGGGTTTGTTTCTGTTTTGCACTCCATCCATGCATGATAATACTCTTTTTCCTGATATGCTTGAAAATATGGTTAGTCAAGTTAAATCCATGGTTGTCCTTCCATGAGGTGGAGTCTTTTTTGATATATCTATCTTTCTTTTCTCTGCTGATTTTGCATTTTATTCCAAACCCTTATTTTTCTTCTTTTCTTCAATTTAAGAGAAAATAGTTAACTAGTTGTCAGGCAAAACTGTATGACTTGGAAAAAATAATTTTACAGGTTAATCTGATTTGTTAAATAGTTTAAATCTGGCATTTTTTTAAAAAAAGAGTAACTGTAGCATGCCTAAAAATTGGAAGTACATTCAGAAAACTTCAGTCGAGAGCTTTACTTGTTAGTTTATTTTATTAGTTAAACTTCCAAATTCTTCATTTTCAGTTAGGTTACTTTTTGAAGTTTTAGTTTGCCTTTGATTATTAATTTTGGATATTTGCAAACCAAAACAATCTACACTTAACAGACCAAATGGAACAATGCACTGTGGGGGGAAAACAGGAGAAATAAGCTTCCAGATGTATTAAAAGCATTCACCAGAAAAAATGAAAGTGGAATTGAAACATTATTTAAGGATATGATCCTCCAGCAGACCATTTCTGTATGAAGAAATCTTTAGGAAATCACATTGTATAACTGAGGTATAATGTTATTCTTTAAGTTTTGTATATGAACTTCGGGCCTCATAGGTAGGGAGGATTAACAATAATAATTAAAAATGAAGGGTCAAATCATGAAAGGTAGCTGATCAAGGTATGTGATGGATAGTTATTTTTCTTCTAGCTATCTTGACCAGAATCCTCCTTTCTTGAGATCAAACATACTAGAATCACATTTATACTTGTATCTTTTTTTGTCCTTGGAGCCCATAGCAGTTTCCAGAGAGGCAGAACAATGATTTAAAACCCTTTTTAAAAATTATGCCAAATCTACTCTGCCCAGAAAATATTGTGTCAAGTCTGTTCCATTTGGGACTGGGACAAAAGGCCATTTTCATGCACCAAATTCAATAATTTTAAACAAAACTTATAAAACATTAAACAAAACTTACAAAACATTATTTAAAGAAAACTTATAAAACATTAAACAAAACTTACAAAACATTATTGGCCAGGGAATTCTGGGAATTGAAGTCCACAAGTCTTAAAGTTAAGGGGAAATTACACTTTGGCTTGTAACATTTAGGAACTTGGTAGCTAGCCTATCATATATTTGACATATAACGCTTCTTCCAAAGCTGGACTGTCTTAGTCATGGGTTTCATCCATTCTTTGGTCAGATTTTTAGGAGAGTGGCCCTATTCATTCAACCTGAAAGCAAGCAACTGCTTAGTTGGAATGAACTCTTTGAACTATGAGATTTTCTCTCCCAAGAGCGGCATAAGCTTCCCTAATACACTTTAATCCAGCTTGATATTGAAACACTAGACACTCTGGCACCCTTCTTCTGATTGCCAAATAAGATAAATAGTTGTTTTAAATGGCTGAGTGCACATGTTAAGATAAAGCTATCATCGGGCTATGAAAAACATTGTTCAACCAGAGTGTCATTTCTACATCTTAGACTGAGGAAATATGAAGGGAGTCTTCCAGCAGCTGAGAATCTGTTCCTGGCTTTGTGAGAAAAAGAGCATCTGTCTGCCAAAACAATATCAGGATTTAATGAGTTGCTAATTAACTTCCAGGAAAATCCAGATTATCAGGAATCTGAGGATTCTTGTCCGTATTGTTGTCACAGGGCGGAACTTCATTGCCTAATAGACTGCTTGTGTTTTAAAAAGGGTGTTGGTACTTACCTGATACACCCGTTCTCTTTGAGCTGTGAAGAGCATCCAGTGGTGGGAGGTGCTTCAGTCTCTGCATGTCTAGGCTGGGCTTATTTTCTGGAACGCTCCTCCTCCTCCACAGGACTCCTCCCCAGCATTCCCCAGTTTTGGCGAAGACAAGAGAAATAAACCCCCTCGCCCCTTATGCCCTAACAATTCGTTGGCCAGAACAGGACCCCACCAGACGGAAGTGGGTGGGGCTGGATGCTCTTCACAGCTCAAAGAGAATGGGCGTATCAGGTAAATACCAACACCCTTTCTCCCATCAGCTGTTCAGAGCATCCAGTAGTGAGACATACCAAAGTTTGGCCTGTCCTACGGGAGGGGCTCCGTCTGGTTTGGAATTCTCTCCTGGTTCCTGTGGACCCGTTGTAAAACTCTTCTGCCAAAGGCAGCCTCAGCAGATGCAAACACATCAATTTTATAGTGCCTAATAAAGGGCGATGGAGAGGTTGCCGCTGGACAAATTTCAGTTATTGGCGCCTGCGTAGCCCACGCTGCCGATGTTGCGGAACTCCTGGTTGAATGAGCCGTTATGCCCCTTGGCACCTGTAAGGATGGAGTCTGATATGTTTTTGCTATTGTGGCCCGTAGCCAGCGGCCTGTTGTGGAAGATGAAGCCTTGCAGCCTTGAGTGCGCAGCTGAAAAGACACAAATAAAGCTTCCATTTTTCTGAAAGGCGCTGTGCAGTGAATATATATTCGCAATGCTCGCCTCACATCAATCCGGTGCCATTGAAATTCTAATTTGTGATTTGGTCTTGAACAAAAATTAGGGAGTATCAGTTCTTGATGCTCCCTGTGTAACGCCAAATTAATTTTGGGTTTAAATGTAGGGTCCAGACAAAGGACCACTCTGTCAGAGTTGAAGACACAAAGATCATGTCTGATTGACAGGGCTGCCAGTTCCAAAATACGACGAGCGGAAGTTATTGCCACAAGAAAAATGACTTTGTACGTCAGAATTTGTAGACTTGTAGACCTCAAGGATTCAAAGAGACACTTAGTAAGGGCCACAAGAACCTTGTTAAGGTCCCAGGTGGGGTAACGGTGAACCATTGGTGGATGTAAGTTTGTGGCTGCCCGAAGAAAACTGTATGCGTGGATGATGGGAGAGAGACGGGATACCCTCACAAGAGACCACTGACACCAAGGTTGCCACCTGCCTTTTCAGTGTATTGGGAGATAGACCCTTATCAAGACCTACTTGTAAGAACTCAAGGATGTGAGCCACTGATGGAGAGGTGGGATTGACCTGCGACTTCATACACCACTTGCAGAAACTGGACCACATGGCATCGTAAATGCGAGTTGTTGAGGGACGCCTGGCAGCCTGGATGGTGGCTATAACATTATCAGACAACCGCTCGCCCTTCAAACATTGCCGTTCAACTTCCAGATGGCTAGGTTCAACCATTGAGGGTCTGGATGTTGAAGGGGTCCCTGGGTTAATGACACCCTGTCCAGTGGAATCCTCCATGGTTCTGATGAGGACAGACTGCGAAGGTCTGCAAACCATGGCCGTCTGGGCCAGTATGGAACTACAAGCAACAGCTCTGCCCTCTCCTCCAGCAGTTTCTGGATGACCTTGGGGATCACTGGAAGAGATGGGAAAGCGTACAGGAGGCCCCAGGACCAGCGGCAGTGGAGCGCGTTGAACTGCTCTGCTCCTTGTGAGGGATACCTGGAAATGAATCTCGGGAGCTGGGAGTTGAGGGGGGAAGCGAACAAATCTACCACCGGCTGTCCAAATCTCTGGGCTGCCTCTTGAAACAGGGTCAGATGCAGGCGCCACTCCGATTGGTCGATTGTAGCTCTGCTTAGCCAGTCTGCCTGGGTATTCAACAGACCCGATATGTGCTCTGCTCTGATGGAGAGCAGGTTGTTCTCCACCCAACAACACAGATGGTCCGTTTCCCACCTAAGGTGTTTCGAGTGTGTGCCCCCTTGCTTGTTTATGTGAGCTTTTGCTGTTACATTGTCGGTCAAGATTAGTATGTGTTGATTGTGTACCTGTGGTAGAAAGCTGCGAAGAGCCAGGTGTACTGCTCGAAGCTCCAGCCAGTTGATGCTGCATGACTGTTCT
This sequence comes from Naja naja, assembly GCA_009733165.1. NCBI lineage: Eukaryota > Metazoa > Chordata > Lepidosauria > Squamata > Elapidae > Naja > Naja naja. The sequence continues at coordinate 222,536,118 of CM019148.1, read as the reverse complement.
ATGGAGGACCAGCGGCCTTGGGCTGTGAGTGACTGAAAGTGAGCTCCCCATCCAAACAGGCTGGCATCTGTCATGATGGTAAGTGTGTGGGGCTCTTTGAAAAGGCAATCTCTGTTGATGACTGGTCTGGCCCACCAGTGGAGGGAGATGAGGACCTTTGATGGTACCTTGACCTTGTATTTGGAGTTGCTTCGGCCAGATCGCTGGTATGAAAGCAGGAACCACTGGAGGGATCTGGTGTGGAGTTGGGCTCAGGGAATAATAGATATACATGAGATCATTTTGCCTAACAATTTTGATAGTTCGGCTAGGGGCACCCTTTGCGAGCTCTGATCTCTTTGACCAATTTTAGTATACTGGTTTGTCTGTCAGGTGACAGGAAAACTTTGCCTTCCACCATATCTATGATTGCCCCCAGGTGGATCAATCGAGTCCAACGTGTTAAATGACTCTTTTTCCAATTGAGAACCCGTGTTGTTGTAGTGAAAGTAAGGTAGTCTGAGAGTCTCTAGCTGCTTGATAAGTGGAATATGACAGAATTAATATGTCATTGAGGTAACACTGGAGATGTACAGGGATACCTCTGAGATGAGCAGCCAGAGCTGCAAGGACCTTTGTAAAGGTCCTGGGGGCAGAAGTTAATCCAAAAGGAAGGGCAACATATTCAAAGTGGTGATTATATAGCAGAAATGCAAAAATGTACAGTGGGAAGGCCGAATAGAAATATGTAAATACACCTCCGTCAGATCTATTGACGTAAGGACGTCACCCTTTCTGATGCCGAGTAAGATAGATTGTAGGGTGTGCATTTTAAACTTGCGGTATACCAAGTAACAGTTAAGACATTTTAGATCTAAAATTGCTCTCCACCCCCACCACTCCACCCGAGGGGGAGTGGGTTTTTTAGATGTTTTAATGTTTTGTGGGTTTTAATCTTTTGTGGGTTTTAGACTTTGTTTGGCTTGAATTTAACAACTTTTAATTAATTTTTAACTTTTGTATTATGATGTGACCCGCCCTGAGTCCTCCGGGAGATAGGGCGGCATACAAGTCCAAGCAAATAAATAAATAAATAAAAAGATGAGAATAGAAACCTCGCCCTCATTGGTTGGTAGCTACTGGTTGAATAGCTCGTATGTCCAGTAGATGTTGGATAGCTGTTTCCATAAGATTTCGTTTCACCGAATCTCTGGAAATAGGGCACGACATAAAGAAGTCTGGAGGGGTGGAGTGGAACTCCAGAGCTAGGCCAAATCTGATCATGTCTCTGACCCAGGAATCAGAAGTGGAAGAATTCCATTGGTCCGCGAATAATTTGAGGCGACCGCCAATGGGAGCCGAGTCCCTAGAGTTATTTAGGATGCCGGAATGACCGATTCCCTGCCCCTTGAAAAGGTCTCTTGGATTGGCCGCCCCTTTTGTTTCTGTCCCCGAAGTCAGACCTCTCTGGCTGTTGCCCTGGTCTGAAGGTAGGGGCCCTCTGAAATCTAGGTGAATATGGTCCTTGATAGAAGGAACGAAAGGATCCCCTCTGAAAGGGCTGAGAGTTTCTAGAGTCTGACTTCCAAAAAAGAGAAGGGAGAATTTTCTTTTTGCTTCTGGTCTTGATTAGCAGTGGATCCAGGGCAGAGCCAAACAATCTGTCTCCTGCAATAGGAGATGAGGCCAACTTGCATTTATGTTTGATGTCCGCTTGCCAATGTTTTAACCATAGCAAGTGCCACGCTGTGACATGTGAAGTAATGGCCCTAGCCGAAAACTTGACTGCATGAAACGTTGCGTCAGCAGAGAATTCTGCGGCTGCGATGAGTTTGGCAATGCCCTGGTGCGCTCTAATATTGGAATGTGGAATGTACTCCCTCAGATGACGGAGCCATCTGAGAGAGAATCAAGTAAAAAAGCAGCCGTGACCACTCTTATGGCCCATGCGTCAGACTGATGGGCCCTGTGTAGGGCCAACTCAGCCCGTTTTTCTTCTGGCTTTAATGCCTCCAGTGCTTCACTGGGAATGGAGGACGAGGATGCTAATCCCACTATCGGTGTGTCTACCTCAGGAGTATTCAGTAAATTTGAGAAATCAGGGGCCAAATTGAAATATTTCCTGTCATATCCCATGGGGGCAGGATAGACCGCTGCAGATGCCCACTGTTTCTGCACCAGGTCTGAAAACATGTAAGGAACTGGAATCACGTCTGCCTCAACTACCAGTTGCTTGAAAATTAGGTCCTCCAATTCCTCTTGTGAAGGAGTTGGTATGGAAAAAGGGACTGACTTGTCCAGGCATGCCGTATTTTTGGCCTTGAAAAGTAGTGATTTGAACAATTGTGGGCAAAATAAGCCTGTAAATACAGGTTGGTCAGGAACAAGACCTTCATCCTCAGACATACCCCTTTCCAAGGGGTCCACTTCCGACAACGCCGGATCACTATCATGTGTTGACCCAGCTTCCATGTGCTCCATCTGATCAATGTGTTCCGCCTCTTCCATGACCACCTCCTCCTCCTCCTCCTGCTGTGTCCCTTGGAGGAGCATATCCCCCTGAAACTGTACCTGGGTATAGTGTTGCTCCAATCTGGCGAAAGATCGAACTGCTTGTGAATCATACTCGGCTGGTGCAAGATGATCCCTGGTCAGAACTGCCTGTTGTAGTCCTGCTGCGATTCTCTGGTATATAGCCAGCTCCATCCAGGCCTTCATCCTCTCTGGCACTTCATCTGGAAGAGTTTGGTCCTGACGAAGACCGGCAGCTGTTGGCGTGAATGTAGCTTCAGGAGCCCTTCGCATGGTTGGTGTTCCAGTTGACTGGGTCTGTTGACTCTGGGGAGTCATGCTGCTCCTGGATGAGAGGGAAAGATCTAGGGGAGGAGGAGGGTGGGAAGAGGCAGACGGTGCTGGGCTGGGGGGCGAGGAAGCTTGAAAGGTCCTGTGCGCCTCCCGTGTGCACTTGTTTTTCAAGTGCCTTGTGGCGCCTGTTGGCGTCCTTTTCTGAGGCCTTAGAACACCCTTTTGTCTGTTTAGATTTGTGCTGAGATTTAGTTTAGTTTAGTTTTATTGGACTCATATGCCGCCCTCTCTCCCTAGGGACTCAGGGCGGCTCACAATATAAAATTACACAATACAAAAATTAAAATTAATTAAAACTCAATTAAACTCCAGCCCAATAAATCTAAAACCAATAAAACTTACTCTAAAATACAATTAAGAAACCCCACCCCACTTCACTTCAGTCCAGGCCGGCCTGCTGAAACAACCACGTCTTCAGGTTGCAGCAGAAGGAATGGAAATCTGGGGCTAACCTGAGCCCCAAGGGGAGCTAATTCCACAGGGTGAGCTCTCCCACAGAGAAGGGCCTACCCCTGGGTGTCGACAGCCAACACTGTCTGGCTGACGGCACCCCAAGGAGGCCCTGCCTGTGGGAGCGTACAGGGCGATGGGAAGTTGACACTGGCAGGAGACGTTCCCACAAGTACCCCAGACCCAAGCCATGTAGGACTTTGTATATTAACACCAACACCTTACCTGACCTTTGAAGTTGAGGTCTGGGAACCACTGCCACCTGCCATTTCAATTAAGGATATACAATATATTGTTGTTCAATATTATACTGTACAGGTGGTTGGCACACCCAAGGGCCTGACCAAGATTGGGCAGGGTGCCCTGAAATGAAAAAAAAACCCTCCTTTTTTTTACACACACACACACACACACACACACACACGATTCTAATATGATTCTAACGAGTCGTATCTTGATAATAATGTTTATTATTATTATTGAGTATGATCAATATGATTATTAGTACTTAGAACTTAATAATAACCACTGTATATAAGTATGTAATTGTATATCAAAATAACAGCTAAATTTATTGAATATCCCAATCAGCCAAATTGAGAATGCCTGCAATAGCTTCTTGCACAGGCAGACACTGGCCTAGGTGCTCGCTGTTGTACCGTTGGTTAGGAAGAACTGTGAGGGTTAAGCCAACAATCAAAATACTAGATGGCCTTGAATATGAAGTAAACAACAAAATGAGGCTACAAAGATTCCTTGGGGTTTTTGTATAAAACCCTCTGCTCAGGAAGGAAATACCTCACACAGTCTATAGAAGGTTCACACTCAGTGTGGCCACGCGGTCTGCCTACAACCAAAATGGCGTGAGGCTGTTATTTTTGGTGCGCACTGCCAGCAGCAATCTCCCGCCGTGTAAGGGAATTAGCTCCAGTCGGCTTTCCCTTAGGCTAAATGGCTGGGAGGGGTGAAAAACAACCAGGCGTTTAAGCCCTCCACCCCAAGGCGGCGTTCAAGGGGGAAAACTGCGATATGACTCGGCTGTAGGCAAGAAGAAAATGCCACGCTGTTTAGAAAAGGCGCGACTATCGCAATGGCAGGGCTAGCGGTTGGGGGGCGCGGAACAATGCCGAAGCCTCCCTCCGCTTCAGGGCACGAGAGGTGCTTCCCAACGGTGCGTTCTCTGACAGCCAGGTGGAAGAGGCAACATCGGTAGATCGTTAAACAATTTGGAGGCTGAGAGAGCCTAAAGCAAATTAACTGTCTCCAAACCTGAAAATAGAACACTTTCCTGTTTCGGCCAAGAAGTAGCGAAAAAGCACTGCCTATCCTGCACGAGGCTGAGCCAAAACTGGGGAACGCTGGGGAGGAGTCCCGTGAAGGAGGAGTGTTCCAGAAAATAAGCCCAGCCTAGACATGTAGAGACTGAAGCACCTCCCACTACGGGATGCTCTGAACAGCTCATGGGAGAATGGTACCATTTCAATTATATTATTGTTTGCTTGTGAGTTGGAAGATGTTATTCTATACCTCTTTTTGGCTGTGGGGGAAAATGGCTTTAAAATATTGAAAGATTTGTGAATATTCTAAATAAAAGCTTTCCACCAGTCCTAAAGTGGTTCCCAGTCATTATGTAATAATTATAATCTTTAACCAATTCCATTCTTATTTTCCATAGAACTTTGGAGTAGAGCTAAGGAGCTTTTATAACAAATTGTTTAAGTGGAACCTACTAGCTTAGATACAGAAAGCTGTTTTGAACTAACAATTTCCTAACTATCTATTTGCACACTGCCCAGAGTTGCTCTATGAGGGACATGGGCAGTTTCTAAATATGAAAGATGGATAGATAGATAGATAGATAGATAGATAGATAGATAGATAGATAGATAGATAGATGATAGATAGATACTTTCATTTGGTATGTTATTAAGACATGTGATTTATGTCAAGGTTAGTTTTTTACTGTGAGCAAGGCATGTGAGCCAATGTATATAAATAATTGAGTCTAAGGGATGCGTCTGATTCAACCACTTGCATTATTCAGCTACCATATGTAAAATACAGAGATACATACCCACAAACCCACTAATGTAGCCTATGTGAAATAGCTCAATTATTTATTGTAAAATAGGTATGTTTACTGTGTGGTGATAATTATATTTAACACAATACCCATCAGTAAAAGGAAGTACACAGAATCCTTAGAAAGCTTATGTCATAATTTTTATTAAGAGGATATTGATAGATACCCCAAATGTATGGATTATTTCAATCAGGGGTAGCAAGTTTGTATGTCATATTGAGACCCACAATCCAATATGGCCACACCCAATTTTGTGGAGCAAGACTTAAGGTCCTGTTTTGTCCTTCATCTAGATTCAAAAAATGTAAAAGGGTTAAAGGCGTGCTACACCTTTTCTGTCCTGCCCATTTATGTTATTATCTAAAATTCTTCTATTGAAAAGTCTATTGAGACCTTAGTTAAATTTCAGTTTCAAGACAAAACAAATCTAAAGTATAACTACACTGTGAAGATGCTGTCTTTCAGTGATGTTTCGTCATTTTAAGGTCACATTTTGCTGATTATATTCTAACACGGAAGTAAAAGTCTTCATTACCTTTCAGTTTTCCATATGATCAATATTTCATTCTATTCATTGAGATACTGTGGACAGACATGAATTATTCACACGCAGCATTGTCTTGCTTTTTGATGGAGATTATCACATTTGCTTCATTCACTTGCATGAGTCACTTGTTTGCCCCTAAGGATTGTTATGCCATTAAAAAAACCATTGTCATTGCCACCCCATTTTTTAAATATTACATTTAACTTCCACTGCAATGTTTGAGAAAGTAACCAGGAAAAGGGGTGGGGGAGCCAACAACCACACATTGAGAGGTGCTTCCAGGTAAAAAGACTCAGGAGTTGAGATCCATGTTCCCAAATGCTTTTGTTGTTTCTGCTTTTGCTTAAAGGTGCTGTCTTAATGACATGCCTGTGGGCATTGCAGCATTTTTTTTTACAGAAGCCCCTTGCCCCTTTGTCTGTTATTCCCACCACGTTTGAGCATGCACACCCCAGAATGGATTTGTGTACTGGAATCCAATAAGTAGTGAGGAAAGACGCTACTGTGCACTCCTTATGTTTGTTCCTATATAAATTGTTGACTAGATTATTGCCAGACTAGAGCCAAAGTCACGGAGCAGTTTCTGGGGGAACAAAATGAGTGGTGCACAGTCTCCATAGCAGGGATCAGAAAAGGTTGTCCAGATACCTCATGTATTCAGCAGGTTATTATTATTATTATTATTATTATTATTATTATTATTATTATTATTATTGAATAGTCTTCTTGGCTTTTCTTGGGGGAAATGTTCTAATAGAATACTAAGACACAGGAAGGGAAGCAAGTGTGTATAAGGATATGTATTTTTATAGGTTTTCTTGTGATTGAAACAAAACTTGGAATAAACTTATTCCTGTCCATGTTCCTTCCCCAGCTTTAACGTTCCCACCATTTCAGGAGCCGTAATGGTGCAGTGGATAGAATGGAGTACAGTATTGCAGGCTGACTTTGCCCATTGCCACTAGTCAAGTAATTTACTTAATTAATTTTCTTCTATGATTGATGTACCAATTGAAGGAAATAGGAAAATATTTGAGCTATACCCTTTTTCTTAAGCAGTCTAACCTCTCACATTTTCATGGAAATCCAAATTAGATTTATTATTGCATTATTTGAGCTGTGGCGGCACAGTGAATACAGTGAATGCAGTATTGCAAGCTGACTCTGCTCCGTGTCAGGAGTTTGATCCTGATCAGTTCAATATTGACTCAGCCTTCCATCCTTCTGAGGTGGGTAAAATGAGGACCCAAATTGTTGGGGGCAATAGGCTGACTGTAAACTTCTTAGAGAGGGCTGTCAAGCACTATGAAGCAGCATATGTCTAAGCGCTATTGCTATTGGGCTTGTGCTTCTTCCTTGTTGGAACTGCAAAAACAAAAAAAGTTTCTTGAGATAGTTTTTTATATGATCACCCACCAACCTTCTGTACTGAACTCTTGAACTTGAACTTTGCTTCTCAGTTAGCCTTTGCTGGGAAGTGGGCAACTGCTTTATATCCTAATTGCTTTTGTTTTGCTCCAGACAATAACTGCCTTAAACCCCAAACAATAATTACCTCAAACCCTCCAAGCCCCATTTTAGCTAGTTTATCAGTAGCACTTTTCTTTTCATTCATAAAAAAAGTTGCAAATCAGTTTGTGATTATTAGTGATAATCACTAGGGAATATGGTTTTTTTTTTCCTGAGAAGCATTATTTCTAAACCAGAAGCTATGCTTCTCAAAATGCTGTCTCTCAATTCCTTGTCCAAATTGTCCTAATTGTCCATCAAAAAAGGTCAGATGTGATAAATGTCACACACCTTTTTCAGTAAAAGGCTGTTTCCAGATCTGTTTTAAGGGACGGAAAAGACTAGTTGGTTCCATCTACAGTAACTTCACTCTACTGTGATTTCACGATTCTACCTATTAAAGGACTCTCTTCTGCACACCAGGGTCATTGGGCATTAGTCATCAATGATACAGCTATTGTTTTCCACTAAAATCACCTCCCTTGTTTATTCTCTCCCATCTTTTCTTCTCCATTTGGCTCACTGAGCTCCCAACGGCTGACATGGTTTGGAAAGCAAAGTGATAGCCAAGGCTGTTGCTTTGTTCACTGATTTTCCCCACAGTGAGAATAGTTCATTGTAGCTTACCTCTCTTTTCTTTGTCATGTTCCCATCTCTGCCCTGTGAAATCTCCAGTCTATTCCAGTGCAAACAGCATTCTTGACTTTTGTCATTAGATGCTTGTGAGAGTAGGAAAACATGAATGGCATGCATGCATGTGGTTTATTTCTCAGTGAACAAGTCCTTCTATTCAATTCAAAGTTTATTACAATCAAAGATCAGTATAGAAAAACAACATTCAACAGACTGCTTAAAAGTAGGACAGGAAGGTCAGGTATGAAACACAACAAAAAGGATAGGACAGAATATTATTACCACTATTGTTAGCAGTATAAACTGTGTCTCTACATCTAGGAAACAAGAGTTTCACTTCTTAACATAAAACTAAGTTTGAAAGACAAACGTTGGCAGAAAGTAAAATCTATCTAATGTTGCTCCCTGCTGCAAAAGTGGATCAGTTAATATCGAACTCAAGTTCTGGCTATTCTTCTTCACATACTGGCTGAAGATATTTCTCCCCCCCCCCCACCATTGAAACCTTCTTCCTGACCTAGCAGATAATTTTAATGCTATGTGGAAGAAATATCTTCTAGACAAATGGCACTTTTATGGCCTTTTGCAGGAAGCCCTCTTCTGCTTTGGATATGAACAAGTATTCTGATACAAGGCATTTTGGACACAGGAAGACCAGAAAACCAGTCTCTCCTACCCAGGAGTGTTTTCCCAAGCAGTGAACAACTCTCCTTTGTATGTGGTGGGAATGCAGGATAAAACCTCAGATCTGCATTCACTTCCTCAAATTTTCAACATGAATCATGGGCTTGTGGGTGTAAACAGTTATGCAACATCCATGCAGTCTGTTGTAAATTCTTCTTTAATTCAGTGTTGAGCAAATCACACAAATCCAGGCATCCAGATTAACAAATTGGTCTGTGTCACCTGAATCAGAATAGGTACTTCAGCATTGCTTTTTGTCTTCTATTATGCAATTCTCTTTTGGAATTTGAATTCTAATGAACTTGAAGGAACACTTCAAAAATTGCTGTCTAATTATTCAAATCATCTTCAGACGTTCTTCTGAAAGTGAACTCCAATTTTTTTATCTTTCCAGAAGACAATAGGCAGGTTCCAATTTAATATCATTGAAAAGATCCTAACAGTAAAAACTATTCAATACTGAGAACAATTATTCGAGAAGTGTTAACTTCCCCTTTACTGATTATGCCCAAGCAGAGGCTGGATATCTTTTGGGGATGCTTTGAGTTCATGCACTGAGCAGAAAATGGTCTAAAATGACCCCTTGTAACTCTGTAATTTTTAGGTATCATACAATCACACAAAGAACATTATCTACTGGTAGTTTCTTCCTCTCTATAGAATAATCTCCTTAGGAAAATTGACCTAACCTCACTACCATATCTGTATTCAGCACCCATGCAGAAACAGATCGACATTTTTCCAACAGGTATTACAAACCAATATTGTACAGGACTGACAGTCCTATTTGTAACTATTGCTGTTAGAACAAGATAAAATAAACTAAGTAAATTGTATGACATTATTTGTAGTAAATATTATATTATTTAAAGTAAATATTTCATAAATTGTTGATTTTATAATCTGTGAGTTGGAACAGTATTATTTTGCCACTGTTGCTTTTTGAGTTTAGTTTTGGCTTAAAAAAGAATGTTGCCTCTATTATTGTTTAAGTTTTTAATTGTTTTTTTGCTGAAAAACACTCCAGGGGCATTTGCTCTCTGGGTGATATAAAAGATTGGCTAAAATATGAAGTAGGAATACAGATATGAATTTAATCTAGTGCAAGCTAAAGAGAAATTGTGTATTTATCCTCTGATTGTAGGACATTTGAAATAATATGTAAAATACTTTTCTTCTAATGGTCTCTTTTAAGCATGGGTAACTTATCAATCTCAGAAACAGACAACCACGGGTACACATCAATCAAGGAACTAGATGTAATGAGAAAGATTCTTGGAGCTCATGCATATAAAGTGTGCTGTTCAATGTATCACTGAACCTTGGGTCCTTATTGGGCAAGTTAGTAGCAATTAAGATACTCCAAAATACATTGAAACTAGCCTGGAAAATCGTTTTAGACCTCATCCTTCATCACCGATTTGTGCAACAAAAATATATATTAAATATGCATATAAAATTATGCACTGGTTTTCTCCATTACAGAAATGTTGAGAGCATTGATTTCATCAAAATTCTATCAATAGATTCATTAGCAAGGAAGCAGTTCAAAAACTAAATCTATTTAAATACATCAATAGACAAAATATACATTTGGATAGAGATTCAAGGTATTGATTTCTTCTGTTCCAAGAACAGATTGGACATAAGATTTTAATTTTTAAAAACAACAGGTAGCTGCATGATTGAGTACTACATTCAATGTATTCCTTGTGTGTTCAACAAGGAAAGGAACAGACTTTCCAGTATTATATTATTATTAATTAGACTTGTATGCCGCCCTCTCTCCCTAAGGACTCAGTATACATCCTCCCTAAGGACTTATATACAGCACACATTGCTGTTACATGAGGCAATTATGTGTCTATTATAAACAATGCCCCTTTTTACATTGTTTAAATGCTATGACACTGCACATTTTTATGTATTTCACTATTAACAGCTAGATATACAGAAGAGGGCCATTCACTATGTTGTGACCTAGGAATATAAATAAATGATTCTAAATGTTACAGTGAATTGGAAGTAGATGCATATGCACTATTTTTCTGTTTCCCTGACTTAAGAGTTGGGCAGTGTACAAACTGAATAAAAATAAATATATTTTTCATTAGCAATTCCATACAAAACAGCCTTGTGATGATAGAGAATACATGTAACCTCTGGATTGGACTGTTGGGTTGTAGAAGTTCTGTTGGCTTGGTTTTTCATTTGCAGATTATTTCATTACGTAATGAAATAAGATCAGTAAGATCTTCTGGGCTGTAACTATAGTGCACTATAATGAAATGACAGCAAATGAAAACAAACACACAGACAACACCTACAATGCTACATGTCTTTCCAAATCACTACTCTATGTGCATTAGCTAAAATCATCAGAGTTCCTGCCAAACATGATCAAAATAAAATTTTAAAAAACAACCAAATGGTACTAGATTGGGGAAAACTATTATAACTTCTACTTCATCCTTCTTCCATACTAATGCTCTTTAGGATTATGATGTATATCCTGCCAAGTGATGCATTTTAAAAACTATGCATTCATATTTGCCAATATTAGAAATTATAAGCAGCAAAAAAACCCTGTAAAAATGTGCTTTTACAATAATTTCTTAACAATTTAAGAGGGTCTGCGTTCAAATTATCTTCAAACAGAAATGAACACACAATGAAGACAACTTTGCTGAAAAGTGTTTGTCGTTATTTAAATGCCGCATGCTTTAAATACTGCATGCGTTATTTAAATAGTGCAGATACCGCTTTTTAGGCAAAAAAAATCAATCCTGCAAATAAGCAATCCTATTAGAAATAAGCCCACAGAAAAATCTGTCTGGTGGGAAAGTTAATATTTACAAGTTTTTTTTTCTGAATGTAATCTGACCCCATCTACACTGAAGGAGTTTTACACTAAATTTGGCAATTAAAGTGGTCACTGACTACAAGAAAATCAGTTAAAGTTAACCTGGCAGTTAACTCCATCAGACATTGGCAACCCTCTGGAGTCCAGGGATGTGTAGCTATTTGAATTCAACATAGAAATGAGGCTTTGGAATGGCTGCAGATGCCTTTGTTGTGTCTGTTGGCCTGTCTTTTTTTTTTTAAAAAACTGTGCTTCTTACCCTGAAGAGTATTAATAGTATTTCTGATTTGCTATTGTAACAACCTTTTTGTGTAGAAATACAGGGTTTAAATCCAATAAACAAATAAAGCATGGCTTTGAAACATCTAAAGCGCAGCTTTAAAACTTCTTTTGAAACTTCTTTATTAATGCAATATTCGAGTGGTATCACAAGACAGATATCCCATCCAATCCCAGTGTCTTCCAGATGTGCCAAAATTACAGCTCACAATATTCACAAGAATGTTGTGAATTGCGGTCCTAGCACATTTTGCAGGGGAGGGGAGGGTAAGCTAATCAAATATAATTTGTAGTTTTTGCAAAAGATGACACAAACATAAACACCGTTCTGATGTTTATGATTTTACTACTGCTGGAAGACCCTTCTTCAGCTCATTGGAAGAAGCTTCTATTTACATGTCACATTTTAACTGCCTTGGTTAAATTTTTGCATCAATCCATGCATCAGTTGTTTTCTCGAATCAACTTTTTTTTTTAACCAGACAGAAAATAACTGCCATTTTTTAAAAATCATGTGCCAGAAAAATGTTCTTCTTCTTAATTGCTCAGGAACAAAATGTAAGCACTGAGTAAAATCTGGCATGTTTTTTTTTTCCAGGCAGATCTAAAACTCTGTGTGCCCACGTGTGTGTGTCTGCATGTGATAATGTGTTTATTCTTTTTTTTTTTATACTTTATGCTTACAATTTTGGAGCACAATCCAATGTGCTCAGCAATAGCCTTCATTCCATTGTATATGCCTGCTTATTACTAAGCGGCATTTTTACAAAGTCAGTTTATTGCCCCCAACAATCTTGGGTCCTCAATTTACCTACCCCGAGAGGATGGAAGGCTGAGTCAACCTTGAGCCTGGTGGGATTCTTCTAGCGTCTTCCCTGCGAGCAATGAAGCAGAAGCTGGATCTGAACAACAGGATGGTTCAAGCATAACTGGTAAAGGAGGTGAGAGTTTTATGGTTATGGTTATGGCAAGAGGCTACTCAAGGCTCTGTTGACATTCCTGTCTTCAGAGTCCTCCAGCTTTTTGCTCTTTCTCATTGAGAAATCAGTTCTAATGGTCTCTGTGAGATGGGCAGAGGCATCCCAAGACCAACTTATAACAGAGAATCGGAGCAGGGATGGCAGTTCGTCCCTAACACCCTGGCTGTCAACATATACATAGGGCCTTGGTGGCTCAGGCTGTTAAATGCCTGCTCTTAAGATCCAGCTGTCTACAATTACTGTAGGCTCGAATCCCACCAGGCCCAAGGTTGACTCAGCCTTCCATCCTCTCGGGGTAGGTAAATTGAGGACCCAAGATTGTTGGGGGCAATTAGCTGACTTTGTAAAAATGCCGCTTAGTAATAAGCAGGCATAGACAATGGAATGAAGGCTATTGCTGAGTGCACTGGGTTGTATCCCAAAAATTGTAAGCCACCCTGAGTCTCCGGAGAAGGGCGGGCATATAAATGTAATTAAAATAAAAATAAAAATAAAAAAATAAAATATACATATATATACATATATAAATATATATACATATATGCATATATATACACGTTTTCGTAGATTTTCACGGGTAAAGGTATGTAGGTCTTGGTGTATTCGGCTCTTGTCCCGTGTAAGATTGAGAATGCCTTGGCAATGTTTCGACGAAATCCCATCCGTCATCTTCAGGCTGGTGTCTTCAGCTTCATTCTTCTGGGACAAACTCTTCTCCCAGAAGAACGAAGCTGAAGACACCAGCCTGAAGATGACGGATGGGATTTTGTCGAAACGTTGCCAAGGTATTCTCAATCTTACATGGGACGAGACCCGAATACACCAAGACCTACATATATATACATATATATACATACACACACACACACACACACACACGTCTGGTCGCTTAGCGACCGACTTAAAACAGATCCCAAAAATTGGTACTTATGACCTGGATTTGAAGTACCCCCATGGTATTGTGGCTGCATTTTGGGCACTCAGGAACTGCATTTATAGCTGTTTGCAGTTTTGCACTGTCACATGGTTGTGATTTATGACATTTTTGCCAGAAACTGGAATTTACTTTTTCTGGCAAAAGGCATCCCATAGCGAACAATATATTTGTTTAATGACTGCCACAAAAAAAAGATCATAAAATTGGGTGTGGTCGTATGATGTCCCAATTAATGACACTCATGACTTTACAACCATAATTGCATGTTCAGTGCAAGCTCAGTGAGGTGCTGGCACATCCCAAGAAACTTCTAATACAAGTTGAAAGTGGCAAAATGTATTTATTTGAAATGCAAATCCCAAACTTTCATTTATAAAATGGCTGGAGTTATTTAACCTTAACCCAAAGATGGACTTGAACAATGACTGAAATTGAAATGCAAAGCAATCATCATATAATCATGCTAATTCGGCTGGAGTAGGGGGGGAGGGGGAGAGACACAGAAAAATATTGAACTATTTTCAGCAAGACCAAATATAAACATTATATTTCCAGTAAGGAAAAAAAAATTATGTGGATGGAGTCGCGTCCATTGGAAATTAAAATCCATGATCTCTTAAATAATGAAGTAAATTATTACAGCAACTCTCAGCAGAAATTACTTAAGAATGAGATCACATAAACTACATTTCTCCCGTACTGCACATGGGTTTGCAATCTGATGACGTTACCTGAATGTTCTCCTACACACACACACAATTTATTTTTAAATAGGCATTACTATTTAGCAGCTATTTGGCATCATCAGTTGATATGCAGCAATTTTGCAGCCTTGTTTTGCAGTGTCTAACCACAGATACAATAGCAACTTTTTAAGGGGAAAGACTGACTACAACTTAAGAGTTGCATAATATTTTGTGAACAACTACAAAACAGTAGCTGGCACTGAGTAACTTCTGTTTATGGCCATGAAATACTACTCAACAGATACTCTTCCAGGCATCTGGCAATATCTGCTATGGCCATACGGTAGGCAAGCAAGTTTACCTTGCATGACAACTGGATTGTGAAAGAACTCCCTGTGCCTGTTCATTCATCAAACAAAACTGGTAGCTTCAATTTTGATTTGAAAATTTAGTTCCTTGGATTTGGGTAGATTTTTTTCTAATAATGGAAAAATATGTCTACATTTAGAATGGACGTACTGTACATATGAGCAGAAAATGCATATTCTTGCATGCAACCACTGCAGTGGTGGGATTCAAAAAATTTTACTACCAGTTCTGCGGGCATGGCTTGGTGGGTGTTGTGTGGCTTGGTGGGCGTAGCAGGGAAAGGATACTGTAAAATCCCCATTCCCTCCCCACCCCATTAACCTGCTTTCCAGTTCCCTTCTCCTGTGCAGAGCAACTAAAGAAGACTCAGCTGATCAGCTGGGACTTGGGAGGCAGAGAATAGATGGGGCCAGTCAGGGCCAGTCAGAGGTGGTATTTGCCGGTTCTCCGAACTATTCAAAATTTCCACCACTGGTTCTCCAGAACTGGTCAGAACCTGCTGAATACAACCTCTGAACCACTGGTTATATGATCTATGTTCCAGCATCTTTCAAAGAGATAGGAATAGCTGAAATATGAGGGGGAAAAAATCAAGATGCTTATTTGGAAAAATATATTAAGACAGAAAAATCCTTTTCTTATTGAAGACAATGAAAATAAGCAAGAATTTAATACCTTATTATTATATACATGTAGATGGCATATAACTCATTGTATGCTGCCTCCAGGAAAGCCTTATTGCACAATCATTTACATAACTGTTTAGAATTAGATCTTTAATCAAAATATTTACCTATTGCTAAAGGAAGTTATTTCCAATAAAATAGACTTGAGTATGTTTTAATTTACTGAAAGTATCTTATATATATGACAGTCAATTTGGTGTGGTGGTTAAGGCATCAGGTTAAGAAACTGGAAGATGATGAGTTCTAGTCGCGCCTTGAACACAAAGTCAGCTGAGTGTCCTTGGGCCAGTCACATTTACTCAGCCCTAGGAAGGATACAATGGCAAACCACTTTTGAAAAACTTGCCAAGAAAACTGCAGGGACTTGTCCAGGTAGTCTCTGAGATTTGAACAAGACTGAATGGAAGGCAAAAAAAAGTGTTTTGATTTACAGAACATATGTTATATAAAATTATATTGTTTCTGCAACACAAATATTAGATGCTCCTGTGACAAGCATATATTTTATATTGGCAGAAACTAAAAAACGTTATTTATAAGAATGAATTGTGAAAAAGCCATGCTTTGCATTTTTAGGGTCCAGAATGTTTCAGTATACATTATATCTATTTTAAAACTGCTTCACTTCTTCCTTTTAATATACATATACCAAACAGACATTAAAGGGATCAAAATACCATATGGCATAATCATATATGGCAGCTGAGGCTTCAATATATTACCCTCCAAATGTAAAAAAAAAATCCTACAGTGTAAGCCATGTTCTGACCATGCATGCTAAAGATCTCCCAGGACTTCATACTACTTGGAAAGTATAGTTGAAGTTAATATGTTTAAAGCGCAGTGGGATTGATAATAACTGATAAATCTCTCTGTAATTTTAACCATGTGATGTTATTCAGAAGTAGTTGGACCTGATGTAGTTATACATAAACTGGTAGAACATGTTGGGATAAATTATATTAAAACTGCAGGTTAAACAAGGTGTTGCAAGACTTAATTAATATTTATAAGTCAAGTCAAATTAGCCAGCAGAAACACAAGTTGCCGAAGTATTTCAGTACATCCTATTATTTTCCATATAGCATAACTATATAACAAAATGTCAAACATTCCCAGTCAAAAGAAAGCAAGGTGAAGATACAGCTTTTTAAACTTGACAGATCTGGGATTGCAGAATAATTTCTTAATTTATTACATACATTTTAGTTCAGAAGGAATGATCAGTATTAGATATGTATGTTCTGAGCACGGATCGTGGATTAAAAAACTACTGTGCCATTAAGACACGCTAGTGCTTATGATTAGGGGCCGTAAACAGCTCAACAAGATAGAAGTTCCATTTTATATTAGCACATTCCAAGGACAGATTTAATAGTGATAAAATGCGAAAAAAGCCTATGAATTGCTTGACATTTTGATTTTCACTAGATCAGGTACAGGATGCAATATTTACAGTGTAATAAAGTTAAAGCCTTCAAGCAAATTTTTATAGCAAGACCCAAAATTGAGACATAAAGGTAGACCAACTTCAGAACAAGAAAGAAAAAAAGAACAAGAAAAAAACAGTGAAATATTCCTATTACTGATCCAATTCTTCACTAAACACTTTAAATACTACATAAAAAATTCCAATTTCAAATAACAGGAGCAGGGTTGTTGTTTTTTGAGAGAGAGAAATATTTTGGAAATGTGGTTGTATTCCAAGTTTAGAATACTCTGATAGAGAAATAGGACTGCCATGCCCAAATCCCTAATATTTGAAATCTTGTAACATGTTTGCAAATGTGAATGCAAACATTATATTTAAATTACCTTAACTGCAATAAAGGTGTAGCATTTAATGTTTGCATTTTAAAAAGTTCTTAAGTTGTTTAGAACCAGTTCTGACAAGTCTAAATATATACAAGTATCATCATTCTACATAATTTCAATCCTTCTTTTTTAGACTTTTTCTCCAGATATTTTTTAGTGCTGCCACCCTTTTCCTCCATCATAATATCTCACTATTCACAGCTTCTAAAAGTCTTTCAACATATATCAGTACATTGGAGGCAAGCATATATATATATTCTATTCTCTATTTTCACAAGGTCAGTTAGGAACATTATTTTGTCAAAGGAGAAAAAGGATTTTTTAAATGATACGTAAGTATAGATACCCAAAGCAAATGTAAGTGTCAAGATGATATATGTATGGTGACAGCACAATACAATCTTTCAGTTACATACTTGCACCTCAGTGTCTGACCAAATACATAAATTGCTGTTTTCTTTTCGTGGTGCATATTTTGTAATGCACCCCCATCCCACAATACCTATGGAAATCACAATTAAGTCCCATTATTGCAATGCAAACCACTTTGGTCATTGGTTATTTTTTGGTCAAGTATATATTTGTGTTGCAACTTCCATGAAAGATTGTCAATAGCCTTTGTGTGTTCTATGATAAAAAATGAATGCTCAAGGAAAAAGCTGAAAATAATTAGTATTTTGTGTGATTGAGTTGTCAGGATATTAACTGTTCAGTGTGGATACTTACTTCACACTAACACATGGAAAGTAGTTTAAAGGAATTACATAAAATGGCTATTTCATCTGGTTTTATTATTTATCTTATTCACCTGATGTATAACCCATATTAGTTAGAAAGTTTCAGTAGTGTTTCCATATGCCTTTATATAAAATACAATTCTCAAAAGTATTGTTGTGACTAATATCAACCAGAACATTTCCAGAATATTTATTGCATCTGCAGCAAAGTGCAGAAGTAATGGGCTTTTCATTTGTCATTATTTAGCTGGAAAAGGCCATTATCATTTTTCAACTAATGGTCTCAAAAACAAAAGGTTCTGTTGGAAGCTAAAACCCACCCCACTCCTAGGAAAATGAAATATTTTAGGATATACTAAAAAGGCAGAAAATTTCCTCTAAAAAGAAAAGTAGAAACTCAGAAGCAGAAACTCACCTTAGAAGCAGCTCACCCCCACCTTTGTTAATGGGCAGGCCATTAAGGTGTGGGCCAGAGTAATCTACATAATAAAGCCCTCTACTCATCTCACATGGCCTGGGAAGATTGAATCAGCCAGCACGCAGGTGAAGCCATGTGGTCCAGACAAAGTCTACAAAGTTAACCAAGACCCCCGCCCCGGGAGTCTGACAGCCAATGGGATACATTTCTTATATAGGAACAGGAAACACTAAGGTGGTGCCCAACAGAGGGTATAAAACTAAGGGTCTCTCAGCATCTTGCCCCTTGTTTTCCTTCGCCCAACATCTTGAAGAATATGATTGTTCTTTTCACTTTGGAGCTCCAAGCCATGTGATTCTGTCCACCATTAAACCATCTTTCCAAACAGCCTCCATGTTTCCAGTGTCTTTTTCCCCACTTGGAACTGAACCCAGAAGGATATTTCTTCCAACAATTCAATAAGGACTCAAACTTTCAATAAAAGTACAAAGTTAAAGAGACATAAAATCTAAAGTAACTCATCCTGTTATTGAGGAAGATAATTTGGGGTTCACATTTCAAATTCAGGAAACCTTGTCTTTTCTGCCACTTCTTGTTTGGAATAGATCTCTTAGTCCATTGTCACAATAATGTTATAATCTTAGATATTCACAAAGGTAATATAATGTAAAAGTGGTTAGAAATATTGACTGTATATTGGGTTTTTTCTTAAGAGCACTTGTAAAATGATTTCAAAAATCTATGTGTCAGTTTCTCAAAATGCAGTTCAAAAGCCTAGGCATAGCTTTAAAAGCCCAATTCAAATGCCATGTGCCAAAGGGCAATTTGTTTATAAAAAGACTGTAGGATCATACATTTAGCTCCACCTTAATATTGCATAACATCTCAGGTCACTTTATCTTCAGAATGAAACTTCTGTCCTGGAATTTATTTCTATTTATTGTGGTTTACCCCATGATATAATATCCTTATATGAAGATATAGCCATAAGATCTACAGTCACACAGAATACTGAAAAAGAAATGAGTCCTTTTACTCTTAAAGGTAGGACATTACAAATCAGACAAACTGTTCTTGTTCTGTAACTTCGTTTTTCCTGCTTTTCTTGATTACTTGTTGACAAAAGTCAATAATGATTGATTTCATGATTACTAGAGGAAAAGGTATCATTTTTGTCTAAGTTCAAATCATAAAGAAAAAATAGATTTAATACATGTAATAGTGGGAAGGAGACATTCTGATCCTTAATCATATAAGTTAATTCTGACTTTTCAAATGAGAGGTTATTAGAGCTAACTCTGTTTTGTACTTGTTAATTACAATATCAAGTGCAAACATGTTTGGTCACAGATTATATTTTGAAAACACCTGAAACTGTTCTCTAAACAGAGATATTGAACTTATTTCTATAGCAGAAAGTTACTGTCCAATTCCATCAACTCTTAGGATTGAACACAATTATTCTAATTTAATAGGCATACTATCAAATAATGGCCTATTGGATATATTTATTCAGTCTCCACAAGTTAAAAAAAACACACATTAAATTATGCTCTAATCTCATTGCCTAGTGAAAAGCGTAACATGAATTTTAACACTTTTCAAAAGTGTGAGCTCGGTTTTATTTATGAAAGTTGCACAATATTATATAAAGTTCTAATAGGATACAGGTTAAGGAAGAATAGTAATCTGTAACAGGCCTGGGTCGATCACAGTCACTTGGGGTACTCATTCATATTGTAGCACCTGCATTAATAAACCTAGGATATTCTGAAGTCAAACGTTGATTTACATTATACTGAAGTTAATGCTTCTGAAACAAAACAAACTTTCCCCTTGCAAGTAGATTTAAACACATAATAGGAGTTCTGGCTATGTCCAAAACTTACATCTGTTACCCATTCATATTATAATCTCAAGGTTTTTAAAATACTGAGTAACACTGAGGATACTCAGCCATGCCAAAATAAAAGCTCTGCTGGAAACCAAAACAAACACCTCCACCTCAGGATCCTGAAAGCACGCAGTGCTTTTGTTTTTGATGCAGCAGTATTTCATACTTCAAGCAATGTCAGCGGACAAGCATGTTTTCGCCTCCAGTTTATTGAGCCAAATGAAGTAGCATCGAACGACTCAACTGTTCTCTTATCCCTCGTTTGGAAAGACAACCAGCCCTGAGGTTGGGAGAGCTTCTCGCAAGAATATAAAAAAAAATCACAATTCCCAAGGAACTCAAAGACGATGTCTTAATAAGCAAGCGGTCCCAAAAGTGCTTCCGCCGCCCCACTTTTCGAAAAGCAACTGGCTTTTCTTGGTTGAACGTAAGAAGGTTCTTGGAAGAGAAGCTATAAAAGTTAAAAAAAAAAACCAACCAAGGAAGTCCTGTCGCCTTTTGGGGGAAAAACACCTTTTGAGACAACCACGACCTGGCTGATTGAGCATCTCCACGACGGGCTAAGGAAGCGCGAGGAGTGATTTCCCCCTTCACCAGATTTCTCCCCCCCCAGCAAGACTAAAAATTCATACCTATCACATGCATGTCTGTGTGCATAAACACGTATGCACAGAGACTCACCCATGCGCATGTGTGTGTGTGAGTGCGCGCGTACGCATACACACACACACACCTTTTAAGAGCGTCCGCTCTGCTCTCAAGGCTAAAATATGCAGGTTTGTTGCTCTGACGGAAAAGATTCAGAGGAGTTCTAATCCCGTTTTTGCGCTACACAGAACACCGAGCTACGCGCTCGACAACACCGCCCCCCACCCCGCGCGCTTAACACCACACCTGGAACGTCGCACAGGCGGGAGAATCACGTCCCCTAAACCCCGCGAGGCGCGGGAAAGGCGGGAGCGAAGCCCCACCTCACCCCACCCCCTTCGCCCCCCCCACCTCCTTGCTCCAAATGGCTTAGCGCGGCCTGCCAATCAAGAGAAACTCCCCGCCCATAAACGCACACGCCCCATGTGGAAGGGGCAGCGGTTAAGGCAGCGGTTAAGATTTAGCGGGGTGGAGGGAGGGAGTCTGCGCGTGCGCTAGGAGGGAGCTGTTTGGGGGAGGTGGGGACAGATGAAAAAAAAAGGGGGAGGGGGAGGTGGAGAAGAAACAAAAACAATCGTTCGAGCGCCGCCATCTTGGCTCGCTTCTCTCCACCACGCAAGTGAATGGGTAGCTATGAAATTACCACAGGGGAGCGGCAAGGTACGGAGGGCTATTCAGCGCTACCAGCCGGGCCTGCACGACGATAAAAGCGGCGCTTTCCCTTTCCTTCTGTTCGCCTTCCGCCGACGCCTCCTTGAGGGAAGAAAATCTCGGCAGGGCCCTTCCTCTTTCTCGCCGTCGGCTCTTCAACTTCGCTACCCGGAGCTCAAAGTTGGGCTTAGCCGCCTTTTCGCCAGCCAAGAGACTGGAGGGTTGGACCTCGGAGCCTCAGGCTTTTCGCAGTCTGGGAGGAAGAGTTAGGAGGAGGAGGAGAAGAAAGGCGAGGGGCTCCTCGACTGACTGCCTGCCCGCCTTTCCTCCCTACGTTGTTCTCGCTGCACGGGCTGCTCTGGTGTAAGCTGCATAAGAGGCACAACGAAGGGAGAGGAAAAAGGCACGCGAGGATTGACCGGGCTCTGTGCCCTCACCCGCCCCGTTTCCAACCACTCGCTGCGGGCGGGAAGAAAAGGGAGGAGGGAGGAAGAGGAGAAGAAGGAAAAAGGGAGGCGAAGCAAACAAAAACCAAGTTGGACCGCGGACGAAGAAAAAAAAAACAAAACCGCCCGCCTCCAAACCGGTGGAAGGGTGGTGGTGGTGGGGAGATCTTGGTAGTAAACGGTGAGCTGGTGAAGGTTGAGAGCGGAGGAAGGGCCCGCCGACAAATACCTCGACGAGCTTGAAAAGGGTTTTATTGCTCGAGGAGAAAAGATCTTATTTAACCCGCCAGCTTGGCCGCTCCAAAAAAAGACCAATATACCCGTGTTTCATCTCCGGACTTCTTGGAGCATCGCTTCACCTACTTTTATCTGAGACGTTTTTATGCTTAACTGCTTCAGGAAACCTCTCGGAAGGCTCTCGACTCTTTTTTTAATATTTTTTTTTAGAACCGTGAAAAAAAAATCACCTTTTAACATCTGGAAAGAGCATCGCCTCCTTCCCACCTTCCCTTCTCATTTTCGTGTGATTTCAAGTACCAAATACAAGGGCGGTTTTTAAGTGTAGCCTGGGCACTTGAATGAGGGAGTTCTTATAAGAGTTGGGGAGAAGCCTGAAATCTGCCGGGCAAAAAAGATCGTGAAAACAAACGGAAGGAATAAACAAGGGGAAGCATTTTCCTGGTCTAGATAAGGACTCTCCATTCCTTCCTTAGATGTGTGATTTTATAGAGGACTGATTACCTCTTATTTCTGCCCTTGTTTGCTCTCAGCATTTGTTAACAGGAAACAGCAGTTTTACAAATTGATTTCCTATTGGTTGTTACATCGAAGGCATATTTATTTTGACACTTGAAACGAAGACGAAACTTTCTCATCCAGATACTACATTGTGCAAAAGCAGAGTGAAGACAAGAGTATTGTTTACTAATATTTGCCTGTTTCCAGGACACATGGGAAATACGATTTGACACTGAAGAGAATATATTGTGCTTCAGGACAATTATTAGTTTTAACGTTCAGCTACTTCATTGTTGAATGTTCATCTTTTAACCTGGATAGTTAACATCCTCTTATGAATTGGATTTTTTGCCATTAGAACAGAAGCCAAATGATGTGTTTCCAAATGTACTGGAGGGTCTATTGAAAAAGAGCTAGAGAGACTATATTATAACAGCTGGGTTTCATTCTTATGGATGCATTATTTTCCAAATACATTATTATCACTTTGAGGAAGTGATAGATTTTCGTGTTTATAAGATCTCAGAAGCTGGATATAGCATTTTAACCCCCTATTGATTCTAACAATTTGGAAAATGGGAGCTGCTACAAAGCTGGTGTTTGCTGTTTTTCTTATATCTTGTTCTTCAGGCAAGTATATGCTTTTTTTTACCATTAGTTCATAACAATATAACTAGATTCAAATGCAGATTTACATTTTTCATACTGCTTTCAACAAAGTAATTATTGTTGCTGAAATATTATAGTAAAGTTCAGTATTCAAGCAAAGTATTGAAACAGATTTTATAAGCCACCTCTGCAACCTAGTAATTTGGAGGATTATACAATAAAGCCAAAATGTTTTCAGGTTTATAGTAATTAAAAGGTTTTTTATATTTATAACATTTTAAAATGAGCTATGAAAATGTGTATTATTAGAATATAGTTTCATTTGGGTTTAGAATTTTTTAAAAGCCTCTTAATATTGGGGAGCAAATACAGTAATAAATCCTGAATTGTGTAGCAGAAAATCTGCATTTTAAATAAATTTGTAGTTTCGGGGAAGTACTTTTCTGGATAGCAACTAGTTGTTAGACTTGTTTTCTGGGCACAGCTATTCAAGGATATCACCTGGGTTGTCTCTTCATTTTTGAGAATGTAATACATGATCTGTTTTTATTTCACTTCCAGAACAGTTCTGAGTTTAAATAGAAAATTATAAATGAATTGATATGCATAGTTATGGTTTCTTATTACATATCTGCTAGTGAGAGCTCTGTAAGATTTTGCTGAATGGTACACTTTTCTTGTGGTTATTAAATGGATGCAGTCTAGTCCTGTGTCTGTAATGTTATTGATCTGTTCTGTGTGGGCTGACTGCTATGAAATGGCGATCACTAAGCCATTGAACAAGCTGAAGTTTCCTTGAAAGAAAAACGGCTAATCTTGGTTTTGGGTAATTATTCTGTCAAAGTTATAGTGGATTTTAAATAAATGATATTAGTAACTGATGGTATCAGTAGTAAACTCGCAACTCTGATACTATGGTAGTAAACTTGTAACCGTTTTCACTTTCTCATAAAATATCCGTTAGGATACAGTTAGGATACAGAGATACAGTATTTAGATTCTTCAGTTGCTTTTTGACAGTAAGATTTGAGATTTTCCTATGTACTTTCTTGTTTATATCTGCATTTTATTAATTTTTAGTCAATATCTACTCTTAATTTTTAACTATTGATGAAGAGTTTCAAGCCAGTTAGGAATTTTACATTGTTTCTAAAAGATGGATAGCAAAAGCAATTATCAGAGAGATGATACTTAAAGATAATAAGTATCTTTAAATATCCCTTACAAGTTTTTATAACTCATATGGAAAACCATACATTTGCACAAACAATACTATATATTCATATTAGCTTTGTTATTAAGTTAGGCATACGTTAATGTAGTGATGATAAACTTGCAGGGAGTAAATAAGACTTCAATACTTATTTAGTAAGCTTGGTATACCCAGAAATCTTCCAAGCAAATTGAAATTTAGGCCAATGGATTACATTACTTGCTATGTTTACATTTTTTTTATTTTTGCAGAAATGAAAATTGAAAAGTTCTATAGAGAATTACCTTTTAAGTTAATTGCTAGGATGTTCTCAATATTTTCTCTGGTTTTCCTATTTGTTTTCTAGAATTTCTCATTCCATGTTGATTATGTTGCTGTCGTAATGGAGTTGTATAAATACAAAGAAAAATACCTTGCATTGCTATTCTAAGGTTTAAGTAGTGATGGAAAGCCACAATAATTCATTTCACATATACTAAACAGATTTTTCTGATCATATTTACGGAACAAGTTATAGTCTAGTTAACATGAATTTTACACATTCCCACATCAAAACCAAATAACATGGGTTAGAAAGTTAAAAGATCTAGTAAATAAAGTTTACTTTTGAGTAAATATAATTTTAAAAAACCATGATGAATTTGAAAAATCACTAAAATTATCAATGTGAGTCATATTTTTAAAATTTTAGCAATAATGTTTGCAGTATTTTTGCAGTATATAATTTTTGCAGACTTGCTGAAAACATGCATATATTGAGAAACTATGAAAACATAAATGCTTATTTACAGTAGGAAAATGAATAAGGGGAAAATATTGGGAGTGGTGACAATATGAGGTAACAATAGTACATTATGTAATTAGCTTTAACTTCAGAAGGTTTAATTTAGTAAAATATCTATCTAAATAACATCAGCTATAGAATTGTTTCTTATAAAATGTTATAATTGTTTGTTGGCTTGAAATATGTAAGAATAAAACTTTTCACAGAATTCCATAGGCATTATAACCCAGGCCTTGTTCTGATTTTCAGAATATCAGTCATAAAAACTAACAGCATCTTTCCATATAACCTCTTAGACACTAAATTGTTTTGGCGGATAATCTGTATTTCACCAAAGTTAGAGAAACATTCTTAGTGTATAAGTAAAAAATCTTACAGGAAAACCAATTGCTTCTTGCAGTGTATTGTTTAGACTTGATATGATATAGTGGGTAAAGAATGTGCTGTTGCTACAGAAACAGTAGTTGGGTATATGAATTCATATAATGTTTCAATCCAGTCAAACTGATCAGTCTAAGAAAAGAGAGCAGATGGAATCATTTTTTCTCTCTCCTTGGAATATTTATTAAAGCTATTTGTGTACTTTGTCAGTAATTAAGATTTATATCAGAAGCCCTAGACCATAGGTTACTTGGCTATAATTGTTATGATCTTTAAAGATATGCCTAATATTGCAAGTTATTAATTGTAGGATACAACAGATAACTTTTAAGTTGATGAACACAAAGGCTGTCAAATCCATATCACATTAATTGAGCTATTCATATGCATTTATGAAGATTAAATAGTATAGTTGTATTATCCTTCTTTATTATCCTTTTTCTGTTTTTATCCTGAACAATTGATACAAAGTATTGTGATATATTTAATAGTTTTCATCTATAATAGTGATGCTGCTTGGATTTTTTCCTATGAGTACTTTCAATGTTTTGGTGCTCAAAATATGCTGATTTTAATGAAAATGAATTATGTTTAATAATAAAATGATGATTATGACTGTAATTGGAATAGCTTCTCCTTTGCTGTGTCTATCAATATATTGATTGGATTTTAAGGGGGTAAGATTTATATAACTATTACTATATTTGATCTTTCTAGAAAACTATGATTTTATATTTAATTCTATAGATTTGGGATCCAGATATTTTTAATTGCCTAAGTAATGAATATTACTATCACTGAACAACTATTACATAACTTACATTGAAACATGTTATTTTCATTGAAATATTTGCTACGATAAGAGTTATTTGCTGCCAGATTATTTCCTTAAGTCCTTTCAGACCCTAATTATGATTTTGGAGAAACTACATAAAATAATGAATTATTCTCATAGACACTGACGTTTTTTTAGGGAAGTATAAGGTCATCACAGAATTTGCCTCCTATCAGCTCTACTATATACCTAGTCATGAAATGTGTTCTTGTACATAAGAAAGGTAGCTTTATATTCTCTTAAGTTGGTCATAGCAAATAGCGGTTACTGTCCTGTTACTGTTGAGATGCAGTTGAATTACACAAGATGTTTGTTTTCCTCAGATACATCTCCCCTAAAAACTGCTAGGTAGCATACAATTGTTTGGGGAATAAGTCTGGAAGATTTTAGAAGTTTGAATTATCTTACAATGCACATTATACACATTTTCTTGTGAGCTTTACTTTTTATATAGTTATGACTTGGTGATTTTTAAAAATTCTGTGGGGAAATAAAGCATGATAGAGCATGCTATATAGGGCATATGACAAAAAACCCACAACATTATTTGACACTAAACCAGGGTGGATTTGGATAATATTAATAATATTGAAGCATCAATACTATTTTATTTATTAAATAAATACTATTATCAAATACTACCAATATTAATCTTGACCTCAAACTATTCTACAATCCTTGTAGATGTTATGATACACCTTTCTTTTCATGCAGTCCAGACTATTCAATTCCAAACTTTTTAGTACAGTATAATCTTGCTTTTTTCTTAAGTGATTCTTGGGAAACATGGTGCTAGTAGGAGTTGTGAGAACTCTTTTAAATAGGAATAAAATCTTTAAGCTTTAGTCTACAGCTGTGTGTGACACAGCACAACTTGGGGAGCTATTTGGATTATTTATTTATTTTTAATTCAGTGCAGATGCTGCAGTGCCATAATATGCTGTCTACTTCCTTATGTGCCTGTTTGAAATCATTTGACATCATTAACTGTTAAGAGTTGTACAGCACTTTGCATTCAGTCTCAAAAAAGTGCTTCAAAATATGTAGGAGCATGAATTTAGTACCTGTTTCATTTCCTCACCAAAGACTAATTACATGTTTCAGCTAGGCACTAATCCACACTCCCAATTTTCTTTTGAGAATTAAATCTTAAATGCTGCATGGTCTTAGTGATCATATTGGTCCTAATTGCTAACCAAGAAATGTAGGATTATTGATTCAGAATGAATGCCTAAATATTGTTATAGACTGGTTAAGAATTAAATGATATTGTAGCTTTAGATCTTATCAGATCAAACTGATAATCTAAACAGACTCAACTGGTTTTCCTTTATTCTTTACCTTTTGGTGTTACTTGCATTAGAAGGCCTTAACATTGTTGATGCCTTCTTGCAGTGGGGATGTTGGACATTGTTCTTGAGCAGGGTGTCAAACTTGCGGCGTCACGTGACGTATCGGGACTTTTTTCTCCTTCGCTAAACTGGGTGAGGGTGCGGCCAGCTCACGGTCTGCGGGCCGTGAGTTTAACACCCCTGTTCTTGAGGGTTGGTTCCTCTGTCTAGGCAGATTGTGGAAGACTGTTGAGACATAGAGACTTCATTTTAGTATATTTGGTTTATAACTTCTATAAAATTTTATCTTGTACCTTGCCTTAGGATGTTCTTATATGCAAGCTATAGTGGTACCCTGTGAGGTTCTTAGTTCCTCTTAAAGAATTAAGTTCAAATGCTGTTTGGTTAGCATTGATTTTTATGCAAATTAAGATGATTGTGCTGCTATTGAAATAGATAAGTTTTTCTGAAAATTGTAACTAAAACATAGCAAATTAAAATAAAACTGCATATTTATCAGTATTATGGGTTTCAGCATATGGTAGTAATTTCGAGGTAATGCAGAATAAGTGGGCTATTGTACATTCAGAAACACTCAGAAACTTGGTGGAATGTCATAATATTGTTAACAGTTCATTCTGCAGACTCTGGATGATATACAGAGACACTCCTATTTAGGGCTGTATTAACATTTTAAATAAATGAGAATATCAATTTCAGTTTAGGAAAGAAAAGTTGCCTTTCTCTGATACTTAGTGATGTGGGCACTTGAAAGGACAGAAGTTTTGACAATTTCGGAACAAGATTCAATCCAGAAATAGTCTAGAAGCCCACATCCAGTCTCTAGGTCCAAATACATAATTAGAAAAGTTGTGACAAATAGTGCAGAACAAGTTAAATTATACTAAATTCACATATCACTTAGGTCTAGATTGCTTAAATACAAGGAACAAGCAGGGTCGCTGTAGTAACATTATATAGACTTTCAATTTCTTGTAAGTGCCTTCCTCAGCCATTCATTACAGAGCTCTGTTTTTTTTTGTTTCTGAGCAAGTCTGAAAAATAGTTGTGGATGCATTGTAAATGGACTCCTTAAAGCTTAACATCTTTTCCGGGTTTATAAGTATTTTTTAAAAAAGTGGCCTGCTTTACTGAATAACAAAGAGATACATTACTTGTAAGACAGCAAAAACTTTCCGAATCATTTTCAAAGTATATACAGCTCCAAAATATACTAATACAAAACTGAAGGCTTATGAACCAAGAAGAGAGTTCTTAAACAACATGCCCTTATTATCTTCTATGCATCCCTTCCTGGTATAAATACAACTACTAAAGTTTTGAGCTAGGACTGTAATAAATTATTTTATTTGCTAATGCCTTGTTTGGTCTTTAGTAGTAACTGTAATTTTTTCTGAGAACAAAAGAATAAGATAATGCTGTAGGTCAATGATGGCTAACCTTTTTGGCACTAAGTGCCCAAAGCACGTGCCTGTGCGTGCATCCCCAAAATGCAATGTGCAAATGCCCCACCCCATGCATGCAGGTGCAACCCCCATGCATGAGTGCATACTGAAGTTTGCTGATGACACAACAGTGATTAGACGACAAATTCGCATACAAACAGGTTATACAAATTCGCATACAAACAGGTCATGGTGTAACAGGAACAATCTGGAACTGAACACACTCAAAACTGTAGAAATGGTGGTAGACTTTAGAAGAAACCCTCCCATACTACCACCTCTTACAATACTAGACAACACAGTATCAACAGTAGAGACTTTCAAATTTCTAGGTTCTACTATATCACATGACCTAAAATGGACACCTGACATCAAAAACATCAAAAAAGCACAACAAAGAATGTTTTTTCTGCGCCAACTCAGAAAGCTCAAACTGCCCAAGGAGCTGCTGATCCAGTTTTACAGACAAATTATACAGAGATAATATACAGAGTCTATTATCTGCACCTCTATAACTGTCTGTTTTGGTTCTGCAACCCAACAGGATAGACACAGACTTCAGAGGATAATTAGGACTGCAGAAAAAACAATTACTACCAACCTGCCTTCAACCGAGGACCTGTATACTGCACGAATCAAAAAGAGGGCTGTGAAAATATTTATACACCCCTCACATCCCTGACATAAACTGTTTCAACTGCCACCCTCAAAATGATGCTATAGAGCACTGCACACCAGAACAACTAGACACAAGAACATTTTTTTAACCGGAAAGCCATCACTCTGCTAAACAAATAATTCCCTCAACACTACTATTACTATTATTATTACTACTATTATTTCCCTCTGCACTACTATTACTGTTACTCTTCTCATCACTCCTTATTACTCATTCTCTCCCACTTGTGACTGTATGACTGTAACTTTGTCGCTTGTATCCTTACGATTTATATTTCCTAGTATGATTTGTTTGCTTATTGTACCCTATGACTATCACTAAGTGTTTTACCTTACGATTCTTGATGAATCTATCTTTTTTTATGTATACTGAGAATATTTGCACCAAGACAAATTCCTTGTCTGTCCAACCACACTTGGCCAATAAAGAATTCTTTTCTACATGACCCCGTGCATGCACACACACCCCGTGCATGCACCTTGCCCCCCCACATGTGCACACAATCCCCATGTGTGTGCCCCCCCACGCACACATGTGCACTCATTTTGTACAGCCTGTCTTCTGCAAAACCTCTTACACATTGGACATGTTAGTGAACAGTTACATGAACTTTGACAGAATAGAAAACAAAAACGGGTCTAAACCTGTTGTATTTTTAGAAGCTTAAAATTTGGCATGATCTCAGAACTGAATCTTTGTTTGATAAATGGTTGTGGATTCTGTTCTAAGGTATTATGAGTATAGACTATAACATAGTTGAATTATATTGAGGAATTTCAAATAGGCTCAATGCTTATAAGCCTATTCTACTTTTTTATGAAAGCTAATTGTTTATTGTTCACATTAAAATTTACTGTACAAATAAAGTATAATAGAATAACGTAGATGAGATATGAAGTAGAAGACATGGGTAAAATCGGTTTCAGAAATCATTTATATACATCTTCCTTGTCTGTGTCCATGATTTCCTAAACATTTTGCCTCAGGATGAAAAATAAAAAGTTATGAACTACAAATTTGGCTGCACAATATCTAGAATGCCATCATTTCTTATTTTTAATTAGATTTTTATCTTGCCTTTATTACTTTATAAGTTTATAAGTAACCCAAGGTGGCAAACACACCTAATATGTCTTGTTCCTTTGTCCCCATAGCACATAGCAGCAATCCTATGAGGTGAGTTGGGCTGATAGAGTAATTGGCTGATAGAGTGATTGGCCCTAAGTTACCAAGCTAACTTTCATACCTAAGGTGGGGATTAAAACTCATAGTCTCTGTGATTCTAGGCCAGCTCCTTAATCACACCAAACCCTCTCTATTTTCAAATATATTAGCTGATAAATAATTGGAAAACTTCCAGATAGCATTGCTGGATAGAGGAACTGTATTTAGAGCTTTTGGATAGATTGATTTAAAGCTTAATAGTTCAACCTTCAAATTACAACTCATACAGTGAGTAAACAAATGGCCAAAATTTTCCAGAGAACCAATGGTTACTGAATAAAGCAGCTTACTTATTGGATGAAAGCAATGTTTGTTTAGAGGACATATTTCTAATTTCATAGATTTCACCTTTGAAGTCATTAAGACCTGTGAGGAATAATAAAATGTAAAAAATTTCCAAATGTGCATTATGCTCAAATTTATTGGTGATTTATAGGATAAATTTTTGAAACAAGGCCAGATCCCTACGCCTGAGATTACTTGTTAGCCTCTCAACTCTGCATAAAGTCAAAGTGTGTGTGTTCCTATGTGGGATTCTACTCTGAATAATCATTGGAAATCTACATGTTGTGGCTGTCATAAATAGTGGTAAACAATGCTTGCTGACAAGACTATACCTTTTTTCCATTGCAATCTCACCCATGTGTCTTTTGTACTCAGAAATCTATTTTCATCTGTAGAATAGGAGAAAGAGGAATAATGTATGCAGTGAACAAATTTTCTGGGAAATCCGCTCACCTAGCATGCAATCATATATAGTTGCTTCTTTGGTTGAAACTAGGAGGATGAAGATCTTATGGTTTGAACTGAGCTTCTAAGCTTTTGTAGTTTCATCACTTTTAAATTCAGGCAAGAGGATAAATTATGTTCTCATGTATTAACAGAGAAAAGCAAGAAACGGTTGAAAGCTGTTTGAAACAGTTGCCTTAAAATGCTTTCTTCTGGTTTTTTGATAGAATCTCTTGATTCATCACTTGAACATACAGGATGAACAGGCTTCTCCTGCCACATTTCATAACTCTTCATGATTCATGACAAAGTGCAACAATAAAATGTCCACAGTAATCTGGAATTAAAATTAAGTTAAAGTCAGAAAGCATATTACCCTATGATGTCACAGATCATCCTCTATCCCTCCAGAATAACTTGGTTTAACAAGTTTCTGAAAGCTATTATTGATGGAGCCAGTCTCACCTCTATGAGGTGGATTGTATTCATGAGGATTGAGGTCATCATGGAAAAACAGTGCCTCTGAGCCTCAGCTCTCCTCCTGAAAGTGGGGCACTATTAAGAGGTTCTTCCATATCTGGTAGGTCAACTTTAATTTGAAGATGTAGTCCTGAAGGCACCTTTCCATATGCAAGTTTATATATCTGAACAAAAAAAATCATAACACATTTTTAAAATGCTGTCTATTACCCTCAACTTATATTTTAGAGTGGGGAATAATTGTTGTCAACTGAAATTTTTGATATATTTTTTTCTGTGTGTGTGAGAAGATAAAATTGGGGCCTTGGTATTGTTGGGCACAACTTTATCCCTGTAGTTCAGCTGATTGTAACACTGTCTTGAAATCTTGTAATTTGACGAAGAAGCAAAATTAACCCTATTAAGAATACTCAAAGAAATACCATTGTTCAGAACTCTGATGAAACTCATGATGCATTTGACACTAGGCATTGAAAGAACTTTGAAGCATGCACTGCTTAGTACTAAAAAAATTTTTTTAAAGCTATAGCAGATTTCTGAGAATTAATTTGCCACTGACATTTGCAATTAGAGCAATCATTGCAAAGCTGTAATTTAAAACCATCAAAGCTAATACCAGACAAATAACTACTACCATGCCATAACAATCAGAATAAGCAGCTTTGTTTTATTTAATAATATTTAAGTAATAGAACAATATTTTTGCTTATCTGTCTCCCTGTCAAATGATTTGATTGGATTCCACATGTACCATTTCTTTCTCCCAGCTGAGAAGTAAGGAGGAATAATTCCTGTATCTCCATAGGGTTTTGATAGACTGCATGCAAGATAACAGGGAGGTGTTTTTGTTAAATTGTCAGCATTAAGGCACCAGTGTATTTTCTGTGCATAAAACAAAATGCTAGGTTGAGAAACTGTTGAATTGCAGAGAAAAAGGCTGGAACTTATATGTGTCCCTTTAAAAGCTGCATGTCTTTGTGTGAATACAGATTCTGTGGCATCTTGTATATATTTTGTGCAGCATGGTTTGTGTAATATATATTAGAAACAAATTGAGAGGTTTGTGTTAATTGTCTGCCATTTATTCCTCATTGTTTGAAGTGTGATTATTTTTTTCTTCCTATTTATCTTACCCTCACCCAGGCTTAAAATCTCACTCCTTGAGCCTGCCTTTGCTTGTTTCATTGATTGAAGGTCAAAGGAGCAGCAGGAGGAAGACAGAGCCTATACAATATAGTGGAAATTGATGGAGGCTGAAAACATACCTATAGAGGATTGTTATAATATGTTCACACACATCAAACTCGCTACTTCATTCAATCAATTAAAAATCAATAAATTTAGTCAATCAATTAAAAATTCAATTAAAAAATTGCATCAAGATTTCACTGAGTGTCTCTACATGGACAGAGTGCAAACCACATAAAATTGAGAATTAGCCTGGCTACATTAAAAAAAACTACCAAACTTTACTTATTGCCAGCTCTTCCAATGCATCACTTTCTTGTTAACCAGATGAATATATGGAAATAAAAGGATTACTTAATGAATTTTGCCTAGTGCAGATTCTGATAGAGGTGAGCCTTATGTTACATTACAAATTCCCTATTGAGGGAAGATATTGCAAATTTGCTTTTGGGTAGATTGATTTAAGTTAAGGATATCCTGAATCTTATTTCTTGTTTACTAGTACCTGGGGAAAGTTGACTTTGAATTGCAGGGATTAGGAAGGATAGAGGTAATCCTCGATTTATGACCACAATACACTGGAATTTTGCTCATTAAATCATGCAGACATTGTATTATCAGGTGACCTGACCCAATTTTATGACCATTTGTACTATGGTTGTTATGCAAATCACCATGGTCATTAAGCAAAGCATTGATCTTTTATCAGTGCTGGACTTTGAATCCTGCTCCCAGGGACCCGGTAGAGCCAGCGCGATAATGAGAGGGGTGGGAAGGGCTCTTTCCCCCCTCCCAGAGTGATTCCAGGGCCGGAGGTTCAGCTCCCGGTGCTGAGGGCACTCGATCACCATCAAAACAAGTGATCTCGGAGAGCCCGGGCAGCTGACAATTGGGGCTCATTGCCCACGTGTTAGCTGAGTCCCAGATTAACGTCGCAAGGAACCACACCACCAGAAAGCCTCTCTCCGGCTTAGCACCAATCAGCTGGCCACTTTCAGCAGCTCCGGCACAAAAATATGTTAATTACAGTCTCCTGCCCTCCAGTAAGAGCTAATTTTAAGGCCTCACAGTGGGATTGCTGAGCTCGCCTGGCCATATTCCTGGGAGATGAAGATAGAGAGGCAGTCAATTCAAACAGCACCCTTGGGCAGTAGAATTCAAAATGGAGGGCGCAAGAGACCTGTCGGTAGAATCAGGTCGCAAAGAGGCCCTATCCCCTGCTGTAGTACAGGCCTCATCAAAGAACAAGAGATGGGCCAAGGCTCAATCATCAGCTCAGGAGCCGACGGCCAAGATTAAAGCCAAGGATGTCACAAAGAAGAAAAAGACCAAAGCTGAAGAAAAAGTGAAAAAAAGATGCCCTGGAAAGGCAGTTTGCCAAGAGCCTGGAACAAAGAGAAGGGCGGGCCAACTGTCGCCCCATTCAAATGTTGCCAGGGCAGATTCAGAGATAGCTACATTCCAACTGCCACAGGCTTGGTCTCCAGATTGGGCTGGTGAGCTTAACTCCTCCCTGCCATAGGATCTGAGCTAAATAGGCCCTAGCAACAGGCCTGTTGCTTGGGCAGAAACTTCTGTTTCTTGCTGGAATCAGACAAATATATGGCAGATGCCTCCAGTTGAGGCCACTTTTACCCCAACTGCTGCAGGCATTCGTCCTGATGGTTACCCAGGAGCAGATGTCCCAGATCATATGAGAAATGTGGTCTCTGTAGCTATTAGGCAGGGGATTGTTGATGGTGTTCAACAGATCTTGGGCTCTACTGGGTTAGCACCTGGACTATTTAGAGACCTGTGCAAGCCTTCCCTCAGGAGGGAGTTCCACTTGGAGGGCTGATTATACTAGAACCCCTGTGCAGGCCTCAAACCATTCCCACAGCGAATGGCTGGGATACCAGGAGGTGTGTTCCAATCAGAACACAGTCATTCCTCTGGTTCAGAAGAAGAAGAAGGGGAAGTGAGGGATTCTAATTTGTCAGAAGATGAAGGTATTAAACCTGAACAACCAGTGTTTACAGGGTTATTTAAGCCCATGTTGTTTAAGTTCCTTTTGTACAAATCCAAGAACACTGCTCATCTAGCTCCAGATGAGGCTATGATAGACCTTCCCCAGAATTACAGTCTCAGGGAGACTCCTTTTTTCTGCAGCCTATTGTCCAAACAGAGATGTTACCATCACCCAAACTTTTTCTTGATGGTGCTTAAACAATGCACCTCTCCAGGCACTGGTCCTAACCCTACCACCAACGACAAAAGATTTTATAATGTGATCCCGGATTTGGCCAAGGCCTTACAATTGCCCACTGTTGATCCCCCTGAGCCTAGTTCAGCATCGACTTCAGGGACTCCTACAGAGCCAGAGGACATGCTGAAAGGGGATGACTAGCAGTCTGAGCAGACCCTACAGAGGACTCACCAGGCAGCTGCCTGGGCAGTCTGGGCCTCAATCGCGGCCTCGTTCTTCATGCAGGCTTCACTGCGCTGTTAAGACAACTGCAAGAGCACATACCAGCAGGGGACATCTGAGCGCACCAAGATTTAAATAAAATAATTTCTGCCACTGAGCTCACAGCAGATGCAACACTTAATTCTGCAAAGTTTGCTACCAAAGCAATGGCATTCTCAGTGACAGCACAGAGATTGTTACGGCTCTGCAACTGGCAGGCAGACTCTGGGAGGAAATGGAAGGTGGCTTCAGCCCCACTCAAGGGAGATGAGTTCTTCGGAGATTCCCTTGAGCCCTTCCTGGTGGAGACCAGGGACAAGAAGAAGATACTTCCTTCCATCTTCAAAAGGTCTGAGACTAGACCATCTCCATACTTCCGTCCCTCTTCCTTTCACCAAGATTCTGCTTCCAGATTTTTGCGTTTTCAGAGGGCCTTTCCAGCCTTGCAAGAGCAGCAGTTGGAGCGTTCAGGTAGACAACTGCCACCATTCCAGGGCAAGCAGCCCTTTCAAGGCAGAGGGGGGTCATCCTTTCTGACGTTCCAAGTGACTGCATGTCCCACCCCCCCTTCAGAGGCCGCCTTTCCATCTTTGCTTCTCGATGGGAGAATATAACATCTGACGCCTGGGTTTTGCAGACTGTGAGGTCAGGACTTCGTTTCAAATTTCTCTTCTCTCCTCCTTCTCTCCTTTATTCACTGTCCCATATCTTGGGACAATGCCAGAAGGGTCCTCATGGAAACTGCCATTCAACACTTAGTGGATATCCAAGCTATCCAGGCAGTACCAGTGGATCAGCAAGGGCAGGGATTCTATTCCCGGTTATTTGTCATCTCAAAGGCATTGGGGGGTTGGAGAGCAATCCTGGACCTCAAAAGTCTGAACAATTATATCCTTTACTGGCATTTCAAAATGCAGTCGCTCCAGACCATCCTAGAGAGTGTTCGGGAGGGCGACTTCCTCACATCAAAGATCTGACGGAAGCTTACCTCCATGTGCCAGTTTGGCCTTACCATCACAAATCTGTCTGGTTCCATTACAATGGACAGCATTACCAGTATCGGACCTTGCCATTCGGGCTTTCTTCAGCCCCCAGGGTATTTACAAAAATACTGGCTGCTCTGGCAGCTTATATACGAGCTCTGCCAGTGAGAGCTCAGTGTTACCTCGACAATATATTAATACAATCATCCTCGGACCTCACTGCCAAGAGAGACCTTCGACGTACTTTACAGGTGCTGCAGACGCATGGATTTTTGATAAATATCAAGAAGAGACATCTGCTTCTGGCTATCCATCTTCTCCATTTGGGGGTGGTCATAGATATGGTTTCCTGGGAAGTTTTCCTGTCTCCAGACCGACAAGAGAATTTGCAGTCCTTAGCGAAGCAGATTCGGCAGCAATGCACAGTGCCCCTGTCTCTACTGCCACAGCTCCTGGGCAAGATGGTATCTTGCATATCCATCGTCCCATGGGCTCGACTCCATGCTCGGTCATTACAGTGGTTCCTCCTGCCCTATCAGAGGTCAGGCAGGAGCCATTCATCGATCAAGGTCCTGGTCCCTCTTTTGGTTATCTGATCTTTCCAGTGGTGGCAGTCTGAGGCCATCAGCAGGGGTCAAATCTTCAAGGAGCCCAGCCCCATGGTTATCACCACAGATGCCAGCCTTTATGGTTGGGGAGCACATCTACAATCAGAGATGGCTCAGGGTCTGTGGTCTCAGTTGGACTGCATTCGACCAATCAATTGGCTGGAGCTCAGGGCCATTCACCTGGCTCTCAGGCAGTTTTGGGACAGAGTAGCAGGGACTCATGCCCTAATACTGACGGACAATGTGGCCACCAAGGCCCACATCAGCTGTCAAGGGGGAACCAGATCCAAGAATCTTCTGCAGGAAGCAGAGAGGTTAGGTCTTTGGGCAGGGAGGCACCTTCTGTCCCTCAGGGTGGAACACATTTCGGGGGTCGACAACATACAAACCGATTGGGTCAGCGGAGCCAAAATAGAATGGCATCTCCATCCGGATTTATTCAGGGAGAAGACAAGAGATTTTCAGAACATGCCCAACTGCCCAGGTACTTTACCAGGTTTACCACACTGGGGGCGGAAGGGATCAACTTCCTTTGGAGCCCGTGGCCATGGGGTCTCCTGTACACCTTTCCATCTCTTCCTCTCATTCCGGCCATAATCAGGAAGATGTTGTCGGAAAAGGCGGAGATTTTACTCCTGGCCCCTCATTGGCCCAGATGGCCCTGGTTCACAGATCTGGTGGCTCAACCTTGGAGGATTCCCCCCACCAAGATCTCCCTCAGCCAGGGGGCCCTGCTTCATCCGGAGCCTCAATGGCTGCAGCTGACCATCTGGCAATTAGTGGGGATCTTTAGCCAAAGACAGTTTCTCTTCCAAGGTAATTGAAACAATCCAGGTATCTAGGAAAACATCAACTAATTACATATTGGAGGACTTTTTGCCTATGGTGTACTAAGACTAATCATACGGCCATTTTGGCTTCTATAAGCAATGTTCTGGAATTTCTCCAGGATGGATTAGACAGAGGGCTCTTGCCCAACACTCTTTGCAGACAGGTGGCAGCTTTGTCTTCAGTCTTATCTGTTGGTACATTGGAGTCTCTCTCCCACCATCCCTTTGTTTGTAGGTTCCTCAACGGATCTATGAACCTGCGACCACCAGTAGTCCACAGGTATCCTACATGGGACCTGTCAAAAGTCCTGCAGACTCTTATGGGGACTCCCTTTGAGCCATTGAGATCTATTGGCCTGAGGTTCCTCACAATTAAGGTGGCTTTCTTGGTAGCTATCATGTCGGCTAGAAAGGTTTTGGAGCTGGCAGCGCTCTCTGTTGGGGCAGACCTATGCATTTTCCACCATAACAAGGTGGTTCTGCAGTTAGACCACACCTTTGTTCCAAAGTGGGGTCTTTGGAAAGTTAACTCTTTGTTCCACAGAGCACAAGGGCTGGTATTGCTGGATTTTTGTCTGAACCCTAGCCACAAGCTTGAAAAGAAGTGGCACACACTCAATGTTCACAGGGCGCTACATATATATGTTAAAGGGACACCTTTCCAGAAAACGGAATCTCCAGCCAGCCACATTAGGAAACGGCCTCTCCATCTACAATGGACAGGATTCGGTCCTGCATATCTATGGCTTCGGTCCTGCATATCTATGGCTTACGAGACTCGGGGTCTCCCTGTGCCCAGTATACTTACCACTCACTCCACAAGGAGTGCAGCCACAACAGCAGCTTGGGCTACACAGGCCTCTATAGAGGGGATATGCCAGGCTGCCACTTGGTCATCACCTTCCCCGTTTATCATTACTGTCTGGACACTTTCGCTTCTGCAGATGCAGCCTTTGGCAGACGGGTGTTCCTGAGGGTTGTCTCAGAGCAGACGGAGTAGGACCAGACCTAACCCTCCCAGGGACACGCCAGCTTTGGTAAGTCCCTAACCTGGACTCTTGCAGCAGTCTAACGGAGAAGAGGTGTTGGCTTACCTGAGATGCCCATTCTCGTTAGACTGTGAGAGAGTCCAGCCCCACCCTAGGGATGTCTGGTAGATCGGGGTGTGTGTGCTATCTTATTTTTCACAGAAGACATGCCACATCTGTCAAGATCACTTCGCCAAAAGCTGGATAACTATGGCAACAGAGGCAGGTCTAAACAGCTTGGCAGACTCAGTCCCAAGTTGAAGAAGGAGGAATTTTTCCTAACCTGGACTCTTTCGCAATCCAACGAGAATGGGCGTCTCAGGTAAGCCAACACCCCTTCACAGAATGTGGTCACAAGACTTATCAGCCAAGATATAGTTTTGTTTGCCTAGAATTGCTTTCCTAGACTACATTATACACCTGGGAGCAAGACAATTTTTCCCCTGGCAGAGTAGGTGTTATTTTTCAATTTCTGCTATATTCTATCAAGCACCAGGTGAGAGCCTTACTTGAAACTCTAGATTTCTGTAAGATTTGGAGATCAGCATTTGGCAGGCTGACTAAACTTTTTGTGATTACTAAAGAGTAACCTGTAGCCCGCTGTTCTGTACTGCTCATGGTACAATAGGATGTCTGAAAACGGCTACTGTCCTTGTTCAAATATAAAAGACTGGGTTTTCCATTGACCATGTTTTTGTTCCTCATCAGGATGCGGCCATTCTCCTCAAATGTCAAATTCAAGCTCAAACATCAGCATTTAGCTGCTTATGAAGCAAGCTTCTAGCTACTCCAAAAGTGACTTGGAAGCAACTTTGAATCCTGTAACTCTGCTTCCCAAAATTAAAGATGGAAATTAGCATGATTGTTTGCAGACCATAACGATAATTTATTTATTTTGTATCCCATCTTTATTATTTTACAAATAACTCAAGGCAATTAACATACCATCCCCTTCCTATTTTCCCCACAACAATAATACTGTGAGGTGGATTGGACTGAGAGAGAGTGACTGGTGCAAAGTCACCCAGCTGACTTTCACATCTAGGACTTGAACTCAGTCTCCTTCCTGCTTTCTAGCCTGATGCCTTAAGCAATAGAGAAAGCACATTCAGATCTTACTAATGTGCCCTCACAAAATCCAGACATTTGAACTCTTTTCAGATGGGTATTCCTTTGTAGTTAACTCTGTTTAAGAGGGACTGTTTTGTTTTTCATGCTTGTTGTATTACGAAAGACAGAACTCTTAATATTTTCACTGACTTGCCTGTAAAATAAAATTGTTAGACTACATGGAGGTAAGGAATATCTTTTTCCTGTGCTTTAAGTACTGATTGGTTGGTGTCACATTATTGCCTTTGATTTCACTATTAAGTAAGAACACTCCAATGCCCAATTATTTTTAGATGACATTAATTGCCCAAATATGCAAGTGATGTTTTTGGAATACTTACATTAATTTAGTTAATTATGAAGCAGTTTGGGATGTTAAAATGCAGACCTACACAGGGCAAATAGCCATAACAGCACTTAAAAGAATGCTGCCAAGGCCTTAATGTAACATTGAAGGCACTAGATTACCTCTTGGGTTGTTGTGGACTTGCTGCATTCATGGTCTTAAAACTCTGCTGAAGTCCCTGCAAGGAATTTGTTACAATGGTACTGAAAAAAGTGACATGACCATTTTTCACACTTGCAGCATCCCCATGGTCACATGATCAGAATTCAGAGTTACCAATTCCAGTGCTTGGTAACTGGCATGTATTTATGACAGTTGCAGTGTCCCGAGGTCATGTGATCAACTTTTGCAACCTTCTGACAAGCAAAGACAATGGGGAAGCCAGGTTCATTAACAGCCCTGTTATAATTTAATAACTGCGGTGATTCAGTTAACAACTGTGGCAAGGAAAGTTGTAAAATGGGGCAAAACTTAACTGTCTCACGAACAGAAATTTTGGACCCAATTGTGGCCATAAGTCAAGGACCATTTGTAATTAATGTCTGATCACTTTCTGATACATCACATACTGAATGTATCATTTGTTTCTGTACACTATATAAAGACTATCCCTCTTAATGTTTTTTTTTTGCTTGAATGACTTGGTAATTCATATTTTCAGGTATGCAAAAAAAAAGCCACTTTGCAAAAAGGTAAAAGTGTTTATTCTCCCATAATTAGGGAATAGGTCTTCATCTCCATGGAAGTTCAGGGTGCCTGAGTTTCAAGGCAACACTTGAAATGATTAATTCCCATGTATTAGATCAGGGATCCCCAACCTCTGAGCTGTTTGCAACCTGGCAATCGCATGCACGGGCATCCCCACTTGTGTGAGCAGTGGGCAAGCACATGCAAGTACTCTCCATTTGCTTTAACCCTAAGCATCCCACTCTCCTCCACCTTGCCAGTCCACAAAGCCAGAAAAGTTGGGGAACTCTGCATTAGATTATTACACTAAAACTGAAGTGTATTGTCTTGGTGACTGAATTAGATGATAGAAAAATCTGTAAATTCTTCATCTACCTGGTTCTTTTCTACTATGCTTCTGATTGCAAAAATGGATTGAAATTTTATAAATTAAGATGTAGAACTAGTTTGCAGAACCTTAAATTCATTTGTATTAGGATGAGCATTATTTGAGGGGATGGAGGTAGTAACCCAGCATCCTGATCTTCTGGAAAGCCACAGGAAACCATGGTAATATTTTATGAAGAAATTGCGTAAAAATGTTTAGTTTGTTGGGAGGTAATTGGGAATAGCCTCTTTGTCTACTCAAGTTTGTGTTTAAAAGATATTGGTGGAGGTATAAAATCTTTAGCCATAATTATTCCTTGTCTAAACACAGGATTACAACTTAATCCAATTACATTCTGATATATTTGGGGCCCAATCTTTAAAAGTTGAAATTCTATGTGGAGAAGTAAATCAGCCCTCATTCTACATTCATTAAATTTTGTTTTATCTGAATTCAGGGTCATTGTAATGTTAATTTATTGCATAAAGTGTTGGTGCATGATATATACTCTTTAGTGCATTCAAGGAGATGGACAATTGCAGGTAACAGAAATAAAGTAGAATAAAATTTGAAATGTTTTCATATCCTTCCCTCCCCCAAAGATGTCTATTTAAAATTTGTCAGATTTATTATGTAGTATCAGCTTACTGTATACTGCATAGTTTAGAGAGCTATGACTTCTATATTGCCTTAAAAGGGCCTACTCTTTGGTAATGCTGATAGGGAAGAAAAGATTTTCTATGTACTTCCACTGCATCTGCTTAATGTCAGCTAGCAAAGCTCTGTTGCTGGCTAGGAGCTTACTTCATAAATTATCTAATCAGTTATCCATTGAAGGACACAAAAGCTTTGGGTGATGATTACAATGATCACGGATGAGTTGCATTGTATTTTACATATATGTTAAATGGGAT
The DNA here is from genome assembly GCA_009733165.1 of Naja naja. Taxonomy (NCBI): domain Eukaryota; kingdom Metazoa; phylum Chordata; class Lepidosauria; order Squamata; family Elapidae; genus Naja; species Naja naja. Next base: position 222,492,983 of record CM019148.1, on the reverse strand, counting down.
TTGTTAATTTCATAAAATAACTTTTTTCCTGTTCCTTTTTCAAAAATGCTTGTTTATTGGTATCAGCCACGTAGATAGAACTTTTGTAATTTCTGTCTGTATAACCACTCTAAATGATGCCAGTTGATGCTTAGCTTGAGTGCTGCTTTAGGTTTCAATTAGATACTTTCACACAGAATTGATATGGAGATCAGCAGTTTGCTTAAGGTTGAGGAGATAACAGTTGACAAGGAATGCAAATCCAAACAGTCTCTGAAAAAGGGAGCTTGTCTGAGTGATTTTGCTTTTAATAAGAGCACATAAAAGAATAGTTCAAAGATCCAAAAGCCAGTCAGGATTGTCAGCCAGCCAGAGTTTCACAAGCAGAATCCGCACAAACTGGTCATGTGAGAACTAGACGTCAGATAGTTGAGTTACGGAATTATGAGCTAGGTCTGCACTTTAAATTACTTTCTTGTTTAGCAAAGAGCCTCATAGAACATCTTTGGTCTACTCACCAGATGTGGGGGCTTGGAGACGTACATCATTCTGCAGCGTACTGAGTAGAGAATCCAAGGAATGGATCTTCTGCTCAGAGACTGAGTCAATCAAGCTTTTGGTCACCCCTCCTTTCCCTGTGCATGCACAGTTTTGACTCAGTCTTTGCTCAGAAGAGACATGTAGAAGAGTAGTCTTAGAACAGAAGGACAGAGTTATTCCTTGGATTCTGGAAATTACAGTAAGGTCCTGGGCTCCGCATAAGCCTTCGCAAGACAGTCAATGGCTAGGCTGGCTCCCCTGGTTCATCTGGAATAGCTGCCCTTGTCATGGCTGGTTCCCCGGCCCACCTGGAAAAACCACCTTGTTCCTATCATCGGCTGGCTCCCTGGTCTGTCCGGCATAGCCACCTTTGTTCCAGCTTTAGGATAGAGTCAAGACCCCTAACCGAGCTCCACAGACAACAGAGGGGGCTGGAGTCACTACTCGGGTGAATCTTATTCCGAAGCAGCTAAGTGAGAAAAGCCACAGCAGCAAAGTTCCAGATAGGAACAAGCTTACCTTGCCGGGAGGGGCAGAAAACTAAGATGGCAGATCCAGTGGACCCAGGAATACCATGTGTGAGTGAGGAGGATCAGGGCCTACAAGTCCAAACCCAGGGTCATCCAAAAAGCTCCACAGGATCGAAGTTGGTCACTAAAGGAGCAGCGGCCAGATTAAAGGCAAAAGCTCTTTCCTCTCAAAAGAGCTTCAAAAACTGAGAAGGATGCCGGAAGGTGCCAAAAGGCCATTGATAAAAGAATTGCCAAAGCTAAGAGGGAGTGAAGGAGGGGGGAAAGCTCCCCTAGCAAGGAAATGGTTGAAATTTCCTGCGCTTTACCAGCCCAGCAGTTAAGCCTTCCAATTGATGTAAAGCAAAAGATTCCACTGTGCTCTCAGGTCAGGTCGTCAGATAGTGCCAGAGAGCAATCCTCTCGGCCATCCTTTTCATCAGAAGGCAATGAGGTTTTTATTGATCCACACTCGAATCTGTTGCCAGCAGAAAGACAGTGGGAGCCACCACCAAAGTGGATGAAGGTGGCACCAGAGGCCACCTTTACACTCACAGTGGCGGGGCTTTGCCCACAGGAGAGTAAGGGATCTGAAATTACTGACCATATGAAAATTCTGATATCAGAGGCCATAACACAGGGCATCATTGCAGGCCTACAACAGGGATGTCAGGCTGCTCCTGTGGCATGGGAAACTTCCCTATATAAAGACCAATATATGGCATCCCAGCATCAAAGAGATTTGGCGGCTTTCCAAAGGTCTCACTCCCTCCCTTCATGCAGAGTGGGGCATCGCTCTCAGGAGATGAGGACCAAAAAGAAATGGAGCTTTCAGAGGATGAGGAATAGCGCCCGATCCCCTGGCATTCGCAGGGCTCTTTTGCCCAGCTCTCTTTAAATCTTTATTATTTAAGGCCAAAGCCACAGCACACTTGGGAGCTGACCCAGCTACAACAGAGTCAGCATTGGACCTGGTGGATCCAAGTGAGTTACTCTTTTCAGAGCCAACCTCAGAGAGTGAGGAAATTCCCTCACCTAAGTTATTCCGGGACGTGATCCAAAGACAATGGGCTCAACCAGGGGTATACTCTCCCCCAAGTGGGAGTTGCAGAAGATTTTATAATGTGGCCCGGATCTCTCCAAGGCTCTGCAACCACCAACTCTAGATGGCTCTGTGGCAGCCTTAATATCCTCCACCATCCTGTCTAATGATGCAGAGGAAGATCTGAAGAGAGGATAGGAAGGTGGAACTGACCCTCCGCAAGGTGCATCAGGCGGCTGCCTGGGCAGTCAAAGCAGCTACAGCCACCTCATTCTTCAATAGGGCCTCATTGCTCTGGCTCCGCCAGACACAAGCGAGGGTTCTCCCTGGTGACCTTCGCTTACACCAGGACATTAACAAACTGGTAGCGGCTATGGAATTCTTGTCGGATGGTACCTTGAATGCCGCCAGCTTTGCTTCCAGGGCCATTGCCTCTTTGCTGGCAGCCCGTCGACTACTGTGGCTTCGCTATTGGCAGGTGGACATAAGTAGAAACTAGCCTCTGCTCCCTTCAAGGGTAGCAAATATTTGGTGAGGCCCTAGAGCAGGCGTCACCGACCTTTTGGACCTCAGGGACTACCAAACTCATAATTTTAAATCCTGGGGACAATTAATATGAATTTTGACTGATGGTGGCTTGCTGATGTTGGTGATAGAGAGAGAGAGAGAGAGATCTGATCTAACCTACCTACCTACCTCTCTCTCTCTCTCTCATACACACACACACACACACACACACACACAAACAGGCAGGGGTGGGATTCAAATTTCTTAACAACTGGTTCTTGGGCGTGGCCTAATTTGTGGGTGTGGCTTAATTTGTGGGTGTGGCTTGGTGGCCATATGACTGGCTGGGCATGGTTTGTATGTAAATATTATAAATATTTATGTAAATATTGAATTTTTTTTATTAAAAAAGAGCAACTTTTACCCAAAATCAGGCATAGCAGGCAGGCAGATTGAGTTGCCCACAGAATCACAGATTGAGAGATCTATCTTTCTGCCATCGGGTACCTGAGTCTGTCACATAAAATTTGCTTGCAAGCAAACTCATAAAATTTGCTCGCAAGCAAACTCACAAAATTAACTCACAACACACCATGTATGTAAATATTGAATTTTTTATTAAAAAAAGAGCAACTTTTACCCAAAATCAGCCAGAGCAGCCAGGCAGATTGAGTTGCTCACAGAATCACAGATTCACTTAGAGATTTGTGTTTATGCTATCGGCTATCTGAGTCTGCAACTGAATAATAGAACCTTCAGTCCTAAGGGAGGTTCGGCTGTGAGAGCCGAAGATCTAAAGATTAGCTAGAAAGTAAGAAATGCAACAATTTCCTGCTTTCTAGATAAGCTAAATCTCCCAGCACAGCAGAACAGCTGATGGTCAAACAAAAAAAAAAAAAAGGAAAAATAGCAACTTAGCAGGCAAGTTTGCCAGGTAAGGAATGAGTGGGCGGGGAAGGTTCCTGCAGGCCATTGTGGGCGGCACAGCCTTGAATTCCCTCACAGCCTGGATTAATTGCTTTGGGGGGTGCTCTGGGGGTGAAATTTCTCTGTGGACCACCAAAATTTTCTCGTGGAACACCAGTTGGCGACCACTGCTGTAGAGCCCATTCTGATGGAGACTAAGGACAGGAGAAAGGTCTTGCCTTCTCTATATAGTCGAGGTGACCACCGTCCCTCACCTTATTTCCATAGGCTTCCTTTCGGCCCACAGACATGGGGCTTGACACTCTGCAGCCTCAGAGGGTGCCCACAGACAAGACCAATAATTGGACAGATCTGGTTTCAGAGATAGAAATAGACAGCACTTCCATGGCAAGAGACCATTTTGTGCCATAGGCAGTTGCCCCTTTTGCCACTCTGATGACAGGTCCAACCGTCCCATTAGCGGGGGCTTAAGCCTATTCGCCAATTAGTGGGAAGCAACCATGACAGATACCTGGGTCCTGAATACAGTGAGACTAGGTCTCACCCTCGAATTCCTCTCCACACCCCCAAGTTTCTTCATACGTTGCCCACTTGTTGGACATCCAAACCATTCAACTGGTCCAAAAGGGCCAACGGGCAGGGGTTCTACTCCATCCTGTTTGTAGTTCCAAAGACTTCGGGGGGGGGGGGATGAGAGAAATTTTGGGCCTGAAAAGATTGAACAGACATCTAATTCACAGGAAATTCAAGATGCAGTTCCTCCAGTCCATCCTGGAGAGCATCCGAGAAGGTGACTTCTTAACATCCATAGACCTGATGGAGGCATACCTCCACTACCTGTCCAGTCCCACTGCCGGTTCTTCCAGTTCTGCTACGCGGGCTGTCACTATCAGTACAGGGCCCTACCATTCAATCTGTCCTCAGTGCCCAGGACTTTCACTAAAATACTGACGGCGCACCTCAGGGCAATCCACATCTGCATCCAATGTTATCTGGAGGACATTTTAATTTAGTCCTTCTCCCACCTTCGGGCAGCAGAGGATCTGCAAGTCACAATCCGGGTCCTTCAGGATCATGGATTCTCCATCAATTTCGACAAAAGCCATCTAGCTCCTTCCAACCAACTGCTACACCTGGGTGCAGTCATAGATACCAGGTCGTGCAAAGTCTCCCTATCACAGGAGTGTCAGGTCAGTATAAGGACCTTGGCAAGTCGGATCTGAGCAGACCGAACTATGCCCCTGGCCCTCCTCTCGCAACTCCTGGGCACAATTGTGTCCTGCATATCGATCATACCTTGGGCATGCCTGCATGCCAGAACCCTGCAGTGGTTCCTCCTGCCCGACCAACAGTCTGGCAGAAGCAACTTGAATGCCAGGGTTCAGGTCCCACCAAGTGTACTTCAATCCTTCCAGTGGTGGATGTTGCAGGCCATAACCAAGGGATGTGTTTTCAAGGACCCCAGATGCCTGACCATCACTACAGACACCAGCCTCTTTGGCTGGGGTGCCCACTTCCAGTCCCAGATGGCACAAGGGCAGTGGTCTCGGGCAGACCTGAGAAACAACATCAACACCTCTCATCTCAGCGCCATTCAAGCCGTTACGATCAGGCAGCCTGTGCTTCCTCACTTTCAAGGTGGGCTTCCTCATGGCCATCACTTCTGCCAGACAAATATCTGAACTGGTGGACCTCTCCATCCAAACAAGGTGGTTCTGCAGTTGGATCCCTCCTTCCTCCCTAAGGTGAATTCCTCATTCCACAGGGCACAGGAGATAATCTTGTCAGACTTCTGCCAGAGCCCAACCCATGCCCTGGAGAACAATTGTCACACCTTGGATGTGTGATGACCCGCAGTGTAACACAAACATAACAAAATCCAAAACGTAAATAAATGTTCTTTAATGCCTCCAACTTGGCCCCACTGTTCAATAATTCTCAGTTGGAGGTAAAACTTACTCAAAAATAGTCTTTAAAAGAAAGCAATACAGTCCAAACTTAATGAGCAGATAGAGGTTAAATAAAAACCCCCAAACAAACTACAATGAAGGAAATTCCACAATGGACCAGGATAAGTAATTACCAACTTCAAGGAGATAACAAGGTACAGTCAGTTGGAAGGATGCCAACCAAGATAACTTAAGCCCAAAATAGCACACACTTTGCTTCTGGCAATGCTGTGTTTTAACAATCTCTCTTATATACTATTCTCCCCAGCTGCAACCAATGAGGGAAATCATGGCCACTTCCTCTCTCATACGCCAAGTTGTTTCCTCCGTTCCTACCAGCGTGTCCTAGGATGAAGAGGGGATGGATCTGGTTCTTCCTCTGACTGCCCAGCTGGCCTCTGCCCTTCCCCAGCCTCCTCCACAACCTCCGGAGCCACACTTCCACTCCCTGTCAGCTGTTCCTCCTCTCTCTCAGAGTCTGACTCTAACAAGGGCATGACAGGATGTTAGGAGGGCCCTCCGCACCTACATCAAGAGAACTTAGAAGCACAGAATCCCTGTTTGCATCTTTCCAGCCCTCTACACTGGGTAACAAGGTCACACCATCGACCATAGGCTGGTGGATACGGGCATGCATCACCAACGCTTACAAGCTTCAAGCTCTTCCATTGCCCAGATGAGTGACAGCCCATTCCATCAGAAGCACAGTCACGACGGCTGCATGAATGACACAGGCCTCTATCAAGGACATCTGTAGGGCAGCAACATGGTCTTCAATATCCCCATTCATAAGACTCTACAAACTGGATGCCTTCGCTTCAGAAGGTGCATATAGATTTGGGACTCGGGACCAGACTGCTACCCACCCTTAGGACAGCTGGCTTTGGAATGTCCCATTTCTTGGAATCTCTACTCAGGCACTGGAGAAAGGGTGTTGGTATTACCTGATACGCTCCTTCTCGTTGTGCTGACCCCACCCTGGCGACCATCTGGTCCAAAGTCCAGGAGTAGCCAGGATCAGCACTGGAAATATGTCAAGTCAATCGCTATACCTTCATCAAAACTGGGCATGCACAGGCAAAGGAGGCATGACCAAAAGATTGATTGACTCAGTCTCTGAGCAGAAGAGCAGAGTTAACCCATTCCTTGGATTCTCTCTCAGAACACCGAGAAAGAGCGTATCAGGTAAGACCAACGCCCCTTATCATCTGACCATTCCAGCTGTTCTGATGATGCCTGTGTTTGAGTCTCAGGTGAGTCTTAGTTTTGTGTCTCCTGAGGCTGACTTTCTGTTGGAGGAGGAATTTTTCAGCATCAGTATCCTGAGCCGCGACAACTTGTATTCAATTTTTTTTTCATGTCAGTTTTAAATCACTTGTCCAGGTAGCTGACAGAAGTCAAGGCTGACTTGAAAGCATTATTATGGTCAGTTGTACAGTCAACCAGATGTTTAGCCTGGTTTTGGCATTTTTATCCACCTGTTTTGTTAGAATAACAACCTTTAATACAACTTTGAAATTTCCTTTTAGTAGGATCACAATTTCATTTTAAAGTGTATTTTAATTTTAAAATAAAACCAGTCACCAGGGAGGTAGTAGGCTCCCCATTATTCTAAGTGTTTCAGGAGAGACTGTGTTGCTATTTGTCAAGGATCCTTTTTACTTTGGATTTCCTTCAGAACACGGAATTATATCTTCCATTAGAACTATGATCTGTAAATGCTAGTTCTTCCTCATGCAATTCTTGGCACAGACTCAAAATTTCCTTTGAGGTTTTTAAGATCTTGCTGGGGCAGAATAATGACACTTGAAGGAATATTGGAGATAGATTGCTCATATTTCATTCTGATAACGAAGAGTTGTAACATTGAGTATTTATCAATATTTTCTTTTAAATTGCTGAATAAATGTTTAGAGAGAAGGAAGATAGATGAATCTCTAAAGGTCTAAAATAGTGACAGAATATTACTATTATGGATAAGCATCATTTTAAAAAAACGTTCAGTTTTACATTATTTTGTTGAAGAAAACAATTGACAAATTTATATAATTAGAATAAGGTGTATAATGATACTACATGTTTTCTCTTTTTAAATATTAGAATAGCTCAACAAGCAAATATTTTAGCTTTTATCCAATGTAGCAGGACTTTCTTTTTGTAAACCCCCAACTTTCTTTCAAATGTACTTAGTTTTGTTTAATTTTATATGCTGGTCATGCAATATTTGCACAGTTAGAACTAAGAGATCTAAACAAAATGATTTATGAAAATGATTTAAATTTAAATTTTCGTGAAGTAGAATTCAGCATGCTATATTGTTTTGCCTACTTATAAAATCCATTTTGTTTGAAATGGACACCAGTTTTAAAAGGTCATGAAACAGATAACCAATATTTGGGGAAATGCATATAAAAAACTGGTTTTATGGGAAAAAGAAGCAAACAGAAGTTACAAGAGACTGAGACTTGAAAGTAAAAAACTCAGGCAGAAAATCAATATTTGCATATATAATTTACTTATATGTATAGTTATACATGACCTACAACAATAAAATATAAACATGGAGGAAAGTCATGAATAATTAAGGCGCTTAAAAAGCATTTAAAAATATCATTGACAGGTTTTTTGCTAGTGGGGGAGGGCATTAGGCTATAACCCTGTTACAAAATGTAAAACATATGTTATACTAAAAGTAATTTATTTGAAATATAATATGTCATTCTTCAAGGATCTGGAATAAATGTGAACTTAAACTACGCTTTCAATTTTTAAAATATAATTTAAATGATGACAAATCCCATGCTTTCTTCATTAATCTATATTTGCATCCTTGGAACGACAAAACAAAGAACAACTTCCCTCTGGGTAGTAGGTAAACATGAGGCAAGATTCATGGGAAATAGATAAGATAATAGTGTTCACAAAATACAAAAATAAAGATGGGATTTAGATACATAGATACAGAAATTTTTAATAGTCTTGAGTAACACTACAGAATAGTTCTCAACTAATAAACATTGTTCAAAGTTTCCTTAGCACTGAAAAAAGTGATATAGGACCTCAAAGGTCTGGCTGTCCCAGCACATATATGGTCACCTGATCATGATTTGGGCACTTAGCAACAGCTCATATTTAGAACCACTGCAGCATCTTCTTGTCATGTGATGACAATTTGGAAACCTTCCCAGCCAGCTTCCAACAAATAAAGTCAATAAGGGGAAGCCAGCAGGGAAGGTCACAAATTGGGATCACATGATGTCTTCCTTAATGACCATGGTGATTTGTTTAAAGATTGTGGCAGAAAAGGTAATACAATTTGGTGCAGTCATGTGATGCCTCACTTAACAATGAATTTTCCTGTCCCAATTTTGATCATAAGACAAGAGCTACCTTTATATGCACAATAAGGAGTTGAATTTCTGGGTGGTTATTAATAAAGGATAATCTAGCTACAGTAGTTCCTGTTGTAGAAACTTGGTTTATATATTGCTATAAGGTATGCTAAATGAAGGTGTCCTAAAAGCTGACTTGGAAATTGCACCTAAACAGAGTGTGGCAGCTCCTATTAGATACAACGAATACAAGTAGTCCTCAACTTATGATCACAATTGAGCCCAAAATTTTTGTTGTTAAGTGAGATACTTGTTGAGTGAATTTTGTCCCTTTCTTTACAACCTTTCTTGCCACAGTTGTGAAGTGAATCACTGCAGTTGTTAAGTTAGTAACATGGTTGTTAAATCTGGTTTCCTCTATTGATTTTGCTCGTCAGGTCGCAAAAGTGATCACATGACCCCAGGACACTGCAACTGTCATAAATATGAGTCAGTTGCTAGGCATCTGGATTTTGATCACACGTCCTTGGGGGTGCTGCAAAGGTTGTAACTGTGAAAAATGATCATGTCACTTTTTTCAGGGCCATTGTAACTTCAAACATTCACTAAATGAACTGTTGTAAGTCAAGGACTATCTGTAGAAATAAAATAACATGAACTATGCTGGCTTCCATTGTTTCTGGATACACTACAAGATAGCTAATTAGTTTACTTTATTGATTAGCCCTTGGGCCATATCAAATGTAGAGTTCCGGACACAAATTATTACTAAAATTTGATAAAAACAATTTAAATGGAATTTGATAAAATACAATTAAAAATGAAATTGGAACAAAATAAGATTTAAAATGAAATTGGAATAAAATACAATAATTTAATATATAGATAAATAAAATATGATGAAATTATATTTCGTTATCATCCCTACAATCTACCCCAATCAGTCCCACATATGGCGATTACTACAAGATAATGTATGACTAATACTGTTGAGAAATCTTGTCACTGGCATAAATTTTTATTCCTATCTTTTGTTCCTTGTTTAATTAGTAATTAATTGTTTAAGCACTACATTTCCATGTTTCGTTCACTCTTCCTGTTGGAAAAAAGAAAGAAGGACATGTATATTTTCATGGACTTACATGTGTGTTTACATGTTTTCGTTTGTTTTATTTTTATTTTTTTGCCTGGGTAATCATGTTCCTTTTTTAAAAAAAAAATCTGTTTAAAAATTGTTAAGCCATATGTAGTTGAGTACCTCAAGATCCAATGAATAATACAAATCCACAGCCCATGTTAGTCCATTTTTCCACGTTTGGTTTACTTTGGTAAGGTTCATATTAAATTCCTCTGTTTAAAAGTCCATGCCAACCCAAAATGTGGAAATGACTCTTGGTATGACTAAGTTCCACTGAAATCAGTGCAAGTTTTTAGAAATTCAATTTACAAAGTACTTTTCCTTAATTGCAAAAAAATTAAAGTAGTTGAGTCTTCAAATATAAGGATTGTAATAATTTAAAAACATACATTTAGAATTTGAAATTAGAACATTTGCTCTTGTGCTATCACTTAACTAGATTTTAGCAATAAAATTGCATTATTCCTATTTGCTGCATTTTGTGAGTTTTATTAAATAGAAAATAAATCACTTGCGCCTGCTTAATTTGTATCTTGTTTTTTTGCTTCTTCCTCTTGTCTATTCCTTCTTTTCCTTTCTCTAGCAGAACCACAGTTATGCCTGCAGTAATTCTATATGGTTATGAAATACAGTATGCTAATAACATTTTATGTTAGAAGTATGAAACAAGTAGTCAAACATGTTTTAATGACTTTCAAATGAAAATAGGAATTCAGATAACTTGACAGTCTGTATTTATAAGACATTGTCTCTACATATGTAAAGGTTGCAAGAGAGATTGGCTGTTTTTCCCCGACTGAGTGAAATGAAAGAAAATGGTTGGCTAGAAACTTAAATGGAGTATCTGAAACATGTTTTGATTCTAACATAGCCATAGGCAAATATGCTTTAATGAAAAATGTAAGGACAGAAGATAGAAACATAGAAAAATTTAATACATTATTGGACATAATGTCATAGTTTAGATTCAGTATTAAAGAGTTGCCACCTATTTTAAGCTTATGCCTGCATTTCTAGATGTTCATTGATTTTATGCTAGAATTTCAGAGGACAAGAAATACAGTGTGCATTTTGTTTTCTGTTTTACATGGCACGAGGAATTATTAGAATTCCTCAGTATTTTACAGGAAAACTAGGAAGTGATATTTCTATATAAAACCATATTTTTCCACCAACATCCTTTATAGTAAAGAGATTTCACTAGATTGGCAAGTGACAAGTAATTTTAGAGATAGAATAGATAGAATTGTACTTTACTTGTGTTTCTTAAGATAGAAATTATTACAGATAGCTTTGCTGTGAATATCAGAAAACAATGAGTTTTGATATCTAAAAAAATTGCATTATTAAATTAAAAATAGTAAATAAAAGCAAGTATTGTTCTGCCATAAGAAAAAAAAATGTATGCCAGACTGAACTGCAGACATAATATTTATGTAGTAAAAATTGCGAGACATTTTAAATACAGCTTTGTTCTTAATGTTTAATTATTTTTCCAAGATTATCCAGAATTTAATTCTTAAAAACCAATTCCTTGCAGGTGCCATACTAGGCAGATCAGAAACACAGGAATGCATCTTCTACAATGCTAATTGGGAAAATGATAAGACAAATCGTAGTGGCATTGAACTGTGCTATGGTGACAAAGATAAAAGAAGACACTGCTTTGCAACATGGAAGAATATCTCTGGATCTATTGAAATTGTGAAAAAGGGTTGCTGGTTGGATGATATTAATTGTTATGACAGGCAAGCAAACATGACTATTTTCATATATTTTCTGTTTTGTAAAGTTTAATCTTGTTCAAAAGTATAAAATTTGATGATGTGTATAAGCATAGACTATTATACAAAATTTATACAGAGTAAAATACCAAATAAATTCCTTAAGGTAAGTGATAGAGTGATCTTTCATTGTTTGGGGGTATTGCCACATTACTTTTTAGGTGTTTCTATTTTAATGCCAGATTTGTTTGTTCATTCTTTTGTGTAAAAGTTGGCTAGTTTTATGTACGTTTTGTGAGGCTTTGTTGATAAATAATAGCCAAAACCACATTGGATGTGTTTGTTTTTTTCCATAAGTAAAAATTGGATGTAAAGGTCCATTTTTCCAAATCTGCTTTTGATTTGATAATCAAATTGGAACAAACTAGTGCTAAGTTAATCTGGTGTGAGAAAATTCTTCAGATCCACATATCTGACTGGTGAGACGGTCCCTGCATAATTGCATGAACTGCATTGGTTGTAATTATGCAGTGCAGTATTAAATGTAGACTGAAATGCTACAGGGAGTCATAATTTAAATTGAGAGTGAGCTGAAGCGCCAGTCATTTCTGTATTTTTTTTCTATCCATTTCATGCAGGCCTTTTCTCAAAATGAAAAGCAAGAAGCTCACATGTTAGATATGTAGAAGATTTGTACTATTATTTTAAGAGATGCTTCAGATTAGCATGATTAGCAACCACTTTATAAGAAGCAATAGGCAGTCTGCTGGTATCAGACAGGTATCATCTTTTGATGCAATGTGTGTGATTTGTGCTGCTTTTTATGTAGTATCTTTTATATTGTTCCCTTTCGTTGTGGAAGCCAAATGAAAGTTTGATGTACTTTTGCACAAAATTATAATTACTCAGATATTCAACCTTTTAAATTATGTATTAATTTACTCCTAGCAATTTTTGCTGGATTTTAAAAATATAATTGTACCATTTTAATATTTAACTGATTTTAATCTCTTTCAGAACTGACTGTATAGAAAAGAAAGATAGCCCTGAAGTGTTTTTCTGCTGCTGTGAGGGCAACATGTGCAATGAACATTTTTTCTACTTTCCAGAGATGGAGGTCACACAACGTATGTGATATAACTCTTCCTAAAACGAGTCCCGCAGAGAAATTTATTTAGAATTTAAAACCTATATTAAATATTGAACATGCTTATAGATAACATGTATTTTTCTGTTATCCTATTGGATAATAATAATTGTAAATAAGGAAACATAGGAAGGGACCTGGACACAGCAGCCTTGGTTAGATGCAATAGTAAACAATACAGGTAGTTCTTGACTTACAACCACACTTGGTATCAGAATTTCCATTGAAGGTCAGTCTGATCCTAAATCAAGGCATCACATGACTGGACCCAACTTCACAACTATTTTTACCACAATTGTTAAGGGAATCACCACTGTCATTAAACAAGTCACATATTTGTTAAGCAAATCACACAGTTGTTAAGTGAATCTGTCTTTCACAGTTGACTTTGTTTGTTGGAAGCCAGAGGTCGTGATCATATGACTGCAAGATGCTGCAACCATCATAAATTTGAGCTGGTTGCCAAGCACCCAAATGGTGATCATGTGACTACAGATGTTTTGTGATGGTCTTTAAGGATGGGTGATAAGTAATTTTTTTCTGAGCTTATCGTAATTTTGAATGTGTCAAGCCCAAAGACCGCACAGTGAAATCCAATCAAATCCAATATTTTATTTGCTTATACCTAATGGACATAAACTACAGCTATAACTCACTTCTCTAATAGATATATCCAGAGAGGTTCTAAGGCCGTGATGGCAAACCTATGGCATGCGTACCACAGGTGGCACGGAGAGCCATTTGTGTGGGCATGCGAGTCCCAGCCAAACTTACCTGCACTGTGCATACGTGCGCCTCCCAGCTGATTTTCGGCCCGTTTGAGACTGTTTTTGCCTTCCTGGAGGCTTGTGGGAAGCCTCTGCAGCCTCAGGAGGCCGAAAAACGGGCCTTCTGGAAATACTCAAAGTGCTGAAATGGGTCCGTTTTCAGTCTCCTGAGGGTCCCAAGGCTTCCCTCAAGTCTCTGGGAGGGCGAAAGTGGCCTGTCCCAGGCTGCAGAGGCCCTCCGGAGGCTGAAAACAGCCACTTCCGGTATTACTGGAAGGCCCGTTTTTCAGCCTCCCGATGCTGCAGACGCTTCCCTCAAGCCTCCGGGAGGGCGAAAACAGCCTCAAACGGGCCAAATATAAGTTGGGAGGCGCACACATGCGCATTGCAGGTAAGGGGATGGGGCGGGGGGATTGTGTGCACATGTGCAGGGGGGCAGGACGCAATGCATTGTGGATGCCGGCACGCACATGCACGCACTTTTGACACACCACAACAAAAAGGTTCGCTATCACTGTTCTAAGGTGTGGCTATTCTAAAAGTTATTCCCCCCTCCCCACCATCTACTTTGGGAATTTGCAGTCTCTTAATTTGGGCTTCTCTCCGGAATGTACTGTTGGGAAATCTCTGGGCTACCAAGATTCTCCTCTGTTGTTTCTCCAGATGCACATTCTATCACAGAAGTGTCATTAAATAAATGGTTGTAATACAAGGACCACCTGAAGTTGGATTAGATTGGAAAAATTATTGCTGAATTTTGACCTTATGTATCTCCCTTTTATCCCAACAATAATCTATATCAGCAGTCCCCAACCTTTGTGGCTTGGTGGCCAACAGGGAGAGGAAGAGGGAGCTGGGCTGCACGAGCGGCAGGCCAGCACGCATGCAGCCTTTGCACAATTGGCAGGCCAGCCTGTCACTCACACAAATTGAGCTGCCTGCGTGCTCCAGCCAGCCACTTGTGTGGCCCAATTCTGAATAGGCTGTGGCTCGGGGATTGGGGACCCCTGCCTGATGGTTGCATCTAATAAAGATTATTACTAAATTACAATGACTACAATTGTCTGGTGCAAAGAATTGAAAACCCTCACCAGTTCAAAACACTGATAATATTATTATTGCTACTATAAACAAGCATGGTCAAAGCTAAATTGGTCCTAGATAAGGATCAATGGAATTCTGCGGAGCTGGATTTGGGTTTCTTGTGGCTGCGCAATGATTCCAAACTGATGATACATTTAACTGTGCCTTCCAGCTCAGTCTGTTCATCTCCTTCAAGAATAGGCAAAATATTATGATCTTAAATGCAAACCTAAAATTTAAACATTTAAGCTTCAGATGTGTCATAGATAACTTTAATGTATGGATAGCTTAAATGTCCTCAATTTTTAAGAATTGCTTATATTTTCTGTGTTAATATTGAATTATAAGAAAACTTCTTCCCCCTGCAGCTACTTCCAATCCTATGCCAACTAAACCACCTCTGTTTAGTACCTTGCTTTACTCTCTTGGACCTATAATGGGAATAGCAGTGATTGTACTCTTTTCATTCTGGATGTACAGACACCACAAATTAGCATATCCTCCAGTACTTGTACCAACCCAAGTAAGTGCATTATTTTGAATGGAAGTACATTGGTTTCTTTGTGAGATTTATATCCCATCTTTTTCTTAGCTTTCTCAAGTCGATATAGACTTGTTACTTTTGACGGTTGCTATTTGACTTTTTAAAGATTTTTGGAAAACTGTTGGCATATGATCTGAGAGTCTGTAGCTAGAGGAAGAAATTAGTTGAAATTAGTTTTGTTTCTCTCTTCCACAATTCATAAAAAGATTGTCAGCATCCTACATCAGACTTTTTGCAAAAGGCACAGCTTAAAGTAAATATTTTGAACTTTATGATTTGTATATGATATGTTTTAAAATTACTCATCTATGGTAACAGGATGTTAAGTATACATATTAAATTTAGGAATACTCTTGTTTTTCTCATTATTTGGAAAAATTATTTTAAAATAATAATTTTTGAATATTCAGTTGTATTCTAATTTTGTTCAGGTATCTAAATAATCAAAGCAATTCAGCCCTATCACCATTCAAATTATGTCAGGAGATACAAAGCCTTCATGCTTGTTGCTGCCCATGCATTGGTGTTTATGTAAGTCAGTACCTTGCTATTGGAAGGAACTGTTTTGCATGTAGAGCTGTATGATTGACAGCAGTTTTCGGGTGGATATTTGCACTATGAATGACGGTTTGCAGGAGATAATTGGCATTTGAATAATATTGCCAGGTTCCATTGTAATTTGTTGGCTTTCTGCACTAGATCCTATTGTTTAGAAAATCTAGGAAAGACTGTCCTTGTTGAACTTGGATATATTTCAAAATTATTTTTAAAATGAATTTTATGAATATCTATCATTTATACAGAAGTGTATGTGCACACTTCTTAAACATTCTCATACAAAATGTGATGCAAAATATAAGTCCACACTACTTAAATCCCCTTGACTTTACAGAGAGGTATCTGTATGCAGCAGCAACTGCAGAGAGGTTTCAATATAATGAAAAGAGTGAAAAGTGCTACGACCAGTCATATGATCATTACAAGGAACTGTATACAACACATGTGATCATTTTCATAAATTCTTCTGCGCATATTCTATAATTGTAATTTTGGCATTACCATTTTTATCAGTACCATTAAACATGAGTATTTGTAAAAACTCAGGGGATTAGGAGTACAATATAAAAGAATTTGAACAGAAAAATGATCTGACTAGCCATGGAACCTAATATAAACCTATGATTGTAGAGTATAAATCGGATTATCAACATATTTGCAGTAGATACAATCAGTGATACATAAGTTTGATTACAAGGACATTTCTGCATGCTATAAGCAACCTGTAGCTGAAAAAAGTCCCTTAAAAGGCTCATTTTTATAAAGTTGAAAAGTTGATTTATTTAAAATAATTTGAACTGTTTATAAACAGGTTTATATCATCTATATAAGAAAGAATATCCAAAATAATTTGTAGTAAAAGATCAATACAATTTAAAAAAGGAAGAGCAAAGTAAAACCTGACATACCAGTCTAATGAAATCAAGTCTCATGAGTGTAGTTTGATATCATGGACATATTTACATGAGATTCTTGGCAACATTATAGAAATGCTTTGCCATTGGCTTATTCTGGTTCCCAACCCCACCCCACCCCCGCCACACACACACTTTCCCCTTTTTATGTCAGCCCTGAGATTTCCTTCTGATTTCCCAAGTATTAACCAGGTCTGAACTTCCTGAGCTTTTAAAGATCAACCAGATCCTGCCACCTACCTTGGAAAGTCAGTGTATGCAATATTAAAACATTTTGTAAAATGAAAGAGAGATAGGATAGGCCAACCACTACAGCTTTCTACCAAAATAATCCTATCTATAGCCATAAAGTAACATCTACCTTGTTGTGGAACAACGCAGAATCTTTGAAGGTATCTTTACATCCATGGAAGTAATTAAATAGCTGTCAGTACTAAATGCTGCAGAATGAACTAATTTGAGTCATACGGGGACTACAGTATGACCCAAGGCTGTACCTATTCAAAAAAATAATGGAGAAATTGCTTCTATAATTTTCATGCAAATGTTTTAGTGAGCAGCTCTACTTTAAATTGGTTCCTTATGCGCACAACAGTTGTAAGAAGGTTTCATCATTTTCCTGGCTCCTTTTTCTTTTATGAAGTAAGTAAAAATTAGCTTATCAGTTACTGTTTTTTACTACTATAATCAAATAGTTTCTGAGAATATAATTTGAAAAGTAAAACTTGTCAGTTAAAATTTACTTCATCTTTTCATTTAAACAATTGTAGAACACTAGGCGTTTCTTGTACCTGATAGAAGAGGAATAATGAGTTTAAGCATAGGAGCCATTGCCCACCTTCCATGCCATGTACTAGTCAATTACTAGTCAATGAATAAAAAAGTTGAAAACCCAAATGGGCTAGCAACCAGGGTTTATTTCTAAGGGTGATATGCTTAGTGTTCTTTTAAATGTGATTGAGCCTGTTTCCTAGTTTGTATTTCTGGAAACAAATGGTTCATGGTTATTTTTAAAATGATAATAGTAAAATTAACTTGGTTCATTTAGTCTTAGGCAAGAAGTATTTGGCCATCTTCATTTCACAAGGTATTTCTTGTTGCAATGATTTGGAAAGAACACCCTTCTTATTATTTCTGTAGCAGAGAAGTTGTGAGTTGTGAGTTAGATCAAGGAGAATAATACTGTGTACCAAGCAACTCATCTGCTATATGAAAAAGGAAGGACACCTTAGATGTGCTTCATCTTCTGATCCACCCATGTCTTTGTCTACCAAAACAATAAATTCGATAATTTTATTCTATATGTTCTATTTGCAGTAGTCACTGAACCGATAGTAACACCGGTTGAATCCCACCCCTGGGTAGAACTGTTTTAATAATTATTTTATAGTAGATTATATAGTTTTATAACAAATGTAGTGTCAACCTTGATTCAGCATACTTATTTGGTTTATTTGAACTAATTTGGTTGTGATCATTGTCCTTCACAAACTAAGTATTGATTAATATATTATTAATATTTAGAAAGTATATATAGACTTTAAAACCAGTTGATTGCATAGCAGTATCTGCTTAGCTCCTCAGAAAATGGTACCATCACACTGAAGTTTGCAAGATATTCATTGAAAAGCAGTATCTTCCAAATTAGAAGTGTAATTATTACAGCGCTTAACAATTTTTTTATTGCCAGATTAGATGAATTCAGTACTTCTTTATCATCCTTTTGTATTTGGAGCAGTTGGTACAGTTACTCTGCTTCTATTTAATTTTACACCTATATTTTGAATGCTATATATCATTAACCATATTCCACAAATGCAAATCCTTCACTCCACTGAATTTTTGTAATTTATATCAGATGCTCGTGACATCAAGAAGTTGATAAGCACTGGAAATAATTTCTTTTCACTTTAAATGAGATCTTACATGCTGGGCTGCTAAGCACTATCTTATGTTTTACTGTACAATACGGCTATGAAACTCCTTTGAAAGAGGATCAACTCCTCTTCAAATTATCAAAACCAGTGCATGAGAACCTGCTCCTGCCTAATATAGCCTGGTGTAACTATTTCACTTTGCAAACCGGCATGCATATGTGAGTAAAGCTTGGTGGGAGTAGCTTTCAAAACAGCCCTACAGACTGGACAAAAGATGTGATTATATAGATTCAAAGTCCTTTGTATGCAGTCCAGTACGTTGCCAACTCTGTTTCTGAAGAATTTGCACAGGCTTTTCTGTCAGGGCAGTTTATTATATGGTCAACATTCTTTCAGTTATTTCTGTGATCCAATTACCAATATGAATCATTAGAAAAAAACTGACTTATTTTAACCCGGTTGTTTGCACATGAGAAGTAAAGGAGGATTTCTTTCTCTCATTTTCTATATTTTTCCTCATCAGAGACTCTACCTTTATAAAGCTGAAGATTTCTGATTTTGCACAGTTAGTGTTAATATAATGGATTAAGGAAACTCCTCATTCTGAGTGACCTGCTGACTATCTGGTTGGACCTTTAAATATTTTTTTATTTGGGAGGAGGAGATTCAAGAGAAGAGAATATCAGGAATTTCTTTGTTATTTATTAGCATCTTGAAAGAATAGAAACTACAGTAGTAAGGTTGACAGGGAAAGTTTATCATATGAGCGATGATCGTTCCCCCCCAGTCCCCTTATCTTAATTTCTGCTCAGTGAGGCACACATGATTGGGAAGTAATTTTGCATCTGTTCCAGTTATCTATATTTTTGCTTGCTTTGAGTGTTTGTGGATCAGTAAACACTGGATTTTAAACAGATTTCTTCCTTGTGCAACTTGCTGTATTTAAACTGGTCTTTCAAGTACCTACTGCTTTTATTAAAATCAGAATCCTTCTTTCTTGAGACTACCTTGTTGATTTAAAGAGAAAATCTGGTGGCATTTTTTTAAGAGGAAGGGAAAGGAGATGTTTAGCACATCTCGATTCCTGGTAAATGGGACAGGTCTCTGTTCTAGAAAAGGCAGCGACAGCAGCATAATTACTTGCTGAGTAGTTTTCATCTGGGAAAGAAGTACACTTATAACTTAGGTAGTGGGTTGTGAGGGTAGAATCACAGGTTGGTATGAATGTTGATGATAAAAATCTCTCCTCCCAATTCTGCTTCCTTGTGTTTTCATTTTGCTATTGGTTTTATTGCTATTTTATATTAGTTTATAAAGCATTTCCCTCAATTTATCAGTAAGCTCGCCTCCACTTTTAAAAAAATAAGAAAAAATTGAGGTGTTTCATCAGTGTTAAAATAGAAGTTAATTAAATGTTAATTTATATACTGATATTTCCAAATGAAAGCAGCTGATCAAAAGGAAAGAAGGGTGATATTTCTAGAATTAATTAGCTACCAAAAATATTATTGAAAAATGAACTATGTTTAGCAAGTTTAATGGTTAAATGAAGTAAGATTAGCATGAGGGTATTGTGTTTTGTTTCACTGTTATATTTTGTAGTTTGTAGGTTAGATGATGCAACACTGCCCTCTTGTGTAATGTACTAATTTATATTTTTTGCACAGTTACTTTGTTTAAAACATAACCAATATCTTAATAATTAAATTACTACATTTCTCTATGCCTTCTGACTACTTATACTTATGGAAATAAGTTTTGAAAGCTTCTGTACTATTTGAGCATTTGATTACAAACTTTTTAATGTTCAAACAAGTCAGAGGTATATAAACACTATCACTATCTTTTATTGTCAAAAAAGGTCAGTGAAGTACACATTTGAGAATTTAATGCATGCTGAATTTTATAACATTTAGTTACTGATGGCTCTCGCTTTTCCTAAGACGCACTTATATCTGCTTTGTATTATATGAAATAATTCCCTTTTGCCTGTGTGTATGTGTTTTTTTACAAGCATGCCTTTCATATAATGATAGAGGTAAGATGCACCATTTTATTTATAGTCATACATTTGTGGAGTTACAAACTACCTATAGGAGTAACATTTGGAAAAGATGTTTATTTGTATCCAAAATTATTGGATTCTTTATTTGTTGGATTTTCTATAGTATAACATGTCAGCATCAAAAAACAATTTGATGGCCTATTATGGCAAAATTGTGATTAGTTCCATTAGTTTGAGTGGAAAAATCTAATACAGTGCCTAGTATATTCATGTGATATTGAACCTCTTATAAACTAATTGACATAAAAAACGTCTTCATAACAATCATTGGACGTCTGTTAAGATGAAGAATCTGCATATGCAAGAGAAAAATGTTTTGTATTTTGTTGTGGAAATTTGGTAAAAGTTTTTAACATCCATTTATTTTTCGTTGTTTCAAAATCTGTTCTCTCTGTCTCAAAATATAATGCACTTATAAGGTTCTGAGAGTTACTTCATGCACAATTAAGGACCTGAAATTATCCTGGGATATTAAATAACAAACCTGCATGCGGTATTAGTCTATTTTTGAGAGTTTTCTTAAAATCAGAAGTGATAGACATGGTAGATTTCCTTTTAGAAACCAGATCTTGAAGACCCAGTACATATGTGGAGTTCATCAGGCAGCCTGTTGAATCCAGAGAAGTATTCATTTAATACTTTCTCTGTTGCTTTGTTAAATACATTTTTCTACTATTATTTCACATTACTATTTGGAATGGTGGGATTAAATTGGCATAGGTAGGATTACAGGTAGTCCTTGTATAGTTACTGCCTCATTTAATGACTGTTCTGTTACAACTGTGATGAAAAAGTAACTTTGCAGCCAATCCTCATATTTATAACCTTTGCAGATATGTAAAACAAAGAAACATTGAAGTTAAAATTTGATGTTCCATATAGCATCCACTTCATCTAATAACTGAAGCACCAGGGAAACTGGTTCAAAAGGCTGTAAGTTGCTTCAGTAAGTTGCCTGGCAGTAGCCACCATGTGCCACACAAGCCACCCACAAACCTGGCAAGTGCCAGCCCTGCTCTGCCATTCCTGCCAGCCTGCTTGCTAGCTAGCTAGCTGCCTGAGACTTTCTAAATAACCCATGATCCTCAATTAACAATGGAAATTCAGGCTCTCTTTACCATTGTTAATCAAGGGCTACTTAATCAAGCAATACAGTAGTATGCTTAGGAGAAAAATGCAAAAGGAATCAAAGTTTCAGCCTGATTAGATAGTTTATAATATAAATGCAGAGGAAGAGGAAAAGAAAAGTGGCATTCTTCAGTGGGTGTGAGAAGCAAAATGTAATGTTATCCCTTCCTTGTAGTTGAGGACTAATAAAGATATACACTTTTTGTCCCTGTATGTAGTAAAGATTAATCCTCATAATATTTTAATTATGTTGCATGAAGGACCCACATAGATTAAAAAGTGATTCCTTTGTTGTAAAGTTTATTATGTCATTATAAAGCTATTAATCACTTCTTTTGATCTGTGCTACCCAATCCACCCATTGTTACATCACAGCATATGTATAAAATTTGTGGGTAAAAAAGATTTCTCATCCTATTTTCAACAAGAAATATAGAACCATGTATCTTTAGAATAATTTATTTGTTACAAAGGGAAGCATATCATTCTATAATTACACCTCAGTTTATATCATACTGTGACACTTGTAACTTATAAGGCCAGTTCATCATAGTTCATTCTGTTTACATCCTGTAGGTGCTTTTCTATTTATCAAAGTAGATGAAGTAGTGAGGACCAGGAAATAGAATCACATATAGTACCTTCGAGATCCCAATCAGCATTGCCATAATAAATGACTTTAAACCTTCCTTGTAATGCTTATAATAAATAAATGCTAATAAAGTTAAGTAGTTCCTAACTACAAAAACTGATTTCCCCATCTTTCAAGTGATATTGGGTCAATAGCTGGGTTGGTAAAATAGGAATGGATCCTCAGGAATTCTGTACATATGCAGGAAATAACCACAGGCTGCATGAAACATATAGATTTTCTATAAAAGAATTATAATTCCATTAAAATAGAGTTTTTAATAACTTTTTTTTACAGTTTCTTCATTTAGGTAAAGTATTTTTCAAAAAAAATTTAGTAGATATATGTTGCAGAAACTGTTTTGTATTGACCATATATAGAGATTAAAGATACTGGATTAGTTTCAAGAAATTTAATTCCTTCTGTATTTTGTATGCATGCCTTTGTTTGGAATCATACAATTTAAGTGTTAGATTTATTCATTTCATTTTTGCTGAAAAAGAATTGAAATTTAATTTAAAAATTGTGAGACGTTAACATTTTGTTTGCATTCTGGTAAGATTTGTTGATATAATTTGCTTCCTAAATTGTTGTCTTTGAATTGGTGAATTAGATTATACTAAAAAATGAACCTTTTTTGACTGTTATTATTTTTAGGACCCTGGACCACCTCCTCCATCCCCATTGATGGGCTTAAAGCCATTGCAGTTACTAGAGATCAGAGCTAGAGGAAGATTTGGCTGTGTCTGGAAAGCTCAGCTGTTAAATGAATATGTTGCTGTGAAAATATTCCCAGTGCAGGTATACGAACAATCAAATATGGTACTATGAAATGTTACAAATGTTTAAAATGTTTTTTAAAATACTGTTATAATAAGGAAATCAGGTGATATCTCAAAATATGTCTAAATGTCACAAGCCTCAGTAGCACAGTGGTTAGAGTGCTGTACTGCAGGCCACCAGGCTCAAGGTTGACTCAGCCTTCCATCTTTCTGAGGTGGGTAAAATGAGGACCCAGATTGTTGGGGGCAATATGCTGACTCTGTAAAACCACTTAGAGAGGGCTGTAAAGCACTATAAAGCGGTATATAAGTGCTATTGCTATATGATTGCTTAATAAAACATTCCAGTGGTTTTGAGACCAAGTAAAATGTGAAAGGAAATAAAGGACATCTTTAATGATCCAGTGAGACATCCATCCTGATGGGTGAGGAAATAATTCCATTTTAATAACAGGCTTGGGATTTAAATACTAATAAAAACCAAAGGGCATCCTTTTTTAATCAAAATATGTTCAAATCAGATCATTTATTTACAATTTCAGACTAATTACGGTAGTCCTCACTTACCCAACTATTCTATTTAGTGATTGTTTGAAGTTACAATGGTGCTGAAAAAATAAATTTATGGCCCATTTACAACTTTTGTAACATCCCCGAGTCTCGTGATTGCCATTACAGCCAATACACATTGTCCAGTGCCTGACCTATTATTGTTTTCCCCCCCTTTCTTTCTCCCCCTATGGGGCAGAGAGGTCCATAATAAAAAACTATTAAGAAATAAATAATTATAATCTTTATTTAAACACATTGCTATTTCTGTTTATGACTTATGTGCCAGCTATTTACCAGCAGCATGAAAAACATTCTCGAATCTGGGGAGAAATAACTAGATAAAGAAAAAGAAAATTGCTGATTTAATTCTGTCTTACTGTCAGATGAACTTCATTGAATTGTTAACCTCACTTCATTGTCTATATTTATTTGATGAAGCAAATCAGGAAAAATCCTTATCTTTATTCCAGAGAACTGCAGACAACTTGCTTGCCAAATATTATTAGTTGTTCTAAGAGAATTATCTAAATTTGTCTGGCCTCAATTTAATAATCTGTTTCACAAAATTTCTAAAGATTTATGCACAGTTCAGAAATTGCTAGAAGCAACTACAAGCATTTGCAGATGATTTAGTTTTTATACTAGGAGAACTGTTAGTAACTGGCCCCAGATTGATAGAGAAGATCAAGGAATATGGAGAAGTTGCAGGATTGAAAATAAACAAAGAAAAAACTAAAATAATAGTAAAAAAAACCTTACAGACAGAGAAATGAACTGACAGAGAAAATAGTCCTTCAGATAGTAAAGGAAGTGAAATATTTAGGCATCCACTTAACAGCAAAATGTGCAACAATTAAAGATGATAACTACACAAAATATATGCAACAAATTAAGTTGGATTTGGAGAAATTGAAGAATTTACAATTATCAATGATAGGGAGAATAGCTACCATAAAAATGAATGTATTACTGAAGCTACTTTTCTTATTTCAAACAATACCAATAAAACTAGAGAAAAAGTATTTTAAAGAATTAAATAAAACAATTTTGAAATATATCTGGCAAGGGAAAAAAGCAAGAATAAAATAGAAAATGTTACAGGAGTCCAAAGGCAATAGGGGTTTTAGGCTACCAGATTGGAGCTATGCTATCAGGCATATTTTACATGGGTAAAATAATGGATAAATTTGAGGCATAGAAGATTATTATTATTATTGGAGGGATACGATCTTCAATTAGGATGGCATGCTTTTTATGATATGGAAGGAGTACTTCACATAGATATTTTCAAAGACATGTGAGGAATGCTTTACTTTTAGTATGGGAAAAAGTTAAATCACAGAATAGGAAAATACCAGTCTGGCTTTCAACAATGGAAGCATTAATACATCCAAATCTTATTAATTTGGAAAAAATGGTACTTTATAAAGACACTTTAAATGAGAATGGTGAACTTAAAACTAAAGAATTAGGAAATCAAGGGGTGGACCTAGGTTGATGGCCACACTTGCAAATACAATCAAGATATGAGAAAGATGCGAAAACATGGGGTTTTTATAAAGAACCAACAACACTTGATAAGATGTTATTAGGGACAGATGAAAAACTGATAAGAAAAATATATAATTATTTATTAAGCTTTAAAATGGAAAATGAACAAGTTAAAGAAACGATAGTATGGGCAAAAAACTTTGGCTATACTATAGAACTAGATAAATGGCAAAAATTATGAGATAAGAATTCAAACTGCTAATGGCTACTGCCATTTGTAGAAAATCTCTACAAAATGTTTTATAGGTGGCATTTGCCACTGGCAAGACTAGCAAAAATGTTTTAACAATATGTCCGCCAAATGTTGGAAGTGCTATCAGACCCCAGGTACGTATTATCATATGTGGTAGACATGTATGAAAGCAAGAAAATACTGGATGAAAATACACACATGGTTGGAAAAGATGATTAAGCAGCATATAGATTTGAAACCAGAAATATTTATAATACCAGAAAGCTATGATAAAGAGACCATATATTTAATTTTACATGTACTGACTGCAGCGAGAATTGTATTTGCACAATATTGGAAAAAAGAGAATGTCCCATCAGATGAAACTATAATTAGGAAAATATTGGATTGCTCAGAGATGGATAGGTTGACATTGAAAATAAAAGATAAAGGAGATACAGAGTATTACTTAACATGGAATAGTTTTTATCAGTGGTTAGAGATTAGAGATAAGAGGTAGAAATTAGATGAAGAAAGAGCACTGTTATGTATAAATTAAACATGAACGTTTATAATTATATGTATGCCAATATAATCAATAGGATTATAAATAAGCTAACATAATTATAAATATGGTTAGAAGTGTTCTGTTGTACTACTACTGTTGTTATCAGTATATATGTTACTATTTCTCTTTTTTCTTTTCTTTTGTAAAATGGTATGCCAGGACAATACACTGTATTCAAAATGTTTATATATAAATAAATAAAACTTGACTAAAAAAACAGAAATTGCTAGAAGCAAGAGTTCTCTATTAATGTGAATTTACCAAACCAAACCAAACCTAGACATGTGTATTCTCCATCTTTTTTTTTGTCCATCACCCCATATATTTGGGCAGATTTCATAGCATATCAGATATGATTTTGGTTATTTGAAATTATTTTGAATATCTAGACAAGACATTTAATATTTTTTTTAATACATTAATGTGATTCTTGTTGTTCCAGGATAAAGAATCATGGCAAAATGAATATGAAATATACAGTTTGCCAGGAATGAAGCATGAAAATATACTACAGTTCATTGGTGCTGAGAAACGAGGCACTAGTATTGATGTTGATTTGTGGCTAATAACAGCGTTTCATGAAAAGGTGATGGCTTAGTTGTAATAGTTCATGTGGTAACTATTAGAACTTTTCATTGTGTACAGATAGGATATCTTCCAAGAGAATCAGATTTTGAGACAAATTTTTAAGCTTGTGAACTTTAGTAGATTCACTTTTAAGTTCAATGTTAAATTTTAGAGGGGAAGAACTCAACACAAGACCGTGATTTCAGACCATTTTTCATAGTGGGGATGGGAGTGATTTGCCTTCCAGAGGTCTTCCTCTTCCATGTTCGCCTGTAAAACTTGGGGGGGGGGGGAGAAAAAAACAAAAGAGACAGAAAAAAAAATGCCGGTACTAGATAATCTCCTGTAGTCCCGAATTCCTCAAATATCGTCCTCCCCTGTGTTTAAAAGGATGCCCACTGAAACATTTCTATTTTGGTAATGATAATGTTATCTTGAATTCTTTTATAAATTAATATTGGGGTTGTGTGAAACCTATCGCTGTATTTTCATTCTTCCCCTCCAAGCTCAGATCACAGAAGCATTTCAATAAAATTTGGATATCCCAGGTTCTAGAATAGCAAATGGGATATTCTCTCCACAGTGCGTGCTTTCTCTGTTTAGGCTGTGTAACAAAATATATTCCTGGTTCTAACATTTTAGTTAAATATGTCATGTCATTTTACTGATATGACATAAAGTGAAAAATATTATTTATAAATACAAATATTATTATTTATTGTTTAGGGTTCACTTACTGACTTCCTGAAGGCTAATATAGTTTCATGGAATGAACTCTGTCATATAGCTGAAACTATGGCAAGAGGTTTGGCCTATCTCCATGAAGACATCCCTGGTCTAAAAGAAGGGCATAAACCAGCTATATCCCACAGGTACCCCCCCATCACCCTCATCCCCCCTCTTCTGTCTGTCTGTCTATCATCTGATCTTTACAATAGTTAATTGTAATAAGAGATTTTAAAAGTGTTTGATTTCCTCCTTAATGAGCCACATTATAATGTTTCTCAGTCCAATTTTATGACAAGGAGTAGAGAAAGCTGGAATCTAAGGGAAAAGGGCTGTAGCTCTGGTTTTAATTGCTTTCCCACATACAGTAATCATCTCATGCTCTTTTGGACTCCTTTCCAGTCCTCCAGAGCAGCCTTTTAAGCACTTGCAAGGTAGAAGAGTTGAGAGCAGTCTTGTCAAAACCAGAGCTCTGCTATATTGAAGTGTGGATGCAACCCAGTTTGTAGAAGGAAGAATAAATAATCAGTGATCAGAATGCAAAATTAATTTGTAACACAGTTTTGATTATAGAAACAATGCAGTGACACATTAGAAAGTAAAACAAATTTTGACTGACTCATATTCAGATGTCACTCACAAAGATACTTCGGGCAATGAAAGGTTATAACACTATTCTCTATTGTACAATCTTTCACAATTTTCTGGCCTCTTCAATTCTTGCAGTGTGTGAAGCAAAACCGATAAGTCACTTTCTATTTGAAATACATCGCTATACTTCTTAATTTTTGTTCCCCCCTTTCCTTTACCTTGATTAAATAAAGTGTTTTAATACTGCAGTAGCACATACAACACAAGTATAGGATTTACTAACTGGTTTACATTTATATATAGAACATCAGTTAGACCACTTGTTTTATCTATGTGACATACATTGCAGTCAGGGTCCTTTGCCTTTCCTGTACATTGTTTGGCTTTAGGAAAGAAAGCATCCCACTTTTTTGCCAGTCTGTGGAGGGGAAACAGATCATTTTCTTTTGAAAGTTTGGGTTTTGCAAGGAGCTCCACCACTCTGTGCCCTCCTGCAAAAATTACCTGTTACTTTATTCATGTCAGGAAGAAAGTAATGATGGTTCTGCCTGATGCAGCAGCAACCTCAAAATCACAGTAGAGAAATCACTTTTCTGCTTCTATTTCCTTCTCCACAGAGCATTGTGGAGAAGGCAATTTTGAATCCTATTGTTATTTTATAAAAGGTAGCATTAGAGGTTCAAATTATATATCTAATTAGGTAAGTCTTTTTAGTTAGTCTTTTGCATCCATTTCCTAAGCACTCTTGTGTTGTATATCTATGTGAATGGTGATGGTCATTGTTTTAATTGTAAATGTAGTAACTGTCCAGTTACCAAGCCAAAATGTCTTCAACTCTGCAGCTATAATCAAAACATGTTATACTGTCAGTTAAACATGTCCAAATATTATTCTGATCCCTTTTAAATATGGTAGTTTTCAATTTTGTACTTCATTTTTTTCAAGGGACATCAAGAGCAAAAATGTGTTATTGAAAAATAATTTTACAGCATGTATTGCTGATTTTGGACTTGCTTTAAAATTTGAGGCTGGGAAGTCAGCTGGTGATACCCATGGTCAGGTAAGTTTAAACAAAAATAAAAATTAAGATACCTTATTTTTTTATAGACTTTGCCGTATTTTTCCTTGCCATTTCAATACTGAAAGCACTTTTGTAAAATGGCTAGTAGCAGATCATAGTCTCATAGGTGCAGTTTATAACATGGTGTTATAAACATTTACATTACAGAACAGTAGGACAAGAAGAACAAATATTACGGAATATGAAATTGTCATGTCTTAGAGTTTGTGCTTTATATTTACTTTGCAATGTGAATGCAAACTTTGATCATTGAAAGCATATTTGAGATGTTGCTAATAATTTTCACTGTTTCAAAATAATGAAAGCTATTGAAACTATTTGTAGCAAGATATTTTAGTGCTTTTTAAATAAGAAATGTTCCAAAGGCTACCTATTTCTTTAAGAAATATTGTTTAGTGGCTTCCGGTTTGGGACTCTTCGGAGACAGACCGAAATCCGCGAATGTGCGTGGTTTCAATCTGTTCTCACCGCCAGAGCGCCCCAAGCTGGCTGGCTTCAGGGCTCAGCCACCCCATAGAGGTGGTGAAGAGGGGGGAGACTGCTAGCAGGGTCAAGGAGAGCCACATCTCTCCTCCCCAGCTGGCTTTTACTCCCTTTCCCCAAGGCGGCTGCAGCGGTGGTCAGAAATGGCCACCTCAAAGAAGAACCTGACTGGACAAGATCGTGCAGGAGGAAGTTGGAAAGAGAAAGTTTGACTGACCGGTCTGAACAGAGAAAACACCCATGTAAAGTACCTGGAATTAGAGCAACAAAGAATAATACTATCTCTAAAAAAGACTTTTTAAAGCGGCGAAAGGAAAGTGAAAGGAAAAAGAATTGCTTTTCTTCCTCTTTAAAATTGACAGTTCTGTAGACCTTAAATGTTAAGAAGAAGAGATTTGAATAAGAATTGATATTAATCCTCTTTGACATCAATAGGCTATTCTTAGCTGAAAATAAAGTGTCAAAGGGATAAAGATTCCTGAATAATTAAAAAGCCTTTTAAAAAGAGAGAAAGAAAGCGGAGGAAGAAAACAAAAAGAGGGTGGAATCTGGAAAAATGGAGGATATCACCTAGAGCTAAAAAGTATTGAGAGTGGAACTTTAACAAGACTTGAAAAGGATACATCCTAGCTGCAATCCTGTTACAAGATAACAAAGCCCCTCGAAAGAGAAAGTGAGAAAAACAAGAAACAACCATAGACTATTGTATGATTCCTGGAATTTTGACAGTGGACCCTAGTGAAATGGACTAAAATTAATTGGAGGTTTAAAAAAAACTTTTCAAAATGCCATCACTCCTTGAAGAACTAAAAATGATACTTAAAGAACATAAAGAAGCACAAATGAAAGGAGAGATTTTTTGCCCTGCATTCCAATTTATTGAAATGGAGATCTTGAAATATCAAAAACAACAAGAAACATTTGCTGAACAAGAAGGGCGGGACGAAGAGGAAGCCATCTTTAATGACCAAGCAGTTTTAAGCATGGTAAAAAAGAGGAAGGGGGGAAAGGGAGTCAAAAAGTTAAGATTTGAAGCAACAACCAAAAAAAGTGCAATTTGAAAAGTAACTATAACACTAGAAAGAAGCAGAAGGGGGGATCTCAGAAGGGAGATTTGGATAGAAAAGGGAACAAAAAAGAGAGGGAGAAGAAGAGGGGGTGATGGAAAAGAAAAGAGGATATAAAGGATTGGAACAAGATAGAAAGAGACAGGAAAAGCGTACAAGGATTAAAGGGATAAATTTATTTAAGAGACACAGACAATGGCTAGAAGTTTAAAAAGAATTCTGCAAGGGTACATGAGATAATATTGCTATAT
Organism: Naja naja; assembly: GCA_009733165.1. Lineage (NCBI taxonomy): Eukaryota > Metazoa > Chordata > Lepidosauria > Squamata > Elapidae > Naja > Naja naja. The sequence continues at coordinate 222,462,231 of CM019148.1, read as the reverse complement.
TATTAGAAAATGTGTTAGATGATGAAAGTGATGTGTACTGGAATATTTTTTCTTAGTAATTAAATGATGTAAAGAGGATAAGAGAAGGTTTTTAATAATTTAAAAATTTAAAAGAAATAAAGGCTTTTTAAAATATAGTAATAAGTTAATATGAAATACAGATGATCAAAATGAATGATAATTGATGTTATTTGCTAATAAGAGGGATATTAATATTAAAGCTGGAGCTGAATTTGAAATAGAAATATGTATTTTATATATATGGATATCTTCTTTTTTGTTTCTTGTTAAAGAATTTAATGTGTATTTGTAAGGGAATGTACCAAGCAGAATTCGGTTGATAGCTATGTTAGAAAATGAATGTCATATTTGTGAAGGTGTACTTTAAATGTTAAATAATAATTGAATAGATAATAGTTAAAAGATATAAAGGTGTTATAACTCCAGCCTTAGCAATTACAGGCCAAAATATGTACAAGGAAAAAAAAAGAGTATGAAATTATAAATAGGACTAGACGAAAGTGTAAAAATATTAAATGGAAAGATATTGAAAATTAGAAAAAGAAATGTAATTGAAATTAGAAAGGAACGGAATCATTAAAAATAAAAGTAGAGAAAGGGAAAAGCTATGGGAAAAAATCACGAAAATGGATACAAGATATGGATTAGAATACATAAGATGAATATGTAATTGAACTTATGTCTGTACGGAGAAGTGACAACCCGGGAGCACACTGTTCTCAAAAAAGATGTTTTATGTTCTTTATGTATTTGTCTATGTTTGTCTTAAAAAAAAATTAAAAAGTATTAAAAAAAAGAAATATTGTTTAGTATACTTTTGGTTTTGATGGCAAGCTGTTCCAAAATAAATTATAGGACTCCAAATTCTCAGTACCACATGATTTTGATGTTGTTATTATTTCTCTAGAATGTATGGTGAGATCTAATTAGTTTAAACTTTGAATTAGCATCTTTGTAAGCCTAATGATTATTCTTATTTTCAAGGTTGGTACCCGAAGATACATGGCTCCTGAAGTATTAGAGGGTGCTATAAACTTCCAGCGAGATGCATTTTTGAGAATAGACATGTATGCGATGGGATTAGTTCTGTGGGAATTGGCATCACGATGTACAGCATCAGATGGTAAGCAGTTGACACTGATAGTAACAGCCTGTAATGGCCACTATGTAGGACAGATAAGTAGAAGACTAGTGGAGCACATCCAAGAACATCAACTAGCAGTCAGAAAACTCAATGAAATCTTTGTCATTTCACAACACACTCAACCACAGTTTCAACTGTGAAACTGTTAGCATCTTAGACCAAGCCAAATCCAGAAACACTTGGGAATTTCTAGAAGCTTAGCATTCAGATTGCTCAGCCACACCAATAGACACAGAAAGAAACCATATTTACACACCATTCAAAAGAGACAATAAAAAAACCTAAGAAGGAAATTAGTTCACTGCATACTGCTTTGTTTGCTAGCTCTCCGTACAGTGTGTCCTTCATTGCAGACTTTTTCCAGAATATCCCTTACCAGAACTATGCTGGGTAATTATATATGCATAGCCTTCCATGTTCATTCAACTTTATAGGTGGCATTTTATACTCAGACAAATGCAACTTTTGGAAGATAGTTGTCTCTGATCACGTGCAATGATCACAATATCCTTTAAGTAAAATGCTTCTGGTCATCTATGTGTGAATCAAAGAAAACACAATTCCTTATTTTACCTGTAATTGCAGCTATTCAAGTAGTAATCTGTTAATTCATCCAACTAGTCTCCTCATTGTGCTTAGTCTTGGGTGGCCTTATTAATACCTTTAGATCCCATGTAGTAGTCTTAGGAACTATAACAGTTCATGAGCCAAACCTACACAGATGGTATGTATGGGACAAGTGTCTGAGCAAATATTTAGTTTTGAATTTTTTTTAAAAATACACAGATGTGAAAAATAAATTCACAGATGGCTATTTCAAGAATTGTAATTGCAATTGAGTTAATTCTTCTAATACTTTGAATAACTCACTGTACTGCATATTTATGCTCGTTTTGTCAGATTTCATCATAGTTTCAAAAAGCAAACACTCTATAGATCTGTTATTGTACAACCATTGAAGGTTGCATTGGGCTTTGGAAACTATGCTTTAGAAGCCTAGATCTGACTTCCAGGAAAAAAAAATATGCTAGGTGTTATCTCACCCGTGATCAAAATAATCAATTTGGACAGTCATAAACCAGCTTTCATTCTAGTCTCTTAACCTGTCACCATGAGCCTCCGTGGCACAATGGTTAGAGTGCTGTACTGCCTGCAATTGGGCAGTTCAAATCCCACCAGGCTCAAGGTTGACTCAGCCTTCCATCCTTCCCAGGTGGGTAAAGTGAGGACCCAGATTATTGGGGCAATAGGTTGTAATACCACTTAGAGAACACTGTAAAGCACTGTAAAGTGATATATAAGTCTAAATGCTATTGCTAACAGCATGAAACTAGAAGTTAACAAAATTTGTGTAACATTATTATTTCCTACAATGCAGGACCCGTGGATGAGTATATGTTGCCTTTTGAGGAAGAAGTGGGTCAGCATCCTTCTCTGGAAGATATGCAGGAGGTTGTGGTACATAAAAAGAAAAGGCCTATTCTGAGAGAGTGTTGGCAGAAACATGCTGTAAGTAACAAATAATGTTGCCAGTCCTCGGCTTAAAACATTTCATTTAGTGACCATTCAAAGTTACAACGGCATTGAAAAAAGTGACGTAGGACTGTTGTTCACACTTACAACCGCTGCAATATCCTCATAGTCACATGATCAAAATTCAGATGCGTGGCAACTGACTTATATTTATGGTGGTTGCAATGTCCCAGGATCATGTGATCACCTTTTGTCACCTTCTTAACAGCAAAGGCAACGAGGAAGCCAGATTCACTTAACAACCATGTTATTAACTTAACAACTGCAGTGATTCACTTAACTGTGACACAAAAGGTTGGGAAATGAGGCAAAGTTCACTTAACAAATATTTCACTTGGCAACAAAAAATTTGGGCTGAATTGTGGTTGTAACTCGAGGCCTTCCTGTACTGAAACTTTTCTTCAGAAGAAAAAACTTTTTTAACCTATACAAATACATTTAAAATCCAAGGGGGAAATTGAATTTCAGTATCATGCCGTTTAAAAATACTATGTTTTTAAAATATTACTATAATCTAACAAACCTATCTGCACTTCAATATTACATGGGTAGGACGAGTTGGATTTGGGGAAAGCTGCTTCCTTCTTTGATATGCTAAACTCTACAAGAAGTGTGAAGAGGGGCCTTTTAGGTTATACCCCTCCCCTATTTCCTCCAGTAGTTTGTGGTACCTCTCCACATTAATTCCTGTAGCCAATGAGAAGTACATGGCAGAATGGGAGGTGATTCAGTCTTGTGGGTCCAAGAATACTTCCATTTCCATCTTCCATTTCCATCTTCCAAAAAGATACTCTTTTTGCATTCTTTGGAACAAGACCACAAAGAAGCAAAGCTATGGAATTTTCTAGAATGGCGATTCTGTTACCTTAAGGCAGGGGTGTCAAACTGGCGCCCGCAGGCCAGATGCATCACACGCAGGCCATGCCCACCCCAGCTCCACAAAGGGAAACCTCGCAATATGTCACTTGACAGCAACGTGACACCGTGAGTTTGACACCCATGCCTTAAGGTAACCTTTTGAATTGTGAGAAGATCTTCCTTTCAGTGCCTCTTCATTAAAATAAGAAGTAGAATGTTGCCATAGATAACTTAAAATTCTTTTTTTACTTCAGTATAATTGCTTTTTCTCAGATCGGTTCTATAAAAGAGGAAAACTCAGCAGCTGAATTCTCTTAAGAGCAGTTAGAATTGCAGAGATCAAAGTACAGATTCCAAATATTGAAAATAATATTCTCATTTAGAATTTTATTTTACTATTTAGCAAAAAGTTAACACATATTTGCAATCACTAAATGTAAGAGGGGGTGTTTAAATTTAATGTTAATCCTGTTTAATATGCTGTGTAAAAATATAGGTTAATATGTATAGCTTGACACATTTTTATGTACTTCAGTGTTACGTTTGAACATAGATTCTATTAATAGAAATTAAAATTGTTCTGAAGAGAATTTTGATTCATATTATTCTCTAGCCTACACCTAGGAAAGATATCCTAATTTAACTTTCATTCCTCCAGTTTCACTTCAGATATCTGCATAATGTAGTATAATTTATATGCCCTAAATATCACAAGAGTGTTGAAAACAGAATTTTTTTCATATTTTTGGAACTCTGGTTCCAAAATTAGGATATTTTTAAACCAAATCATTTTTCTAGTCTTTTTACATTGGGTGGAAATTCAGTCACTCAGTATAGACTCCTATAAGATCCTTGAGGTGATCTATTACGTTTCCTCTTAGTTTTGCACTGCTTCTGTTTGAGGTGGTAAACATTGGATTGTCAGAAAAAAGGTGAGAAAGCATTTAATGCAGATGGAGCTAGCTGCTTTTTCCACCCTTTCTGAGATTTAACAGGGCTCAATACTTTTCTTATTTGTCTTTCACCTATAAAAAAAGATAGCTGATGTATTTGTCATGGTTACAGGCTATTTAAAGGGCATGGTAATTGTCTGTAAAAGTGTTTTTTCCTCATGCGTACTCAAAACAAGGATAAATTAATATCAGAGCATTTCAGCCTCCCAGGACATCCCATGGCAGGCATCAGTGACCTTTTTAGGAAAGTCTATAAACATAATTGAGAGAGGTTGCTAAAATCACATACATCAAAAGTTTTCAGGCAATCTCAAAGGCTCTCAACACAATGACTTTCTAACACAACACAGTTGCTAGCTGATAAAGTTCTTTTAATCTCTCTGATGTTTAACCTGTATCTGCGTAGCCAATCTGTCTTCCTCCCCTCCCCCATCTGACCCCATTTAAATCCTACACCAGTTTAGCTAGTCTGCAAGACTGACTGGAAGGAATTTTTTTAAAAAACTAGCTAGATTTTTTTTTAAAAAGTCTCCTGGCAGAAGGAAGAGGAGGGACAACTCTTGTTAAAAATCCTAACTTGAAATTGCATCAGTTCAACTTTTGAAAAGGAGAAGAAACTGAAATGACACTATAGTAGCTTTACAGATATACACGGACAATCATGAACTTAAGTTATATATTTGGGCTGATAGCTAAGGCAGATAAACAGTAAGTATTTATATGGTCTTGAATCTTTTCTCATTCCAGATTGATTCTGGATTTCAGAATTAGGCACTTGCTCCAGGTCCTCAATGTCAAGGTCACATAGAAGGTGTTAATATCACCAGATGTTTTATCCCTTTTGTTTTAATTTGGCTATAACTTAGATGCTGTTTATGTATTTCAGGACGGTGTTTTTATATTCTGTCCTATTGTATAAGAATTCCAAAACCATGTCCTTCTTGTTATGTTTAGGGAATGGCAATGCTCTGTGAAACAATAGAAGAATGTTGGGATCATGATGCAGAAGCTCGATTATCAGCAGGCTGCGTAGAGGAAAGGATTATCCAAATGCAAAGACTAACAAACATTATAACAACAGAAGACATTGTGACTGTGGTCACCATGGTGACAAATGTGGATTTTCCTCCCAAAGAATCCAGTCTATGATAGTAGCAGTGGTCACTCTCCTTGACCAATAAGACTCAGCACTGGAACTGCCAAGTCAACTGGCCTATTTCTGGTCAGTAATTTTCAGCATGAAATAATGGTAAGTCCGTCTCTGAAGTGTCAGTAGGAAGATTCCTCTTTGTTCTTCTCCAGTCTTGGATCCAGAAGACTTACTGCGTATGCCGGAGAAAATGGCAAGATAATGTTAAACGTACCTGAAGAACATGGACCTATCTCGGCTTGTCAGACATTTTAAAAACTGACATTGTATTTCTTAACATGTCAGACTAATTCCTTAAAATGAACTACTGCTATTTTTTTTAAATCAGACATTTCATTTCAGATTTAAGAAAAAGGGTAACTTGTTTTTATTGCATTTGCTGTTGTGTTTATATAAATGACTATTGTAATGCCAATATGACACAGCTTGTGAATGTTTAGTGTGCTGCTGTTCTATGTAATCAAAGTGGGATCTAGCAAAAAGGCTTCCAAGCATTACTTAACCTCCCTCAACAAGGTATACCTCAGTTCCACCTATGCTAAATTGAATTGACAACACTAATAAAACTGAAATAATAAATTGATCCAGATTTTGTAAATGATGCATTTTTAAAAAATCCATGGTGTATTTTTTAAAGGTTATAAGCTGTGCTTCATGCCAACAGTCCATGGCCATTCCTAAAATGGTGTGTTAGTCTTTCCTTGTTCTAGCTTATGTATAAAAATGTATTGCCTTTTCAATGACGACTTCCCTAATTAGTTAAAAGCTTTATCTCCAGTTCTCGAAATAGTGTATACATTTATTTTACTAAATATTTAGGTTTGCTGTGTCTGATGGGAATTTGAAAATTTAAGCATGATTTTTAAAAATTATTTTATTGAGCTCTGGCACTGGAAAGCTCTTAACATTAATTCTTTCAAAGAACTTTTTTTGCTGTTTCATGTATATTTGGTCTAGTGTTATTTTCTATTTCACTAAACAGGACACAGTGGGTTGATCCACACAGAGATACATGCAACAAGATGGTGGAAGCTACCCTTCCTTCCATTCCCCTCCCCAGCAATCCAGCCTCTGCCCCGTGCAAAAGGAGATCAGAACTCCTCTAGCTATTTGGGGGTGCTGCTGCTGTTGAAAGGAGCTGGCAGGGGGAATGTTTCCAACCACCCAATGTGTAGGTCCAGCCTTGGACATAACTCTATTTCCACTGTGTTGTTTCAGGATCACCTCAGGAAGCTTCATGACCTTGAACTCTACACATTTTATATCTGTTGCCTTTTTGCCGTTTCACATCACTTGATGATGATGATTATTATTATTGGTGCCGGCTTGTCAGAGGAACATTGAGCGGTGATACATAAGTTTAACTTTTGGTCATTAAAAAATTAAAAATACAGACTCTTTAAGAAAAAAAAAACCTTGCCATCAAATATGCAGTTATTTCAATGGAAATGATAAATGTAGCATAGTCTCACAAGAAAAAAAACCCTACAACTTTAATCTACTGAATTGAAGGAGTTACAGGGATTGGTGATGTGGAACCTATTCATTAAGAAGACACTAGCAAAAGGGGCAGAAAGTAGGCAGGTGCCAAAGTACTTTTAAAAGGCAGTAATAATACACTACACTTATCTGAATAGTTTATATGTATACAAGCCAAAGTGAATTCTCAAAACAAAAGTACTGAACCAACAGTAGCCAGTATTATCAGATTCTAGGCAGTTTTATATTTAAATAATACATTAGATTTATAAAGGAAAAGGTGGTCATAGTTAAATGTTCACTGTGAATGTTCTTTTCTAAAGATTTATGAAATCAGTGAGGTTTGCTTGTTTTTTAATTTTGAACTGGTCTCCAAAAATGTAAAAAAGAAATAATTATAAACAAGATTTTGGGCATCAGGTTCTAAACAGAGACAAGCATTAGATGATTTCCCCTCTGCAAACTGGCATACCCTATAGAGACATGTTTTGGTCTCATAGTTATCAAATTTGATGCCATAATTTGATTATGGATGTTGCTGGGCATAATGTTACTTTTGTTAACAATATAACATTTGTTCCTCAGATGTTTTTTGAATAAAAGAAGATGATTTGCTTGATTCTACTTGTAGGGGTTGATTTGCAACAGCATCACCTAAAATGATAGGAATATGGTTTTTCCTCAAAATATTCATACTAGGAAAATGTAGAGTTTTATCAGTGCTCATCTTTAAAAGCACATGCCTACAAACATAATTCCTGGTTGCAAATCTACCACCACAGCTTCATAGAGCAGTTTTTTTTAAATTAGACTTCCATCAATATGACTCAAGCCAAGTAAGACCTTTTCACGTATGTTTTTTGCAAATGCAATTGAAATTGCAGGTCATATAGGAGAAATATCAAAACTGACAATCAAGCAGAATCATGTGTATGTGAGAAGAGATTTTTTAAAAAGTATTTTCCAAAATTTCCCTTCCTTGCTCCCCCACAACTAGTCTTTGCTTTTCAAGATGCCTCTCATCAGAAAACACATTTTTGTGGTAGAATTTGTCAAATTATTAAAATCCACCAAACTGCCCAAAAAATAAAAATCCACCAAAATAGTCTTGCACGAAATCTTGACTTCTTTCTTTGAAAAATGTAAGGGTGGACAGTTCTTTCAAAATGCTTAAGCCAAGATCTATCCTAGGAAATTTAACCCATTTATGTCTGAGCTAGGAAAAGTGCTCTGCTTTCTGGCAGATATTGTGGCTGCTGTTGCTTTTTGTACTTGAACCATACAGCTTGTATTGATCTGGCCAGCTCTGGTGATTTACCTTGTATCTTTGACTTGTGAAGGAAAGCCCGGGCTGCGACTCGAGCTTTCATTGTCCTTTGGTTTGCCTGTGACTACTTAGTTGGCTGCCATATAATTGCCACAGGATTTAACTGATCAGTTTTGTGAACAACTTCAAAGTTTAAACTTTGCAATACCTTTTCAGTTTGTGTTAGATGCGAAGAACTTTATATCACATGATGCATGACTACTCTTTGTACAGTCGCTAAATATACCTTAGCATTTTTGGAACAGATTGTGCCTCGTAATTGTTGGAGTTCTTTGACCTAGTGTTCTCATTCATGGTGGTATTCTGAAAATGAGTCTGGACAACTTTATACTTTCTTTGATAGCAAAATCCATGTGGAGTAGCTCTTGCATAACTAAGGTGTAATCAGATGTAGTAGTAATACATAGTGTTCATACTACTGTTCTTCAGAATAAAATTGCTGATCGTAGTTTAACAAAGTGAGGTGACTGATTGGTTGACCTTTTTTCCAATTCTCTTTTTAAACTTTTTAATGCATTTTTATTAGGAATATTTGGTATAAAATTCAGCAAGCTATGTACAGGATTACGAACAAGGGATAAAAATAGTATCCTTGTTGGAACACCATTTACCTCAATATATTCAACCAGCAGTACTTTTTTTTTAATGCACACTCAAGCCCATATAAGATGTTACCTCTCAAAATATTGGTAAGCAATTATTTTAGCTTTACTCGGTACTTGTCAGTGTTCTGGGCACAGGTTGTTGTACTACTGTCAAATTGCTCTTGCTATTTTTCGGCAAGTATTTAAGAATAACCCCATCCTGGATAAAAAGTGATTGTGAAATATTGTATAAATGTATGCTTCTCTTTCCCTATTCCCACAGAACAATGAATAAAAAATTAAGTGACTACTATGACTTGCACCCTGTTCTGATTCATTCTTTAAAACGAAGTACCTTTTATATTGCACATAAACAATGGTTACTTTCCTCAGATTTTGTTTTGCCAATTTGGAAACAGTGAATTATAATTGTATTTCAGCAATCACAAATGAAATGTCCTTTGATAGAAAGAAAGTCTTAAGAGCAGCATTTCAATTTGTTTTTTTTTTAGGGGAGTGGGGGAACTACTAGGAATAATTAAAACTCAATATATCTTTATACTAGAAATGGCTTTGGCCAATATTAGCAGCAAATCTTTACAATCACATCTATCCTGCAGAAGCAGACTGTACATCACCCAGAGCAAAACAGACACAGGATGTGCCACTGAGGGAATTACATCTATGGAAAATCAGGAATTAACTAATGTATCTAAAGAAATCCTCCCTTTTTGTTGTTTGATCTAATTGAACTTTAAAAAGCTTGACAGTTCTGATAAACTGATAATAGTTTGTCTGAATAAAAGATTGCAAACTATGTAGCTCAATTCATGTGATTCTGTGTACCGCAGTCTATATGAAAAAAGTTATTGGGTGACAGAGTGTCCTAATGACTGAAGACAGTGCTGCAAATCATGGCCCTATGATTACATATTTCATATTTTCAGATACAACATAGGAAGCTCTATTGTAGTTGAGTACTGCTTGTTCTAAGAATGAGGTCCAAATTATTACTTATCTTCCAAATGTGGGGCTTCAAGAAAGCCCAGGACTTCTAGATACTGTTGAACAATTCCTCTTCACTCAATGCAGCCCAGGTAAGCTAAAAGGTTGGAAACACACACCCCTGCCCACCATGGTCTAGAGCAGAGTCTGCGATAGGCCTAGACTTGTCCTATGGGGCAAGAGATGATGAGGGACTGGCCCATGGCACCCTGACGACACCTACCCAGTCAGCTGTGATGACAAGGCCATGCCCATCCTGGCCCCCCAAGGGCAAACAAAATCCTGATACGACCCACAATGGGATTAAGCCTGCTCTAGATAGTACTGTTTTTACTCCCTTTCTATGTAACAGAGGAAAAGTAGATTTTTTAAAGGAAGCGCCTCATTTTCACTTACAATTATATCCAATATGTGAAGTATGATTGGGAAGGATTTGTATTTCAAGAAACAATTTTGATGCCAGGTATAATTACGGGCCTTTTTCCAGTAAGTAATAGAGCAATCATGAATATTCTGAGGTCAGACATATGCTCACTTTTCCAAATCAACCCTATTCTATATTACATTAACTTGGTTTTCTCTTAGAGCGAGCATAATAAAAATGGTAGTGAATGGTTTAATTTTTACTGATTAATCTGATGGCAAAGAGGCAGTGCCCACTCTATATTAAGTTTCTATGGTCACTCAATTTAGTCTCTTATTCTGACAAAAAGCCTGATTGTTGGAAAACTTCTGTGACAGAAAAAGTTTCTAAGAAATAACATGCAGAGTAACTTTAGCAGCAATTAAGCATATAATGAGGGTAATGTAGCCTATTCAACTTTATATCACAAAATGCAAGTGTAGGCCCTACACACTTGTTTCCCCAATTCTTGCTTGAAGAAGAGTTTATAAGTACAGTTCTATGAATTTAATTTTTCCCCTGATAATTAACATATTCAGGATAGCAATATCACTTATATGCTACTTCAGAGTTCTTTGCAGCCCTCTTTAAGCAGTTTACAAATCTATTGCCAACAATCTGGGTCCTTATGGAAGGCTGAGCCTTGGTGGCTCAGGCTGTTAAATGCCTGCTCTTAAGATCCAGCTGTCTACAATTACTGTAGGCTCGAATCCCACCAGGCTCAAGGTTGACTCAGCCTTCCATCCTCTCGGGGTAGGTAAATTGAGGACCCAAGATTGTTCGGGGCAATTAGCTGACCTTGTAAAAATGCCGCTTAGTAATAAGCAGGCATATACAATGGAATGAAGGCTATTGCTGAGCACACTGGGTTGTATCCCAAAAATTGTAAGCCGCCCTGAGTCTTCGGAGAAGGGCGACATATAAATGTAATTTAAAAAAAAAAAAACCTTGAGCTCCATCAGGATTGAACTGCAGGTTGTGGGTAGAGTTAGCTTGCAATACTGCATTCAAACCACTGCACCACCATAGGATCTTTATTGGCTTCACAACTATTGCTGAGTAAGCCTGTGGTTAAAGCAACAAGCTAACTGGGTACATTGTAATGAAAAACATGGGCAAACATAGGCGTAACAAGTATCAGGTAAACTATTCATGTGTAATTGAATTCTGATGGGGTTTTTTAACTTCCCTGAATTATGGACATACTGTTACTTTATCTCACTAGGCCTTAAATATTTCCAGGAGATACTTGTTAGTAATTAATTTGGTTAAGGGCTTGATGCAACACAACAGCAAAAAAAACCCCATTATATAGAGTAGTCTTTTCATTCATGCTTGTGATACGAATTTACTAGGTAGCATTGAATGATATTCAAAAAGGGGCAACAAGCAAGGGATAAAAATAGTACAACATGGGATCTCCGGTACATATGAAGAAACACATGCATGCTCTCTCACACACACATATGGAGAAACGCCTGCACGCACATACACAAAGGGAATAACCTTCCTGTTACAGGTGCTGACCGTAGTATATTTGAAGTTCACCAGAGATGTTGCCAAGATTCTCAATCCACGAATGTTCTTTTATAATTGCTTTGCTTGCAATATTACACTTGGTAGAAACTGCAAAGCTGCTTAAACACAAGCATCCTATAACGATTTTGGTATGAACACATTTGGAAAATAACTTTCTGAATTTTTCTCCCAGTCCTTCTGGAAGTTCTGTCAAGATTCTGGCAGCGTGGCAGCAATGGAATATCTTGGCTTGATTTCCCTTAGCACTTTATACCTGTCAATATTCCTTGTTCTAGGAATTCTTTAAAAACAAAAAAGGCCTTAAAGCAACATTAAAAGAAAAGCCACCAAGTTCCAGGCAGTGGTAATGTAATAATTTGGAGGTGTGGTTATGTGTTCAGAAGAAAAGGTAAAAAGCACGTCTAGGGAGATTCTCAATCATCCATGGACTTTCTAGGTTGTCTTTCCTTTTTCTAGGTTTTCTTTGTTTTCTTTCGCTTCTCATCCAAGAAGTTTCTTCAGCTTTGTTGAAGCTTCTTAGATGAGAAGTGAAACATCTTCAAAGAAAAAAACAAAGTCCAGTTGCCTCTTGAAAAAGCACCTTTGGGACAGATAAAAAGCATGTTGCAATAAAAAAAAACTTCATTTGGCTAATGTTAAATGGTATACTTGTGACTGTCTATCACATCCATTTGGTTACTAGAAAGGCCTTCTTCCTTTTCAGGGCATCTGTTGTGAGTGTCCAATATCTTCCCAATGTATCTGTTGGTCCAAAAATATTATGCTAGTTTCATTCAATAGCTAATGAGAAACAAGCTACTAATTCTTTGTAGCTAGTCCCTAGGAGACTGTAAAAATGTAAAGATAACAAGCTTAATCCAGATGTGACAAAAGGGTCCATAACAGAAAGCCTGCCTAACTAGTTACTTACAACTTTTGCTTGTACGTTTTGCATTTCAGTTTTAATTGTATTATCTTGTTTTAAAATAAGGAGTTTTGAGAAGCCTTTGCTTCAAATGGCAGCACAAATCAATGCCAATGATAGGAACTACACAGTTCATATATGCAAATATACTCCTTCATTAGATGAACCAGATTAGTGTCTCAGTATATTTTGAATGTAGTTTTGTTGCAACACTAAACTAATTGCCCATCCTACCAAAATTTCACACCAACAGCCTTTTTAAATCTGAAAACAGAATGTCTCTTTTAATATGAATAATCCATAAAACCAAATTATACTATTCAGTCTCCAATTAGGCAGATAACCATTTAACCTGGTAATTTACAAATAGGCTGCCTTTAATATCCAACTTCATATTGCATTAATTCAACAAACAGTAGGTAGGAATATATCACTATTATTAAAAGATTTCTTCTTACGGTCCTACCTCCCAAGTCTGCAATCTTATCTCATTTTACAGGGAACAGAAATGTCTACCTAGGTTGCTCTGCTTACAATGCCACTTTGTCAGGGAATATTAAGTTGTTACTACAATATTCAAATAGGTGCAAAAATCAAAATATTTTTTTTATTGGAATGGTATTTTAGGATTAAGACAGTAGTTCCTGTGTCTTGAATAACTACTAATATGTTCACAAAATGATGTTGAATCAGTTCAGCTCTCTGGAAAAAAATCTTCCTTCTCTACCGAACTATAACAGAACACACGAGTTTTCAGATACTTTAGTGACAATTTTATTCGCCTAAGAAGTTTCTTTTTAAACATTCTGGGCAATAGATACTAGTATTCAGAAAAAATTAAAACAAACTCAAATGAAGATTACTTTCATTTGATACATGACAACACTTTAATATGGTAATTTCTAATCTAGGTCCAAATAATATACTTCTTGGAAAATTTTCCTTTACTTAAAATGAAGAGGACCCCGTCCCTCCAATTATTTAAGCAAGACCCATAACAGCTGAAGACCAATGCCTATAATTGCAGGATATTTGTTTTTTTTTTTCAAATGATATCACTGGTTTTGAAGACTGGTTAACTTCAGTGCAACTCAAATTTATGAAATATATTATCAATGGACTGAAGTTGTAGCCCATTGTTTGACATCTGTTGGACAGTTTGGATACACCTGCAAAGCTTCCATAACTTGGCTGTTGTCCAGGAGCAGTTTCATTAGCAAATATTCTTTTTGTACAAAATTGGATGGGCCTTCGATGGGTTTTATCAATTCAAGAAGCTGCAAGCGTTCAAAGGCCTAAAAATGAAGTAAAACACAAGTAAATCATGTGTAGATTCAGTCTAAACTATATTCTGTAGTTTAAAAGATAATTCACTAGAAAAGTACCAGGAAAATTAAAATCACAATCCATCTAAACCCTAATTGGGTGTCAAAATCAGCCCTAAATTAGTTTAAAGAGGGAAGCTGCACAAATGCATTAACTGACCACCAGAGGGCGATACAACACCAAACATAATGGTCAAATGCACAAATTCAGATAAGCGGTGTTTCAACACCAGTTTTAGAAAAACCATGTTTAAATGTTAAAGAATCTGGAACAGTAATATTCTGTGATAATCGAGTAGAAATCAGCTTCTTCTAGAAGAGAAACTATACATACCTTCATGACAACAGGCTTCTCAAAATTGTACACAGTATGCGCTTTCCTCTGAACAAACTTCTGATACTCTGCATTAACAAACATGTATTACTTTACAGCTTTAGGGGAACAGTACGTCTTTTTAAAAGAACACCTACTATCACCTCACCATGATAAACCATCTGAAAATTAAATGGTTCTCCTTCGTAAGTATCATTTAAATGCTTCATAGCTATTATGAGGCACAATTCCAGCACAGATAGACCTAGAAGAGAAAGATGATACAAATTAGCACTGTCTCTTTTAAAATATCTGAAGTATAATTTTGGTGTTCAAATAGAATATGCAGACTTTGGACCTGCAATCAGGTTTTTTTTTTACAGATGCCATTTGTCATGTGCATTTGGACCTTCAAGGTTATCCTAATAGTTTTTAGTTATTCGAGTTCATTTTACTGAGAAGATTAAACTTGTCTGTATTGATGAAGATCAATATGGTTTCTACTCATAAGAAAGTTGAGAGTTAATATCGAATATGGATATAAACTCAGATTGTGCCCAAAAATGCACAAGAAGCATTTTATAGAAAAGAAACATCAGGCAAAGGGAGATCGTTAATATAGAGAGCGCTTTTAGAAGATGAAAAATCCAAGAAATTGATTAGTGAAGGTTTTAGCTTTCCTATGTATAGTTTAAGGGATTTAAGGTAGATAACAGGACGTTTGAATTGAACAGCACAAAACAATTTGAATTATGTAAATGATGGGCACGTTATTGCCATACTGTATAAACTTTTGTCAAAATTTGAAATGGAAGAATAACAAGTGAAAGCATATATAATAAAAAGGGCTAAAAATTTTGGACACAATATATTAATGAAACAATGGAAAATACGTGGCTAAAAGGGTTTAAATTTATATTATGTTAGAACTTGAAACACACATGACTGCAGAAAAATTATCTAGAACTTATAAAGGTACATCAAATCTATATTAGAAATGAAGAAAATATGAAGGCTTATCTAGGTTCAAATACTAGTAATACAAAGATTTTTAAAGATTAATATTCAGTTGAAACCACAACTTTTCTTGCTTGGAATAATCGACACACAATTAGAAAGTTGAATATTATGTTTATATATGGTAACTGCTATGAAATTATTACAGCATATGCACAAAAATGGAAAGGCTCTGAAATACACCCAAATGGAAGTGAAGATTATAGAATTAGTAAAGATAGTAAAATTGACTTGTCTGATTATAGAAAGGATAATAACATTTATGTTTTTCTTTCCCTTCTTTCTTTGTATTTTTTTAATTTGTTACTTTTTTTTCTCTTTCACATTTTGCATTGCTTGTATTCTCTTTAAAATTCTTTAATAAAAATATATGTACATAGCTATCTATGTATGTGTGTGTTTGTGTCCATAGAGGGGGAGAGAGAGAGAAACCCACTCTCTCTCCCTCTCTATCTTAACAGTTCTTATATGGAGAAAAACCCTAGTTTAGTTTCAAAAACAATGGAGAAAACATGTTTCTATGGTGGATGTTTCTATGGTGGACATCCACCATATGTAATAATCACTTCCTCCTTTAATTTTATACAGGAAGTCCTTGACTTACAACCACAACTGAGCCCAACATTTTTGTTAAATGAGACATTTATTAATAGTACTTAGCAACAGCACTTAGACTTATATATCACTTCACAGTGCTTTACAGCCCTCTCTAAGCAGTTTACAGAGTCAGCTTATTGCCCCCAACAATTTGGGTCCTCATTTTACCCACCTCGGAAGGATGGAAGGCTGAGTCAACCTTGAGCCTGGTGGGATTTGAACTGCCAAACTGCAGTCAGCCAGCAGTCAGCAGAAGTAGCCTGCAGTACTGCACTCTAACCACTATGCCACCAAGGCTCATAAGTGAGTTTTGTCCCATTTTACGACCTTTCTTGCCACAGTTGTTAAGTGAATTACTGCAGTTGATAAGTTAGTAACCCAGTCAAGTGAATCTAGCTTCCCCATTGACTTGCTTGTCAGGTCACAAAAGGGGATCACATGACCTTGGGACACAGATGCTGGCAACTCTAAAAAGATCAAAAAGACAATGGTCATAAATATGAACCAGTTGCCAAGCATCTGAATTTTGATCACATAATTATGAGGATGCTACAAAGGATGCAACTGTGAAAAACAATCATAAGTCACATTTTTCAGTGCAGTTGTATCTTTGAACAGTCATTAAATGAACTGTTATAAGTGGAGGACTCCCCGTACTAAAAAATTATACATTCTTCTTTTTCTCAAATATTATCTTACCATGCACAATATTTGATTTTGTGTCCATCCTACAGAGTTTACTGGCTTCCAGGAAGTCAGAGATGCGAATATAAGGGTGGGACACAGTTATATTATTTGAAGCAAGCATCTGCAAATAGAAAATATTTTTTGTTCCAAAATAAAATATGCAATTTCTCACAAAAAGTAATGGTAATTACTGAAGGAAAGAGGTGCAATAATTCTTTGTTGCTCGGAATAAATACACTGTATATTGGACTTGCCAAGATAGGACAAATCAGGAAGTAAAGCACTCTCCAAGATGGAAAATTCAAACTGGCTAACTTAGATCAGTGGTTCTTAACCTGGGCGATATTGCCCCCCATGGGGCGATTTTGTTTTTCAGGGGGGCGATAGAACGAAAAGGGGCGACATGGGGGCGAAGGAATGGAAGGGGGGGCGATATGGGGGTGATGGAGCGAGATATATTGGGGGGGGAAAGATATCTATATTGGTAGATAGGTAGGTAGGTAGACAAAAAAACAGACAGGTAGGTAGATAGATAGGCAGGAAGGCAGGCAGGCAAACAGACAGACCTGATGGATGGATGGACGGACGGATGGACAGACAGAATGTGAGAGTGGCAGCACTTTGGGAAAGCGGTGGCAGCGGCTTTCCCCAACATGCTGCCGCATTTGAGGCGCTGGTTCAGGTGCGGTACAACAGTCAGTGGGGTGAGCCTGCAGGACCGGCACCTCGAATGCCCCCCTGCCACCTCTTAGCATCCCCAAGGGGTCCGGCAGAGGGGCGCTAAGAGGCAACAGGGGGGCATTCGAGGTGCCGGCCAGCCCTGCAGGTTCACCCATTGACTAGCACTGCTCCAGTGCTGGCGCCTCCAATGCAGAAGCAGCGGCACATTACGTGCCGCCGCGGCCGCGTTCGACACGCCACCCCCCTGCCACCTCTTAGTGCCCCTCTGCTGTCCCCCCTTGGGGATGCTAAGAGATGGCAGGGGGGCGTTCAAGGCGCCGGCCCTGCAGGCTCACCCATCCGGAGCTGGCACCAAAATGGGTGAAACTGCAGGGCCAGCCAGTGCTTCGAACACCCCCCTGCTTCCTCTTAGTGCCCCTCTGCTGGCCCCCTTGGCCTTGGGGACGCTAAGAAGTGGCGGGGAGGCGGCGTGTCGAATGCGGCCGCAGTGGCACATAACGCACCACCGCTTCCACATTGGAGGCACCGGCTCCGGAGCGTTACTACAGTCAGTGGGTGAACCTGCAGTTCCAGTGCCTCGAACGCCCCCCTGCCACCTCTTAGCGCCCCTCTGCTGGCCCCCTTGGGGATGCTAAGAGGTGGCAGGGGGGCGGTTATGTTGGGGGAGGGGGGCGATGACAACTTCCTCAATGGCTCAAGGGGGCGATTCTTTCAAAAAGGTTAAGAACCACTGACTTAGATGACCTGATCAGGGATCAATAGTAAGTATCTGCTTGGCATAAAGCTGAGTCATGTGAAAATCTTGTGGTGCAGATATAGATGTTTTGCTCAGGCTTATTTGGACTTGTCCTTTTTGGTTGGAATTGAGGGTGGCAGCATGGTTCTATCACACCATCTCTTTATAGAGGCCAGGTGGTAAATAGCAACCACTACAGGCTAATAAATGAGCAAATTCCCATGGTTTTCTATATTAAACTACTACTTAAGTTGATTTCTGTTTTGTTGTAAGAAGCCCCACTCAGAATGTTCCAATAAAATCTTCTGAGTGATGTCTTTGTTCAGAGCATGTTAAATCAGTTTTTCAATTTTGCATCCAAATTGCAGGTCCTAACTAAATACAGGAATAATGACATTTTAAAATCCACAATTTTATGCTTGCAATGGATTCATCACAAAAACTTTTATGCTCAGTCTCACACAGAGTGTTAATTGGAATACATTCCATTGTTCTTAACATTATATTGCATTAATTTAAATTATTTTTCCTTCCCTGAAAATTACTTCTAGGTTTTTGTTTTACCTGCTAAAGATTATGAAAATTTTAAGGAAAAATATCTAAACCATTTATCATGTATTGGTTATAAATTTTAGTATAAAAATCAGATTTTTTTCCCTTAGCAATAATACTTTTTTTTCATTTATCAGAATTGCTAGTTTATTTCTTGATTAGAAATAAGAAATTAAAATACTAACATCTTACCAGCAACATGAACAGACACCGCAGGTCTTTATTATAATAAAATTGATTTTGTAGAACATCTTGAACTTTTATGTCTTCTAGAAGAGACTAAAATTAATTTGAAAATAACTGATCACTCTACTGTAACATCTTTATAAAAAGTAAAGACTAAGAATTGCTTAATTTACATCAAAACGTATAAAATTATGTATCAAATCATTTAAGATTACATATTTATCAATAACACAAATATGTATTATTAGAGAGAATGGCATACAGTAGCCTTTGCTTAATGATCATTCATTCTGCAACCATTTGAATTTACAATGGTGCTGGATGAGAGATGGTTACAGCTGGTTCTTGTATTTACAAAAGCTACAATATCCCCGTCTGTGAACTTGCAATTATGATGTTGCAGAATCCCACAGTCACATGATCACCATTTGCAACCTCTGTTGGCTATCTACAAGCCAAGTCAATGGGAAAGCCATCAGGAGATTGGTAACCATGCAATGTCCTCATTTAACAACCAATAGTGATTTACTTAACAGCAGCAACCGGAAGTACCAGAATTTCTGCAAAAATAAGTGGCAGATTCACACGTGTACATGATTCACAACTATATCATTTAGCAATAAAAATTCCGGTCTCAGTTAGCATTGTTATGAGGACTTTCTATAATCAATTTTAGAAAATTTAAACCAATTTCAATCCCTCTTTTAAATCTACCAGTTATAAATTATTAAAATGCAGCTACATTTCAGATTAAGGCAACTGAATGAGCAAATTATTCTCCACAGAGGGGATGTCAGGTTCCAAGACATGCAACCATCATAAAACAAACTCCAAGCATCTTGATTCCTCAAAGAATGGAAAGGGAGAAATTTAAGGCAGAATTTGCTCTGTAGCAATAGTGCTGCTTTAACTTTTTTTTTAAATTACATTTATATGCCGCCCTTCTCTGAAGACTCAGGGCGGCTTACAATTTTTGGGACATAACCCAATGCGCTTAGCAATAGCCTTCATTCCATTGTATATGCCTGCTTATTACTAGGGCTTTTTGGCCCCCCCCAAGCGGCATTTTTACAAAGTCAGCTTATTGCCCCCAACAATCTTGGGTCCTCACTTTACCTACCCCGAGAGGATGGAAGGCTGAGTCAACCTTGAGCCTGGTGGGATTCGAACCTGCACTAATTGCAGGCAGCTGGAGCTAAGTGCTAGGTGTTTAACAGCCTGCACCACCAAGGCTCTTTTTAAATGAGACTCCCTTAATGACCTCACTAACAACAAAGCTAAAATGTCTCAGATTAGTTTCCAAGATTATGAACACTGTTCCTAATTCTTGCATTAAACTCCCGAATGAAATTGTTTATGAAACTGATTTTCTGGACACTACCTTGCTCCAGGGGGCTTGATGAAATGTGAGAGCCACTCTCACCTCTGGAATAGGGTAATCCAAAATTGACCCCACCCCACCAAGTCAGTCCATTGCTTGGTCGCATTCCATAAACTTCACAAATAAACTTATGTTTCAGAAACAGAGTAAGGTTGTGAATCCATTTCAGCATGCCTACTTTATACATTCTGCTGTGAGAAAAACACTTGCTATAGCTCCTTCCGAAAGTTCACCAATGATGCTTACAAAATGGTTCCTTTGCTCCAGCGAAAGGGGAAGATTTTGAAAACTCCTATCTCCCATGGAATATTCCTCAAAGACATGCATAGTAAAGTTGTAGCCTTCTCTGTAGTAATTGTTTCAGTCCAAAAACTTGAATTAAAGGCTTAATTATGAACATTTATCTCATAAATAATAAGCTATTTTGATGATAGACTTCCCAATTAAGAGTTATCAGTACTACTCCTTATTTGCACTTGTAAAATATGTTGCTGTTTTGGGAGAAAGGTATCGCTGAATCAAAGCAGGAGGAAAGATATCAACACTGCTCAATTCTCCTATAAATCAATACTTATTTAAGCAAAATAAATGGCCATTAGGTACACAATAGGTTCTATTCTGTATTGGGGGGGGGAGGCACACTAGTTTATAAAAAAAGTGAACAATATGAAGGTATGGGATTGCTATGATTTATATAATTTAAAACAAAGATATGCTTCCTGACACAGGGTCTGTTGTATTAATGTCTGCAAAACTGAGATTTCATTGTATAACGAAGGCATGTAAGAATGAAATCATATAAATCATGTTTTAATAGTTTTAGGAATACATGAGGGAGTTACTAGTGGGAAATAACATTTTAAGGCAGTTGTTTAACCGTCAGCAATTGCTAAATAAATTACTTAGAATTTAATATATCCTATTAGCTGTGTTTTAAAAGTTGCCTCTTAGGGTATATACCAACTATTTAATACTTGGCATTTTGTGTCCTTTTTCAAAACTCCAAACTTTTAAGCAGCATCTGGGTCTGTAGATAAAACATCTCACTTAAAATGTATCTTGTTTAGAGAATGTTGTGAACCAGATTGAAAGTGAGCTGAGTAAACTGAATAAGCTATGACTCATTGCCTGAATGACTCATTCAATTGCTTCAACTCCACCATAGCGCAGAAGCTCTCAAGAGGTTTAGCAGAAGTAGTCAGTAGTGAAACATTCATGATTATGGATGATTGTGGTTCATGGTGGCTATAGTTAAGCTTACAGGACTGTGCACATCTTTTGAAAGAGATACTTTAAATTGACAGGAACAAACATTTCCCATCAAATTAATAAAGCAGCTGTGTCTTTTTCCAGGCTCATGATCTGCTTTATACTTTGTCTCACTGATGATTACACATTGCATGTGGATGCATAGCTGATTTACCAAACAAAGAAATGAAGTGCAAAGCACCTCTGTATATTTTGGTTAGGCATGAAAGTCACCTGGATGACTTTAGCCTAGCCTAGCCTCTCTCAGCTCAAACCCACCTCATAGGGTTGCTGTTGTAGGGAAAAGAGGAGTATTGTGTGTGTTTGCCACCTAGAGTAACTTATGAAGTAATAAAGGTGCGAAGTAAATGAAGTGTATATGTGTAGAAAGCTAAAGGAGCAAAATGTCAAGCACATGATCTGCACATTGACATTCTCCACCCTTTAATACTAACTCTGCAAACAGAATGATCTTGCAGGCCACAGCAACAATGGGCAAACTGACCTTCCTTCCTTGTTGTTTCTTTTGGTCCTCAGAAATCTACAGGATTCCAAAAATGGAGTAAATGGCCCAAATGCTTCCCAGGCAAACTGATTTTGGATCCATGTTTGCCTTGCCAATTTTTCAATCATATATAAAACCAATGTACTCATAAAACACACACACATTCTTGGAAACAAGAATGTAAACTGTCAATGTCATTCCTGTTCCCTGAGTTTATCTGGAGAACCTTCAGCAGGCAATTTAGTTGCTTGTTATGCCTTTATTTAAATTACCTGTATGTGTTTATTCCACTTCTGGATAAAGGTCTCTTCTGGAAATTCTGGAGGAAGGGATAATTGATCTTTACAAATATTCAAATATGTTTTAAAATCAAAGGAATTCATTAAGTATATTTGTCGGTGGGAAAATCTTGACTTCACTCTTTTCTCCATGAGTTCTAGAATATCCTAATAAAAGATTACAAATACAGTTTGGGATTAGCATTTAGTCCAAGGATATTGGATATTTAATGATAAAAATCTAATGTTATTATTCTGCAGAGCTCATAAATTTCAAGGGTAGCTCTGAATAAAACTCAGTCAAATTTCTAGTTCATAGATAAATTCAGCTAGAGATATCCTAAAATATTAAGATTTTGCAATGATAGTTTCAAATGCTCAAGTTTAAAATAAATTATAGTAAATATTCATACGCTGCAAACTAGAAGAGCTATTTAAATCAAGCCACAACTGTCCATCTAGTCTAACATTCCATGCCCCAGAGATGAGAAACAGATGTTTTGAAGCATCAAAAACATGAACAGAAGGAATGTATTTCCATGCTCAGAATGTTTTTTTTTCAATTAATATTTTGAATGGTTCTGCTTTTGATAATTGGTTTCACTTTGTGTGTCTGTTACTCTTCCACACCACTGAGTGGGTTAGCAAGTAGCCACAGAAGACAATATTTGTAGCTCAGGGTTGAACTGTGAAATCCTTGGAGTTCTCTGAGCTTGGTTCTTTTCTTGCAGATATTTTATTATACAACTAGGTAAACGTCATCAGTAGTAGAAAGCCATGTGCCTTCTAGCACTGAAGATGTTACCTAGTTGGGCAATGAAACATCTACAAGAAAACAACCAGGCTCAGAAAGCACTAAGGGCTCCATGGTTTAGCAAATAAAGGAACATAAGAACTACCTGTATGAAGTTTCTTTTGTAGAATTTTCAAAATTCATCAGGAAGAAACCTTAAGCCAGTAGCAAGTGAAGTATTTTTGGCTATTATATTATTCATGCACTGTTTTGGGTGAAACAGCTTCCTACACTTCATAACTGAAACCAATTTACAACTCCTGAAAACATCTTTACTTATATTTACAGGTAATCTTCGACTTATGACCGCAATTGAGCTCTTGCAATTATCATCATTAAGTTGTGTTAGTCGTAAAGTGGGACATCATATGACCAACCCAATTTTATGACTTTTTTTGCGGCAGTCATAAAGCAAATGCTGCAGTTGTTAAGCAAACCCGTTGTCTGCCATGGGCCGGTTTTTGCCAAAAACCAGAAGTAAATATCAGTTTTTCAGCAAAACCATCACCGCCCGGCAGTGTTTTCCTCCTGGGGGGCCTCGGGTGAGACCATCGGCTCGGGACTCGTTGGGCTTTGGGTTGAGCTGGGGTTCAGTGGCATCCCCCCCCCCCGTTTTTGCATCGGAGCCTGCGAAGTGCCGGGTGGTGCAAGAGTGGCTCCAGGTGCGGCGTGTGAGCCTGACGATGTCCCCCCCCTTCTGGATCAACTGGGGCGCGGTTCTGAGGCTACAGCTGATCTGGGAGGGTCAGCCCTGTAGACGCCAGGAAGACCTGGAGTGATGGTGGCGTCGGGAGTGATGGCGGCGATGGTGGCGAGAATGGCGGTGTTTGTGGCTAGCCCCTGGCCTTTATTTTGTTTAGAGGGCCAATGTGACACTGGGGCTGTCCTGGGTATGGCCTGGAATACAGCAGGAAGTATAACCGGTCCTGGGTGAGCTGTTATGGGCGGAGGCCCTGGTCCCGTCCAAGGGCTGTTAAGAGCTGTGATGTTTCCATCTATGGCATTGGAGGTGATGGTGGTGACGCCCTTTTCCTGCTGTTTCTTATGGCCTGACTCTGGACTTTTCCATCGACCATTGTGTTTGGTCATTTGGCCTCACCTATGTTACTGCTTCCACTTATACCATCTGCTCCATCTTCGCCAATTACAAGGTACTCTAATTACTGGGACTGAACCATCTATACCGTGCCATAGGCCACGGAGGGGTGAGCTTGGACACCCTAGTGACCTGGGCCCGATTCCCAGTGCCGACTGTACACCCTTGAACTTGGTTTACGGCTACCAGATTTTGTTGTTTCCCTAGCCGTGGTGAGAGAACAGCAGTGGGGACTCACTTTCTCTCTAGATAGCCATTTAACATCTGTTTACCAACTGTCCAATTGGTGCCCATGGGGATACCTGCGGTGAGAGCGGGACTTGATCCAGAGGAGGGTCTTAAACATCGACCACAGGTCTGTTGTGAGAGGGCAGCCTGGTTCCTGGACCCCCCAACGGGCAGTACCTAGGACTTTACCAAGTTCCTATATTCGGACTTTATTGTTTCCACCTACAGACCCTTGTGCGGTTCCTTGACATCCCTGGATCTGTAATATTCGAACTTTTACAGCAGCAGAGCTTCAGGCCTTTAGGAGGCTCCCTCCCTCCAGGACATGGCCTGCTACATTATCACCGCCTACCTCGAGGATGGGTTATGGAACCCGGAGAGATGGCATGGCGGGGAGTTGGGTTGGGGTTGGGGCTCTAAGAAGGCAAAAAGAGGGTCACTAGGGCCCCTTTAATTAAATTTTTAAATAAATTTTTAAGTAGGCTAGGGAGGAGGGTGGGAAATGATGTCGGGGGTGGACTGCAGCCCGCTCGCAGGGGGTGGGGTTGGGGGCGGTGGGGGCCCAGAGTGCGGCCGGGGACCGCGATCCCTAGGGTGGTTGGGATCGGTGGGAGACGACGAGGCATAGGGCCAGATCATGTGTTGGGAGCGTGCCTCGCTATCTGGCGGTGCCCCTCCGACCCTATGACCTCCTCCCCTGGGGCAGGGGAATGGGGACCCCTGGGCTCAAGCTGGTGTATTTTAATGCCAGGTCCATGGCTAATAAGTCTTCCCTCCTCCCAGGTGATTGAGGAGGAGGCTGTGGACCTGGCTTGCATCACCGACACCTGGTTGGGCCCAGAGGAGGAGTCCTCTGGTTGATTTATGCCCCCCAGGTTTCCGGATTCTGCACCGGGCACGGGCTCAGGGGAGGGGTGGTGGAGTGGCTGTGGTTATTCGGGAGACTCTGATTCCAAGGGAGGTCGCTGTTCCTGAGATAGGCGGAAGTAAGACCCTCCTCCTGAGGTGGGGGCCTGGTGGTCGGGCGGGTTTGCTGCTGACATACCTTTCCCCCAGCTGTGTGGCAGCAACCCTGCCTGGGTTTCTCGGCGTTCTCTCGGGGGTGGCGGTGGATCTCCCTGGGCTTATGGTCCTGGGTGATTTCAATCTGCCTTCCCTTGGGGCCGGGTTTGGCCCAGGAATTCATGGACTCCATGGGGACCATAGGCCTGACCCAGTTAATTCAAGGCCTGACTCATGAGGGGGGAAACACTCTCGACCTGGTTTTTGTCTCGGAACAGTGGCGTAGTGATATAGGGCAGGCGAGTTGTACAACACTGCCCGACCCATGGTCTGATCACTATCTCCTGCGGCTGGTCTTCCAACAGGCTGCCCCCCACTGCTGGGATGAGGAGCCACTTAGATGGTTCCACCCCAGATGCCTAATGGACCCTGAAAGGTTCCAGGTGGAACTGGGGTTTTTCCCCATTTCCCTTGCCCACAACTCTGCTGAGGACCTGGCGGCTGCTTGGCAGCAGGCTGCTGAGGCTGCCCTCGACAGGGTTGTCCCCATGCGTCCCCTTGCACACCGTGGATCCCGGGTGGCTCCTTGGTATATGGAGGAGCTCCGGGAGATGAAGCGCCGTCGGAGGGGTTTAGAGAGCAGGTAGAGGGCCACCCACTCCCAAGCCGATCGAGCCCAGTTAAGAGCCCATATTAGGACTTACCTGGTAGCTATGGGGGTGGCGAGGTCTTATCTCTCCACCCTCATAGCATCTGCAGATAACCACCCAGCCGCCCTGTTTAGGGCCACCCGCTCCCTCTACATCCGGGAGGTGGTGGACCCTCTCTGGGGAAGGGCTGAGGAATTTGGTCAATATCTGTCGGATAAGTTCGTGCGGATTCGGGGTGGGTTGTGCTCCACCTTGCAGTGGTCTGGGGATCGTGGTGCAAGTAGTCTGGCTAATGTGATCTGGGCTGAGTTCGACCCTGTTTCCGAGGATGAAGTGGACAGGATTATGCGCGCCTGAGTTCCACCACATGTTTGTTGGACCCGTGCCTTCCTGGCTGGCTTATGCCGCCAGGGAGGTCACCTGGTTGGCTCGGGCAGTGGTCAATGCTTCTAAGGAGGGTGTTTTCCCTCCCTTGA
Source organism: Naja naja (assembly GCA_009733165.1). Classification (NCBI taxonomy): domain Eukaryota; kingdom Metazoa; phylum Chordata; class Lepidosauria; order Squamata; family Elapidae; genus Naja; species Naja naja. Next base: position 222,435,580 of record CM019148.1, on the reverse strand, counting down.
AAGAGGCGGTGGTGAGGCCCCTCCTGAAGAAGCCTGCCCTGGACCCGACCGTGTTAGACAACGCCCAGTCTCCAACCCGCTTTTGGCAAAGGTTGTTGAGAGTGTGGTGGCTCAGCAGTTTCCACTTTTCCTGGATGAAGCAGACTACCTAGATCCGCACTCAATCGGCTTCTGGCCTGGTTTCAGCACGGAGACGGCATTGGTCGCACTGATGGATGATCTCTGGAGGGCCCGGGACAGGGTTTTCCTCTGTCCTGGTCCTATTAGACCTCTCAGCGGCTTTCGATACCATCCACCATGGTATCCTTTGCATGCCTTGAGGGGCTGGGAGTGGGGGGCACTGTTCTTCGGTGGCTCTCCTCCTACCTCTCTGGGCGGTCGAATCGGTGTTGACAGGGGACAGAGGTCGCCCAGGGTGCTCACTTGTGGGGTCCCTCAGGGGTCGGTCCTCTCCCCCTTTTATTTA